>JAOUZG010029365.1:1386115-1424765 GCA_026289955.1 Argiope argentata
TGTGTGTGTGTGTGTGTGTGTGTGTGTGTGTGTGTGTGTGTGTGTGTCAAAGTGATAAAATTGATCTTTGGCTACATCATAGCACCTTCAAAGTATCATACAAAAATTATTGTAACATTTTCTTCCACGTTTTTATTTATTTTTCTGGCTATATTTGAAATACTTCCTACAAGCAGAATGTTTCTGAAATTAAAATAATATAAATATATATATTATAAAATAATATGAATAAAATTGTATTAATTATATATATACTAGCATTCCCGTACCCGGCATTGCTCGGGTAATGGAATGAGTGGGGGATAACAGTGCTTGGTGCACTTAGTTACGAAAATCCCCTAAAATAATTACTTATTGCCTGTAATTTTTTCTAATTTTTTTTATAATTCCTGGCGCCCCTGGACTCCTTATATATATGCCCTTGTCCTTACCGATCCTTAAGGATGCTTTTAAAGTAGTTATTTTCTTTTCAAACGCAGGCCATCCACATTTTATTGTTATACCTATGTTTAAGCAAGAACTTCTTTGTATACAACATTCTTTGGGGGGGGGGGGGTTCTGGTGCTAAAATTATTAAGCTGCTTGATAAACTGACTCTGGAACAAGCTACATAAAATTGGTCATGTGAAAAACAGTGTTCTCTTAAATCGATCCTTGCTGCTTTTAATCTGTAGTAAAATTAATTTGTAGTTAATTTGAAGTAAATATCTTCTCCACTAAACGACTTTAATAAGATGTTTTTTTCGCGCTCGCGGTTTTGAACCAATCAATCTTTCAAAATCGTTTTTCTAATGCAATCGTTGCTAAATTAGAAATTATTTCATAAGACGCGTAATTTTTGCTGCATTGTTTTCAAAATTGACCAGGGTGTTCCAAAGAAATGCCAAATTATATTTTAAAAAGTTTAGTCCCATTTTTATTTATCAATGGATTAGATTTGTAATGTTGAAGAGAAAAACCCAATAAATGACAAAAAAAAAAAATGCGCAATTTTTTGTCAGATTTTTATAATCTTTCACACGATTTTGAAAAATTTATCAAATTTTATGTAAATTTTTTTGATTAACTTAACTTTAAAAGTTTCGGCGTAGTTAAATATTAAAGCGAAATTTCGTCTTTTCGTTAAAAAATTCGCCGAAAATTCAGTTTTAGAAATACGATTTTTTTAATTGTATTGCAGAATACTACATCGTATTGTCTTTCAGGAAACATATTATCTGTATTTTTCCAACTAAGTGTCTATTTTACAGGGCCGTTCAAGAAATAAACACGTCAAAATAGACATTTAAAAAAAAATCGATATTTTAATTTTTTGCGTCGATATTTCGTTATTTAAATAAATTATACCTCTGCGGTCTACGATAGAAAGTCCATCCGATTCCACTGTGATATTGAGTATAAGTTGAACGGACGCGTAACGATGGCAATTTTAAAAACGCGGTTTTACCGGACGAAAAAGTACGCATGAGCGATCGCTGCTCCGGAAGACCGTGTTTCACTCGGAAAGTAACATTACAGGTTTTAATTTCACAGAAATTAAGGGGTTTTAATTAATTTCTCCCTAACTCATTCATATTTTGAAAAATAAACTATCCTGTCTTTTAAGTTGGATCAAACTGCAATTGGTGTGTCAATTGTGTCAATTTTTTTTAAATCGGTTCAGTAGTTTAGGAGACCATCGCGGACAAAGAACGTGACACGTAATTTATATATATATATATATATATATATATATATATATACACACACACACACACAGGGTGATTCAAAACAATGTGGACAAACCTACATGGTAGGTCAGTCATACAACAAGGATCCAAAATCACATAGGAACAGGGGTTCGCAACTGCGATCCGGAGCCGCTAAAGGGCGTCTAAAATAATACATAACATAAAGAGAAGAAACGAAACCATTACAGATCATTTTAATAACTCACTCACATGCGATTAACGTCGAGCTTACAGGAAATTCTCAAAGTTTTTTTCCAGATTCATCGAGACACGCCAGGCATCTACTTTGCATGGAACGGCTCACCTTCTCAAAAATACCAGGTGTATCTCTAACACTTCCTGCCGCCACAACGATCCTTCCTGCCAAGTCTTCCGACGTTACTACAGGTGTTTCATAGAAAAGGAATTTTAAAAATCTCCATAAGTAAAAATCCAAGGGAGACAGTTCTGGTGATCGTGATGGCCATGCGATCGGTCCACCGCGATCAATCCATCCACCGGAAAAGTAGCCTAAGATGTGCTCCGACGTCTGTGCTGAAATGAACAGAAGCTCCGTCGTGTTGAAATGGAATGCGTCGACGAATAGGCATCGGAACACCATTCAGCATTTCTGGCAGAACCACTTGCAAGAATATGAGATAAATTGAACCGTTAAGTCTTTCTGGGAGAATATACGGACCAAGTAAACAGTCTCCTACAATGCCAGCCCACACGTTAACGGAACATTTTCGTTGTGCGCCATGTGGACGTATAGCATGGGGGTTTTCATCCGCCCACATATGCAGGTTGTGAAAGTTCACCACACCCTCTAATAAGAATGCAGCCTCATCCGTGTAGAGAAACACTTGCTGCGAAGTTTCGGTCTGCAACATTTTCTTGCAAAAACCACTGCGCAAAATCCATACGTTTGTTGTAGTCTCCCAGTTCCAGCACCTGGACGCGTTGTAAATGATAAGGATGTGATCCTTCCTCGTGTACAATGGCCCAAACGGTAGCTTGCGGGATATGGGTCTCTCGGGATACAACTCGTGTACTTGTTGAAGGATTGCGCTCTCCAGTTCTTGAATAACTCTTTCTTCAGCATCAACTGTCCGAGTTGTTCGTTGGCGACCAGTATCCAGCTTGTGCACGTCAAACGAGCCGGTTTCTCACAGTCATCGATGCAGAGTGGCAAAGAATGAGCGGCCAGGCACATTTCTACCAGGATATTTAGCACGATACATTCGCAAGGCTTCTCGTCCATTGCATTTGGCTATGCTGAACATTAAGTGCATGTCGGCCATTTAAGTGCATGTCGGCCAAGTAGCCATGTTACGCCCAACACATCCACGACTCGAATGAAGACAATATCCGTTTGCTCTGGTCGTGTTTGTATCGCAATGCCCTCTCGTGGCCTTAGTGCTCTCTACAAGCGTTTGCGACCCTATGTTCGTATGCGATTTTTTATCCTTGTATGGCTGATCTACCATGCAAGTTTGTCACGTTGTTTTGAGTCGCCCTGAGTGTGTGTGTGCATGCGTGCGTGTGTGTCAAAAGGATTTTCTCGCACAGTTTCATATTAGTCAAATGAAAAAAAATTTCCCAACAAAGGTCATCTACAGTGAATAATATAATAGCATTTTCATAGTTCTTTGTTAGGTCTTGGCAATAATTCCTTATTGAGCCTAAAATTGATTCTGAGTGCTATTGTTTTCTTAGTTATAAGTCTTGATTGTCTTTACTGAACACCAGAGGTTCATTTGTGAATATGCAATGATTCAAAGAATTTCTTTATAACTGTGACTACTAATTACTAAAACTAACTATTAAAAACAAGTTTGTTATATAAAGAATTCAAAAATCAATGTTTGACAATGAATTTATTTCTAATGTAAATTCCCCAAAATTGTTGTTAAACCAGTTGATGAACGATTGCAACTTTTACTTTAAGGAGAATCAAATGATCTTCTTACCTAATAATAATAAATATTGGTATGTAATAGAAAATTTTTACGTTATATAATTTCATATTGTTGAAAAAAGAATTTGCTGTTGATCAAAATCTAGCATTAACATGTTGATGGACAATACGCCCACAGGCATAAAGCTCATGAAAATGATATGACAGAACGCTTACTACATAAATGGTTTAATCCATTCTGTCATGTCTCATAATTATGCATTGTGACTCTATGCCTATAGGTAATGTATAATATTTAGTCGTGCCTCAGCAGGCACTTCTATCAAGGTTCTACTTCCATCAATTTTTTAAACATCTAGTACCATAAGTTCAAATAAATAAAGAATTTGAAACATAGAAAAATAAGGTAAATAATAGTCTAATGTATGTTGACTTAGGGTTTCTGTTGAAACTGTGAAAATGAACAAGCTGCACTGTTTTCTATATAAAATTTAAAACTGCATTCATAAGAGTAATGTTTCCACTATACAGCTAAGAATTTTTTTTTCTCCTCCCCTAAAAATATTAAATAGCTGCCTGCCAAGTGCATAACTAATAGTTATATCACCAAAAACTTATTATTTAACCTATTAGGCAATATCCCAAATTATAAATATATAAAAGAATAACCATAAGTTATACTGATGAAATGCTTATATTTGATCGACTTGGCCAATTAGATTAATCCATCTGGTGAATAGGAGTTATCTACTCTAATTATATAGTTACAGCATTTTCTTGCTCCTCTCAATTTGTAAATGGCTCATTAAATTCATACTGTATTAGAGAAGGGGAGCAAAAAATAAATAAATGACATTACTTTCATTAAAATAAGAGAGAAAGTAATATATTATTCTTATGGCATTAAGTACTTTCAGAAATTTAGTTTAAGTGATTAAATATTCCATTAAATTTTGTTGTTTAATAAAAGCTTAACTTTTTTGTTCATTCTGCCCTGCAGAAAGAAAAAGAGGATGAAATAAGGAGACGAAACATGGGTAAAGCGGTTCAGCAAGCTCAGCAAACAAGGCAAGACAATGAATTGAAGGAATGGGCTAAAAATCGCGCAAAAGAAAAGGAAGAGGAAAGACTAGCCAGAGAGAAAGTGAAAGCCATGATAGCTCAAGACAGGTAATAGCTTGATAATATTTTAGAATTTATAGATTCAGGTGCTGAATAAGTTATAGTTGTTGTAAATAACCTTTTCTTTTTTAATTCTTACCTATAATAATATCAAATATAAGAATGTTAAATAGTTTTTGATGTTTTTCTTTGGCTTTGAAAAATATGTAATAATTATGAAACAGATTTGATTTTTTTATTATGTTTTTGTGATGAACTTGTTTCTGGGGTATATTGGTTGCATTTTAAGCTTACTCACTTCTTGTTTGAAATTAAAATACAAATTTTAACCATGATAACAGAAATCTGAGACATTGTATAAAGTACAAGAGAATGTAATTGGGTAATTTATGATGAATGATTGATAATTTGGTTTAAAATTACTTTATTCAGAAATTGATTATATTATTAATAATAAGTTATTTACAGAAAATATGAAAAATTACACAACTAATAATTATTGCAAAGCTGCTGATTATTAAAATAAGTATGACATAATTTCAAATTATATTTTTTAAAATTAAATTTCTTTTATTTCATGGTGTTTTAATAAACACTGTGTCTTGAACTTGTTGGTTTCCCAAGACTTTCGTGTTTTCACAGCTATGTTTTTAACTATCTCAAATTACTGTGCGGAGAAGTTTTTAGTAATAGCTCTAATTTCATTTTTGAGCATTACCCTTCTGAGCTATTATTGCCAATAGGATTTTCCCCTCTTTTTGCTTTGTAATTCTTACCCATGAAACTTAGTTGCATTTCTTTTCTGTGGTTGCAATTCATACTCATTTACACAATTCTTAGGATCTTACATTTAAATCTATAAAATTTTATACTTGAACAATAAGGACTATTTGAATTTAGTTACAAAAATGAAAGCAGTTGCTGAAAATTAAGCTATATAAATATATATATATATATATAGAGAGAGAGAGAGAGAGAGAGAAATGCAACGAAAGTAGAACCAAAGTGGAAATGAAAGTGAGCAAAAATGAAAGTAGGTAAAAGCTAAAGTAGAATCCTGTATGTAAAAGAAATCTGGCTTCATGATTGAGGAAAAGAGGGCACTTTTTTTTCTCTAAACTGATTTGACTATAGTCTAAAAAAGAAAATCCATCATAACCGGGAAAATTCCCAAGCTCAAAGTCTAAGAGAAGCATCGAATTTACTGAATCATAGAAAAAACAATCAAAGGGACCCACGACCATAAACTAAGGCATAAATTCAACAATAATAAACGATCAGACGTTAGAAATAAAAACTATTTAACTTTTACCTACTTTCGTTTTTGCTCACTTCCATTTCTAATTAGGTTTCTATTTCAGTTCTACTTTGGTTGTGTTTGTCTATGTTCCACTATATTTTTAGCAGTAGCAGCAGAGGAGCTCTCTAAATATATATGTATTAGTTTAATTATTTTTAAATTTTATATCTTTTTTATATTTTCCTTCTAATAATTAGTTGCAGATTTGTTGGCATATTAGTCGAAATTTATTATTCTTAAAAAATTTTAATTTATAATTGATTAAGACTTGAAAGTATTCTGTTTGTATTTTTGGTCTTATATATTCAGAAAATATTTGCCTGATAATTATGTTGATATCATTAATTTTTTTAAAAAAAATAATGTGTGTGAATATGATTTTATAAATTATCCCTTTCATATAGTATAACTAATTTATATACCTAATTTAAATCCAGTGTTTGCTTATTTATTTTACTATATTTTTTCATTCCTTTTGCGACCAAAGGTGTTTTATTGTAATTAGATCTGTATGGAAGGTTTTCAGTTAGCGTATTGGCTTCCCTTTATTCTTTTATTTTCTTAGTTCCTAATGAATATATATTTAATTCAAGTCATGATTTTCATTTGTCAAATTTTAAGATTAAATTTGAATTGGGATTATTGAAGCTAAATCAATCGATGATAAATGGAGAAGCTTTTTTTTAATTATCTTACAAATATATTACTAAGGTGCTTTGGCATCATAATCTGGGCAGGCTGACATTATATATTTGTATATTTCTTAATTATTCTGTAGGTACATATGTAAAAAGTAAATTTTAAGAAAATGTTTCTAATTAGAACTTTTGCAAACCTAAAGTATAAATAATTGAATTTAATTAATTAAATTATTTTTCAAATTTTGAAACATTTTAATCAGAACACAACAAACTGAGTTCAACTTTAAATCGCAAAAAGGTTTTTTTAATCCTTTTCTTGTCTTATTGTCCAAAGAGGTGTCAGAACTATTTTTAAATCAGCTCTTGAAACAATTGTTGTTTAATTCTATATTAGAAAAATTAATACATTAAATCTTTTTTTAACAGTAGGTTCACTTTCTATTCTTGAGTTCAATGGCTCAAAACTTCTAACTACAAAAAAAAAATGTGAAATTTTTTAATCTTCTATTAACAGTTTCACTTATGCAAAATCGTTAACCTTTGGGTCTATATCTAAATTTAAATCATACCAAGTCCACAATCAAATAAATCTTTTTATTATAATAACTTGTTTTTTACCTGAAGTGCATCTTTCACAAGGGCCATCTGTCAGAACAGCGGCCTGCTTTTTAATTCATCGTTTTCTTTTTCCTTGTCTTGTGTCAGCCTTTGATAATAGCCATAGTTCTTCCAATGGTTATAACAGTATTTGGGATCAAAACTTCATTATCTGGAGATAGCAACACACCTGCTGCAATTGAGTGCCGTTTCTTTCATAATCTGCAGCAGAAGTTTCTTTGGGATCGGTAGACATCAGATTAGAACAATTCCAATTCAAAAATGAAGAATTTCTAATATACATTAGATGTAGCATAAAGATGGTCCTTTATATAACTTGGAAGAAATTCTGAACCAGGAAATAATGTTTAGATTCAGCGGACTTATTCCAGCAAATACAAAGTTGGCTATTTTATTTTCAGCTAGTTTTTATATTGCTCTCGATGGAAGCTAAGGGAAAGCATTAGCTATGGAATATGTCTGAGCCATATCTCGCAAGACCAAAACTATTTGTCGTAAAGTTGAATTATTATTTTTTCCTTGAGGTAGCCTGACTAAGATCCATTGTTTTGAACTTTTAAATGAATAAGGAAGATTTCCTTTTTAAAAATAATCTGAGCCAGTCTTTGTTTACTTATTGATTTTCCTTCCTTGAATCAGGCACTTTCTGTTTAATGAAACAGCAAAAATAAATTTGCATACTTCTTTCGGGCTGAGACCAGATTGAATATCTAACACTCATTTTACATATTCTGCTAGATCTGCTTCCTCCAGACAGCTGAAAATGTTGGCATTTAGTTGATAAGAACCTGGTTTTTGAAACTTTTTAACAGGTATCCCAAAGATTTATCAGCCTTTGAATACTGCAATTTTTTATGAAATATTGCTTTTACTGCTTCAAAAATGATGCCCCACTAGTCAAAGCTCGATTTGTTGCTCTCTTTCTGTTTGTAATCATGACTTTGAAAAAAATTAGTTGTTGAAGCCATTCAAAATGACTTCTACGACCTACCCATCATTCCATTTTTTAAAAAAATATTAAATTAATCGAAAGACATCTTTTCCTGAATACATTCATGAGTGTCAAATTACTAAACGTAACTTCATTGGCAATATTCTATGGCTCTAGAAGAAAATTGAGTGGTCCAAAGCAAAAAATAACAACAGTACCTCTAGTGTTTGTAAGTTTATAAGCAACTGACTAAAAACTTCTGAATGTATGAAGTCATTTGTCTTGTTCACTCTATTCCCACTCCATTCTCTAATGTCATTTAATGGTTTTTAATTTTGCTATTAGACAAATGCCAACTTATCCCTGGTGCCAAATATTCCCAGTCTCCCTCCCTTATTACCTGTTTATTTACATCTATAATATTCTATGCCATGGTTTTAGTATTGAAATTTGTATAATTATTTTCTCTCAATTTTTCTTCTTTACTCTTTTTACTATGGTAAACAATTGTATTTCTAAAGAGCTGAAAGAGCTGCTAAATATCAGCAAACTAAAGAGGCTGAACAGGCAGAAAAGGAAAGACTTGCTCGCATTAGAGAAGAAACAGAAAGAGCTTTAAGGAATGCTGCTATGTCCAGGTAAATTGTTCCAATAAATGATTTGAAATGAAAGCCTTTATTTTTATGAACATGAGATAGCTTTTTTTTTTTTTGAAATTATTATTTGATGGTTTCTATGAAATAATTTTTTTTTTGTCTCATTTTGAGATCATTTTTTTAATGTTTTTGTCCATTACATTCTGTGGTGGATTTTTTAGCTTTTGTTCCCCCCCCCCCCATTAATCATGTGAATTAATTATCCAATTCCTACTATTAGCTCTCAGTCTTCCTATATGTTTTGTTCAAATTTTAAATCATTAATAAAGTACTTTTTATTCATCCACTCAAGCTCAAATACATTTTAAACCTGTAGTGAGTGACATTTGATGTTAATGCAGTTTTTTCTAATATTAATTCATTAGTTTTTTAATAATTAATTTAAAAACTAACTTTCTGTCCAAAAATCTTCATTTCCCCACTGCTAAATAAGTAACGAATTCAGTTTGCTTTTTTCCTTTCTTTAATGAGGTTAGGCTTAACATGTCTACGGTCAATTGTTTCAAGGAGTTCTGTTTATTTATTTTTTTAGTGTTTGATGCATTTGAAATTAAAGATTATTAATTAATCGATTTTTCATTATCATTTTGAAGTACTTTCAAATTAAAATATTAGAAAATAAAGAAAATTAAAATTCTAATCTGCATTGCATTACCCTAAAATAAAGAAGAAAATTCATGCATTTGCATTACCTCAATAGATATTGAAAATTCAACGCCAATTGAGTGTATTCTGATTTATTTGGAATGGATATGAGCTTGATTTTGTTTTGTACAGGTATAATTTTTTGATCAATTGTTTTTATTAATTGTAATTTAATAGAAATTAACTAAAATAAATTTTTCTTTGTTGACCTAAGTAGGAATTGACTTTAAAAAGTTTAATACTTTTTTGTTAACCTTGCGCAAGCGAAAAATCGCCAAAGAAATTTGGCAGAATTCTACATTATTTGGCAATTTTTCACTTGCACCCAGCTAACGGAAAAGTTCCAATTTTTTTATTCATTACTTGTTACTGTTGTTAAAATGTATGAGTTTGTAATTATAATGTTTTTTTTTATTACTTTAAGTGAATGTGGGGCGAAATAATTTTTCGGGTATAGCATGCATTTCCATAATTTCAATAACAGTTTTCATTATTTTCCGTTTTTTAAAGGATATTTTCTGACTAAACCTCCTTATATGATGACATATGTTTACAATTCTTTGATTTTGGTAAAAAGATCTGTAACTTAATTTTAAAAAATTAATGCTTAATTTGAACTTTTTTCCCCCTCCACAATTTGCTTTATTTTTGAGATGCCCAAGTTGAATTATATGATGTAAATGGACCTCCATAGAATTATATGATGCATGAACCATGCTATCAAGTATCTAATTCCCTTTTTTTAAAGTGATTAAATGTGATAATTTGCATTTAAAACCTTGCCATTGACTAATTATTGAATTTAAGATCTGTTACATAGCATTTCATAATAAATTTTCTACTTTTATCAACATATATTATCTTGATGAACTTTCAGTAAGTTAACCAGCATATATTATATATAATTTAATCAATATGGCAAAAGAGCCACTGTTATACCATTCTAATTTAAGAAATTAGCCGCCTTCATTGGACAGCTTCTCCAACCGGATACAGATTGTGTTTCATTTCATTTGACTCTTTATGCACAGTTTGATGTTCATATAGTTTCACTGGTCTTTATGCTTTGAATGTACAATCAATATCTCTCTCCAGAAAATTTGCACACATAACATTATTATCAGGAAAAGAAATTTTCTTTTTAAAAAATGAAACAATTGGATTTCAATTTTTTACTAAACTATTAGCCAATCATTTATTTTTGTGATGCTGATAAGTGTCATAGTTGTTTGGCAAGGATACAGAAACCATCAAAATTGTTTTTCAATGCATCAACTGTACCTCAGAGCATCTAAAAATACTATAAAAAATTCTGAATTCCAATCTTTGTTGTGAAATCTTCCTTAAGTTATTTTATTTTTTAATTTTCTAAATGAAGGAATTTCAGCTTTAGTTATTACAATTGGCTTTGCATCCGAAACACAATTTCAAATTATGGCATCATTGTAACTGATGAGTTGAAATCAAATTGCATCACATCAGTTGCAAAGATGTCCAGCATACAATTTTTTTATTGTATTCATCAATTTAATTAAATTTTCAGGGCAAAATTTTTGGCAATATACAATTTTTTAATCCCTGACAAGAATGCCTCAGTACTTTCAGACGGTCATTCAACTTTTTCATCACTAAAAAAATACCTCTTCCCATTCACCTAAATTTATTGTTTGCATCAGAAATTCACAGGTCATCAGGAATTTAGAAACAAATTCTCTTGTTAAAAATGTTACAGATTTTTCACCATTTATTGGATAGATTTCCCCTGAAGATATCACCTCTAACATGGAAAAATACTCATTTCAAATTGCAACAAAAAATGATCTGTGAATCAAATACTAATACTTGATATGGTAACATACCAGATATTATCTCCATCACAAATCGGGCTCAAAATGGAATACAGCACTTAATCATTATGTATGTAGTAAGTAAAATTCACATATCTCCAGGTCTCCTGCACAAATCCAACCTAATCAGTCTATTGTGCCATCATTTCACTGAAGTTTAATAACATCAACCACATCTTATTAAAGTATGCAAAATATATTACCTTTAGAAAGTACATTTGAAAGAAATGATAAATTGGCAAACCAAACATTGCTTACAATTTTCTTTTACCTGAAGGTTTTATCTATTAAAATCATCTGTTCATCTTCCTTTTAGCTATGAAGCATTTTGAAATCTGCTAACTGTAACCTCAAGTCTTTAAGGGGATAATAACATCTGTAATTGCATGCCATTTCATTTTTATTCTTTTTCCCTTGAATGTTGTGTTACTTTCTTTCTGTCTTGTTTATATTTGGTTTTTGAATTAAAATTGTTGAGATACATAAAAATTTTACAAAAGTACTCTTTCTCAAGTATGCTAAATCAATAATTTTTAAATCAAAAGTCTGCCTTATAGAGTATAATTCACATGGAAGCAAATTTACATCTCTTATTAATAGTAGAGAGAATAGTTTAAGAATGTCTTCAATTTAAATCTGGATTTTATCACTGGCAAGATGTAGCATTAGTTTTCTTGCACATTGATTCATACTTGCATCACTCCATTTTTTTTTTGTCTAGTTTACTCCATTTTTTTTCTTCTAGTGTAAATAATTTAATTAAAAAAATTATTTTATGTACTACATTTTTTATAAAAAGTAAACATTTTTATATATTAAGAAATTGTTGTGAAACAGTTGTTATTAGATTAATCGCTATTAAAATCACTATTATTCTTCCTTATGTTTCTAATGTTATACAATTTTTGCCCGAAAAATAAGTTATTACATAAAAATTACTTTTTAAGGTGGGGAGAACAGTGTTTCTTTTTCTCTGTTATTATCTGGCAAATAATGCTTTAGTTTGTCTGTATGCATGTTTATATAAATCACAGTATTTTTAAGTAATTAATTCTTATCCTTGTTATTATTTTTGTTTTTTAGCAACGAAGCCCGCATTCAATTTCGCTTGCCAGATGGTTCCTTCACAACTCATTCTTTTTCAGCTGATGCATCTCTGGAAGAAGCTAGAAGATTTGTAAGAGAAGTAAGTGTTTAAAAAAGATTTTTTTATTATTATTATTCTTTTATATGTATAACAAGGCATGACTAGAGTCTTCTTTAAAATATCCTGGCATTCTTTGTTTTATTAGCATTTGTCAATTCTGACATTTTATTTTCTGTAAATCATTAATTCTTTAATATTATTTAAATTTTGTTTTCAAACATAGTTCAAACTTGATATAGCTTTTTGCCATTCATATACTACAATGGTTTGTAAATAGTTTATTATATAAGGTACATAACATTTCCCCAGAAGAATTTGAACTTGTAAAAAAATTCAACAGTGACATGTGAAAAAATTCTGCAAATAAAATTTTGATATAAAATAAATGTGTAGTCATGTGTTGAGAGTTTCCTAATAACATGTTTATGCAAAATTATTTTGTTTTGATTTGTCTAGTACATAGTTAGAGAAAATAACTGAGCATCGCTAGAAAATAATTTTAATACCAAATTTGAATTACTCTGTTTAATGTATGTATTTAAAATTTTAAAGATGGTAAAGATAAAATATTTCATTGCTCAAATTGAATTAAAATAAACAGTTAAATTTGTAAAATCTTTCTGGAAAACCTTGTTAAGATAGAATTTTAAATTTTTAGATCTGAATTAAATTTTATTTTTCTTAACATTTGTAGTTTATTTTATGAAAAAATTCTAATGTGATGTTATAATGCTTTATTTTTCTGTACAGATTATTTAATTCTAGCATTTAATTAATATAAATCACTTTTTTATCTATGTATTAATTACTCATATACTTGGCTCTTTAAAAAAATTATAAGTTTTTACAATTCATACAATACAAAAAATGTTCATTCTTTTAGAAAATATTAAGTATCTTGCTTTAATGCGATAATTTGGAACATAACTTCAAAAGAAGTTAGTCAAATCCAGAAGTCTTCGAATGTTATGTATATTTTTGAAAGTATGTAATATGAATATTTTTTTATAAGTTATCAGATAATGACATACTGGATACTTAAACAGAATTACGTATAAAGTGAAAATAAACAGCATAAAATGGGGAAAAGGGACATTAATAGGGTATATGCCTCCCCCCCTCTTCTGTACACAAAGTTTACACCTTGTGACAATGCTTTCAATTAGGTGGCCATAGATGTCATGTGTGGAGATCGCTCTGCGATTCTGTTTGGCTACGATTTGTAACTCTTGGGCAACCGCCTACGGACCTTCGGACAACTGTCTGTGTGGTTTGGCATTGTGTCCATAAATGTGAAATTGCAGAATGATGAACACCGAAGAAAGGAGCAACATTTTTGATCGACCGTCCTACTTCAATGCGCCCCACAGCATACCAGGTCTCAGACTCTTCCATTCATCTTCTGGAAGCTAGATGAACTAAAGATTACTAGAATAAAAGATAGTTGTTACTGTATCCAAAAGCGAAACCTTATCATTTGCAATTGTGTATTGTGGAAACTCGTCCTTTTTATTCTATATATATCAGTCCTGTTTGGATTTGCCAAATAGTTTTATTTTCATGAAATTCCCAAATTGCATCTAATTAGCATGCATGAGATTCCTGCAACTGTGCAAAAAATAGAATATGTTTCTCTGGGATGATTAGTAACATTCAATATGTGGAAATAGCATGTGGTATTTATTCTACCATGTTTGAGTTAATTGAATGGTTTGCTTATTCTTTCAAAAAATGACAGTTTATTCACAGTAGATTAGAGAATATTTTTAAATCAACAAGCTGCTCAAAACCTGTATGTAATATGAACTGGTAGGATATAAAATTTAGTCCTGATTTTGTAGAATGGATTCAAGGAGTTCCACAAAATGCATTTGTTTTGTACTGTTTACATTGTGAGAAGATAATAAGTCTAAGTAATATGGGAAAGCAAGCACTTATTAGTCATGCTAAAAAAGAAAACATACAAGTCTGTTTGCCTGCTCAAAAGAATAATCATTGATGTTAAACTTAGTATCTAAAGGGAATACAAGAAAAGAATACATGCCAAACCAAAAATATCACATTTTTTAAGTCCAAATATAAACTAATTTCGAACCTTCTAGTTAAGTAACTACAATTTAAGGCAAAATTTTTACAGGCATTAAAATTTGGTGCGTCACTTTTGTCTTTTAATGTAATCAATCATATTTCAGAAATATTTTTATGTGTGTTCACTGAAAGTGAAATAATTAAAAAAAATGTATGTTAGGCCATACAAAAGTATTGTTACGTTTTTAGCGTAACGGGTTCGGATTGAATGGACTTGAGGACAGCACAAACAAATTTATTTACAGGTATATACAGGATGACTTGAAAAAGTAAAACTTCAGAAATCACAATCCAGCAATAATCAGTCACTTACAGCGTAAATGCAAGTCTTACACACAATAAACACAGTTTGCAAAACAGCTATAGTATATCACCGCAAACAGTAAATCACAGCGAGCTCAATAACACAGCGTTAACAGCAAACGCAAACACAGCTCACTAATAACAAGCGAAAATCCGCTAGTCCAGCAAAACGCTTCTCTTCCTTGAGAGATCAACCGCCGAAAAGCGGGCAGTCCGTCTCTTATATAGCCGGGCGAAAGTACCGAGAGGCTTCGGCAATCACCGAAAGAAATTGTCTCGGGGTTACCAGAATATTCCTCTCGCGAAGTGAATTCGGCTGGCGCGAAGCACGCTGTGAAGCGCCGCCAACGTTTTCGCCTTCAGCGCGCGTTTCGCCCATTTGTAGCATTGCACCCTCCTCAAGGGCTGCACGTCCCGGGTAGTACAGACCCCGAGCAGAAGACACTCAAAAGCTACAATAAAATAGACACAAAATTACAGGCATAATCATTGAAAAAGAATTAACATAAAGAACACTATTTACAACTATATAGGTCATATTTACATAAATGAGGAAACCATGGTTTAAACTAAATATTTGACAAGTTACTGGAATAAGGGGCTAGCCGGTCGTAATGTACTACTCTTGGTTTTGAGTTCGGTGACTTCCTTATTCGAACCACGACGTCATTCAGTCTTTTCAGGACTGTATAAGGGCCTTCCCAGGAAAACTGCAGCTTCGGAGAGAGCCCCTTTCATCGAATCGGGTTCCAGAACCATACCTTGTCACCTTCCTTGAATTCATGTCCGGTAGCTTTTGTGTCGTACCTGGTCTTCATCTTCTCCGTCGCCATATTGATCCGATCTCGGGCAAATGTGTGTACGTCTTCTAAACGGGCCTGGAGGTCTTGAGCATAATCCACAGGCGATGAAGGCGTATCCGGAGGACACCCGAACTTAGGATCATACAGCAGTCGGAGTTCTTTTCTATTTCCATTGTCCGTCCGAGGAAGAGGTCCAAGTCTCAAATGATGCACCTACATTATACCACTGTAACTTACCACGACTGCCTGTTTTTGGTCCTTTACGGGTGTTACAGTCACCACATGTTCTGCACCATTCTCGAACATCATCTTTCATGTTTTTCTAATAGAAAAGCTCCCGAACTTTACGAGTTGTCTTCATGACTCCGAAGTGGTCACCTGCAGGACTGCTGTGTAACTCCTTCAGAAATTGGTTTATCCTTGATCGGGGAAGTACAAGTTGCCACTTAACTGACTTCCCATCTTCGGACTCCCATTTTCTATACAAGATGCCATTTCTAATTTCAAGTGAATTCCAGAGAGCCCAATAACGCTTAGTTCCAGTACTGAGGTTTGAAATGTCCTGCAATTCAGGTCTATAATTGCTTGATTGCATAAACTCTATAATCTGTTTAATGTCAGGATCATTTCTTTGTTCAAATATACTTATGCATTGGGGTTTTACATTATCGATTTCGATAGCAGTTTTAATCATTCTTATAGAATCGTTGCAGATTACATTTTGATTTCTAAAGCCATGTAATTTATCAGTAGCAGGTCCGAGTTTTTATTTGATTCCTGAGCAACTGAAATCCATTGAAGATGAAAACAATTCCCCAAATCAATAAAAGCCTGGACTTCATCAGAATTATTAAATTTGGACTTTTTCAAACATCAATTAATTTCAGAATGTCCATCAATTTGTATAACAAACTTTTATCATTATTTTCAACTCTTGCATTAAAATTTTTTACTATATATCATATTTTATTACATTTTTGATTTATTAAAATTAGTTTTAGCAATGAGCAGTGCTTTGAAATGTGCCTAAAACTGTTGCAAATGAAGCATTTTGGGTCATTTCTTTCAATATGTGTGATTCCATATATCTTTTTTCCTTCATTGAATAAAACAAGAATATTATCTTTAATGGAGTTTAATCTGTCATAGTGCCCTTACATATATGGTTGTTTTAGCTTTGAAATTTCCTTCAAGGAATCTAAATTGTCTGATTGTTCAATTGGATCATCTGGTAACATATTTAGACCACTCATCTCTAAAATGATCTGTTTCTTGAGACACTAAACATTTTATCTGTTCAGATAACTGAACTTTTACACCATTGATTCATTCTTTAAAAAACTTAATTTTTATGCAAATTCTTTTCATGTGCTTCTTACACCTTTATTGTGCGCAAAAAACTTAAGGAAACAAAATTCTTGTTTTCATCTTGTGCTATTTGAATAAAATCTGTTTACCTTTCGTTAATCATTTCAATTTCATCCATTCCTCTGGGCATTAATTGAGCCATGTCATATAGTGATAAGCAAACAAATAAGTAATCCTCTTTCTAATATATCATCTTGTTTGGCTGAATGTTCAAATTTGATTAAATATAAACTTATATCATTTTCATTCAGGCTGAATTTCCTACATCTTATAACATTCTTTGTCTTCATTTACTTATTGCCAACATTAATAGTGGCCACTAAATTTGTAGGTCTATTTCTGCTTCATACATAATTTTTGCAACCCCAATTCCGTTTCTTCTTTTTCTAGGTGCTTTTAGTCTTTGCCTTCTTCCTTTTTTGTACAATTTTATTTCTGTTATTAATTATTGTGTTCATTCATTTATTGAAACTTTTTAGTTTGACTTTTGTTCACCCAAATTATATTTTTTAGATAGCTCATTTTGAATATTGTACTCTTTGATATCTTATCCTAATTTTTCAAATAATGTTTTTAAATCACTCCTTTTTGCTTTATCAAAAATAGACACTCTTGAACTTATTGAAATATTTATTTTAACTGTTTCAGTAAATAGTTTATTTAGAAGCATATAGGAGATGATTATTTTATTAATGTTCTTTTATGTATTCAAATGATAATATTTGATATGTTCTAAAGGATGTTCAGAATATGTCTGAACTTTAAATAAAATAAAACTTAATGATATAATAAATATATTGTGTTGTTCAATCAGTGTAATATACTCTGTGATTTAAACTCTTTTTCTTTAATTCAATATAGTTTTTAGTGAATGTTTGAAATATGCCATTTCTGATTTCTATTAACTTCTCATGTAGATTAATTTATTCATGAACATTTCTTCAAAAGGAGAACAAAACTAAATATTTATTAAGTATTTAAAGCGTACTCATGATTTCATTCAATATGTTAGTTTGCATTATACAATCTTATTATTTTGGTTACAATACATCTATCTGTTGGAATTCTATTATATACACTTATTGTCTAATAGCAATTGTAATATACTAAATTTTATGGCCTTGCATTTATATGAAGCATAATTATTAATATTAATGTTATTTTGCTATAGGTTGTGCGACCACCTTTTTCAAACTTCTCATTATGTACAACATTTCCGCGAAGACACTTCACAGAATCAAATTATTCAGAAAATCTCAGAGACCTGCAATTAGCACCATCTGCTGTCCTTTTAATCCTTCCTGTAAGTACAAAAAATATTTTTGCTTCCTTTACTTCTTGTATTTATTTGATCTAATCAAGTATGTTAATTAATAGATGATAGACAATCTTAACAATATAAATAAAAAGAGTAGCTTCGGAAATTTCAACTATTAATAAATTCTACAGTGAAAAATTTGCACCCTAAAATACAATTATATAAATGTTTTGAATCTAGAGTTTATATAATTATTGATTAAGATATCCAGAATTGATTTTATCTAAATTTTTTCTACGCTTTATTCAAAATATTTATTTTTCAATCTGTGATTCAAAACATAATATGCACTACTTAATTTACATATTGCTGATTAGCTTGCTTATAAGGAGCAAGGGTCTTAATGAGCTTTTTCTTGTTCCTGTGTGTTTATTTTTCCTTTTAATAAAAAGTAGTAGTCACAATTATTAGATTTATTATTCAGGAAATCGTTCATTTCCAAGAGTATTTTCATTTTAATTCATAAGTAAATTCCATCAAGGGTTAGCTTGAATAATATACTGTACCTACTTATGATATCAGTAACTTTTTTTTTTCATGTTAAATGTATTTTAAATTCATGTCTAATTTATACAAAACCGAAATAGAATTTGGTTTGTTTTGGAATAAGTGTACCATCTAATAACTTATGTCATACTGTAATGTATATTATAATGAGGGGGGAATGTAAACAATTTGTGTGCATTAATAATTTCAGAATTATGACAAAAAATAGGAAAAGTACAAAAAAGAAACATTTTAAATATAGATTATTCTTTATTGTCTTCATTCAGGTAAAAGTCACAACGTTCAGATATGTTAATTTAAATTTTTGACTTATCTTGAAGAAATAAAAAATTATACAGCTTTCATGGTAGATTTACTGATCATTAAAAAGTTTGTTGAAATCATTAAATGGTTTAAACACATTCCAGTCAACTCCTATAGCTTATTTATGTCTATGTGTTTGTGCATTTGATGACTTTCACCTGTCAAAATGTAAACTGAATCAGTAATAATTGAAATGAACTTATTTGATTCATTTGTTTAAATGCAAGTTATGCATTTAGAATATTAGATAAGAAAATAATTCTATGGCATTTATTGAATCTCTTAGGTAAAATATATACATTTTTCATGGTTCCTTTTAATTTATTGCTCAACTATTTCTAGAATTTACTAAGATAACCAAAATTAGAGTTTTTAATTTAAAATATTTTAAGCTTCATTTATCTTTACCTTCAAAAATATTTTATGCAAAATATTTTTTTAAAAACATTAGCATACTAAGCTTTCACAAATGTGCAACCATTTAAATACTTAAGAGAAATCTTAGGCTTTTAGTCCCTTACCAGAGAAAATTTAATTTAGCATTAAATTTACTGTCAATTCCCCTTTTTTCTGTCAGTGTTCTCACTTTCACTCACTTTTATAAAATTTTTCATCCTATAATATTTTCTCGTAAACAGTGCCACTCTAAAGGTTGAAATAAATCTGCAATAATGAATTCATTCATTTAACATTTGCCAATTGTTTTAATTCTTTGTGGGTGTGATTTCAAAACTTTTAAATATTGTAGAAATGCCTTAATTAAAAAATTATCATTCAAGATTGATTTCCATTTCAGGAACAAGCTGTTGCAAATGTCAATCCAACAAGTGGTTTTATTTCAAACATTTTTTGGACCCTGATGTCACCTTTCACAGCTGTGTGGAATTTAATAAGATCATTTTTTCCTGGAAGTACTCCAGATCAAAGCAATTCAGCTCAAACACAAAGTCCACCTGCTACGCAATCGGAATCTTCCAAAGCCAATAATAATAATCCCAGAAATAATACAAGGTATTTCAAGTATGATGATGTTATGTAATAAATTACAATAACTATACATGCCAATTATTAGTTTCTAATTTTATTGAATTAATCATCCAAAACACATACATTTACACAGGTACAAAACAAACAACATTGACACATCACATATCAGGAACTATAAGTCAGTCTACATGAATGGTAAATTAAAATGTGACAACTCAGAATTCTTAATCTTTGATGGTTAAGTTCTTTTCTCAAATCAAAATTTGTTTTCACTGGTTAACCTTCATTCTTGAAATAAATGCCAAGTGAAAATAACACATTTAGTATTGAAACTCATATTCTTAAATATACTTAAGACCTCAGACCACACTTTTTTCACATTTGGGAATACCACCTCCAACCTCCCTTTTCTTAAAAAATTAGCCTAACTAGAAAATTTGTTAGCATAGCTTTTTATCATGCATTATTTCTAAATATATATATATATATGTGAATTTTTGTCACAAGGATTTATAAAATATTAAGGATCACAAAGAAATCTAAGACATGCACCTGGGATCACATATTTTGGACAGTCCGTAATAGACAGAAAACACAAAAACTCGTGAGTGGTCCTTAATGTGTTAAGTTTTATAATTAAAATTTTCTGTTTTTGTATTCAAAAAGTATGCACCAAAAATGTTAATACATTTTTTATTTCAGGCAATCTAATCAAGGTCGTCGGGAGTCTCCATTTGCCAAACGTGAAGGCAATATCTTCCGCATTAACAATCAAAGTGATGACGATGAAAACAACACCTGGAATGGAAATTCTACTCAACAGATGTAACTGTTGTATCAGCTTTGATGAAAAGCAAAAACTTATTTTTTAATGCATGCCATTGAATAACATCAAAGATATTAGAATTTTTTCTGCATTGAGTGTGGTTATTGATGTAAAAATGTGCAAATATAAAAATAAATATGCATCAGAACATTTATAAATATATTTTACAAAAACAAAAAATACATCAATACATATTTTAATGAACTAAAGAAAAATTAACGCCTTCTCCTCTTTTTACGACGTACTGCATTTGTAGCTGCTTCCTCTCTCTCTCTTTGTTCTGTATTTTCATCACCTCTACGTTCATCAATGTTAAGCTTCTTCTGTCTTAGAACTAGAACAATAGGATTGATACATGCTGGATCATCTTCTGGATCAGGTTTTTTGTACTGAAAAAAATTCTGTGTTCAGCAAAATCCAACAAAGGATATCTTAATACTATGACAACATTATCTATCTCAGTTCACTTGACTCCTCCAATGTATATAAAAAATAAAATTAAAGTATTCACAGCCATAGAATTAATATCACAACATAGTTTTAAAACAGAACTTATGGGCTAAAATTATAATCCAATCATTGACTGTCATAGTTATTATTTTACTTTTTCAAAAAAAAAAAAAAAAAACTTAGATTGAAGTAACTAGGAAGGATATAGATGATGTTCATACTTGCAACATTCCAATAGTGACCGAGACAGAAAAAATTGTATTATACACCCCGCGTACAAATTTTTCAAAATGACGCAGAAAAGAAAAAAACATGCTCTATTTTCACTATTAATAGCAAAATGAACAGTATCTTTTATTATGCATAAACCCTATTTCTACATTACGACCTCTTGCCATCTTTCTTGTAGGAGATGAATCCCACAGTAAAATACTGGCGGGTTTGATTCAAAGAAGACTTGGGTGGCAGTTTTCTCAGCATCAAGATAATCAAAGATTTTCTAACCAGAGAAATTTTTCAAAGCACGAAACAGGTGACGGACAGGAGGATAGAAAGTGAGTGGGGTCCCAACTAAAGACCAGTAACTTTTGGTGAATGATGACAGCAACATGTGTCCTGGTGTAATCTGCAATGAGGGATAACACCGTAACATTGATGAGCTCTGGCTACTTCACTGCCAAATTTGAATGCAGGCAGTCTAACTGCAGACATTAGAAGACAGCATTAATAGTTTGGTTGAGTGTCAGGACCCCCCAGTGAATTATTCCCCTCATATCCCACCACACATCTTGAAATTAAATTCGGCTTTTGAAGTCTGCAGGCGGATCAGAAGGGCGACGCACAGTTCTACAACACTTCATGTTACGTTACATAACACACTTCCCACCGCCTGTCAGGTCGTTTCTGTACAGAGGAAATAAGGGAACAGAAGTGGTGATTCGGTTGATTAGCTATCAGTTTATGTGGAACACAATAATCCATCTTCGCAAAACCCAACCTAACCAGTCGTCTCTCGGCCATTATCCGGTATATGTTGAAGGTCTCTGCTAATTCTTGCACAGTTGGGTTTGGGTCAGTAAATGTCGTCTTCTCCAAGACCATCCACTCCTAGCATGACTTCAGTAACTTCTGTCTCCTTCCCTAAATTTGCCAAACCATGGACGACGTGCTTTCGCCTATTGCATCCTCTTTATAAATTTGACAAACATTGCAACATGCTGCGGCTGCTGTAATCTTTTTGTTGAGCTCATTTAACAAATAGTGTCTTATATGCTCCAGTAAGAATTTGTTTGAGAAGATTAACTTTGTGAGACACAATGTCTTTATATGTAAGATGTAGATTCCATTGCAAAATTTGCATATCCGAAAACGGGTAGAACTTTAGCACTCGCCTAATATGTCCTATTCATAAGTTTATTCTTTTTATCCCATACTATAAAATCTATCTGTATACTAATATTTTTTTGGTTATATCACTTCTTGTCCAGTAATTTTTTATATTCATTTTAAATGTTAAACTAAAGCTAGGTATACCATCTATTTTTATTTTTATGAAATTAATATTGCAATTGAAGCTAATCTTCTTTTACATTGTTTTTTAAGAAACATGCCACTCTACACATGTACTGCCTGAATTTCAATTTGATATCAAACATTTGCAGTAAATTTATTACTCTAAGTAATCTCATGTTCAAACTGACAGTTTTCAGGACAGGCATTGAAAGTAGTCGCCTCATGCTCAAAACCTGGGAGTGGCGACAAATCAAATTCTCTGTATCAGAGATTTTATTTATTATTATTATCTTACAATACAGAGATGTTTACAAAAAAATTTCCTTATTAATAACAAAAAGAAATTGAATGGGAACATCAAGAACAAAGTCTTTTTAATCCCTCCACCTTCCAACTAGTTTATGAAGTTTGGAAATAAATATTTTTTTAACTACAATTGATTAGAGTGATGAATTTCAAAAATGGGTTATTTTAAAAAAATAATAAGAATTACACTTAACATAATGAGGTAGTATTCATATTATCTAAAATTTAAACAGATATCTTGAACATACTACTTGTTTAAAAAGATTTTTCTGTAAAGTTGTGGTGATATTTAAAAGATTAACAGTAGAAAAGATTTATTTATTTATTAAAACAATATATATATATATAAAGTTTTTGGAAAAATTAAAATTGAAAAAACAACCGATTTGTTCAGTTTTATCAACATTACTACCTTAAACTATATCTTTTTCCATAACTAAGCTTTCAATATTTCTACCAAGTTACGATAATAGACATGCTATCATAAACTGAATAACATTTCAGGCCATATGAACAATAGGAATCCTTCGAAACTTGATACAACAAAGTGAATTTCCTAAATAATGAATTAATTCTATTTTCCTTTGAAAAAGTAAAATTAAAACATATAATCATTTAATCATAAATTTGTTTAAAGTTCAATATAACCACTCATATTTTTGGTTAAGGACAATTAAATTGGATCAATCCTTCAGATGCCAAGTGTCTTTCATAATTTTTTTTCTTGATAATTTAATATGAAGTTTTAAAAAATTACCAGAAGTTCTAAATAAATAGCATTTTGAATTGAAAAGCACATTACATAAAAGAATAGAAAACAAAAATTGCCTTGGTTTAAAAAACTTTTATCTGATATAATATCTACGAATAACAAAAATACTAAAAGAGAAAACTACATTCTTTTTTATATTTTTAAAAAGTAAACAATCTATTACAATAATTTAATATCCATCCTTTTTTAATATATTGGAGGTAAGGCTGTTTGATAAACAAATTTTAAATAGTAAAAAAAAAAAGAAGTATATCTGAAATTTGTCTCCACTACAAATGTCGCAAGCTTCATTTTGCATCAAAGTTAATACCTTGTATACAGAATAACCTCTGAATTGAAAAATAAGATTGTGGAAAGATTTCTTGGGTTGTTTTCATGAATCAGTGTCACATGTATTATTTTGTTGATTAAATATTGAGGAGCAGATATAAAAGGTTACCTTGTACTATTTGCTTTTGACTAATTTTGATCTGGAATAAGACCTCATACATTTAAAAAGAAAAGCGTGAATGCCTTATCCATCCGCTTAAAATGTCAAATTGTTAATCAACAATACACTAAATAAAATATCCTTCCTACTGCAAAGTCATTATTATTTAATTATTGGAAAAAATATATTTATATTTTTAGAAACACTGTTGCTTAAGAATTATGATAAATCAAAATTATAATAGTTTCCGATTATTCCCCTTTAATTTACATATAGTCTTCAATTTTTATGAAAAAAAATAAAGTTGAATAGATTCCACCACATACCAACATAAAATGAGGTCTAGGACAGAGAGTAAAACAATACCCACAGAGAAAAATATCCTTCTCTGTGACAATACCTTCCTTTTTTAAAAAATGATAGCATTTAACATATTTTCATGAGAACTCCTAAAAAAATAATTGCACAAAGCCCATTTTTACACAAATTTTAAAGTTTAAAATTGTGTGCATGTTTTTAATGTCACTATAATTTTATATATTTATAATTAACAATTTCAAAGTCCTACCATTTTTTTTCTTCTGAATTCTGGTAAATTTCTATAGTAGATTTCATATTGGCTATAAAAATCAAACCATTTTCATTGTTTGAACACAATAAATGCCCCCTCCTTTTGCCCAACCTAACTATTACTAGACAGATTCGTTTTTTTTTTTACATATTTAACAACTGCAACAAATTTCTTGGAGGTCATTATCTGTCTTGAAATTGACCATTTTATATTGTAGTTCAATTAGTTTTCCCTTGCATAAATTTTTGTGCTGGAAGCTCAAGTGAGAGAAAAATTAAGATTTCAGAATTTATGAAAAAGGTTTCTTTTAGAACACGGTAATGAATACAGTGGCGGATTTGGAGTCTCAGAGACCAGAGGCACAATTCAATTTGAGGATTTTAATATTTCGAGTCTTTACAAGGTTTGTGAAAATCCTGAATATCATTAGAAAATGCCTGCCATCTATGTTCTGTTATTCACATTATTATTCTAATTAAATGCATTATAAATTAATTAAGGGTAGTTAGAGTAAAAAAAATCTTATTCAAATTCACAGTGCTTAAGAAGAAAAAATTAGTGGGAGTAATATGCTTTAGACGTAAATGTACAGCTAATATTTAGACTTTTTCTTTAGGAGTGGTATATTTATAACCTCTCAAATCAAAACAAAAGAATAAAATAAAATCCATAAAATACAGTTTGCTTTGTTAAAATCCAGCATAAAAAAATGTAAATAAAATAAGAAAAATATTGTCTTGTAACTAATCTTTATTCAAGTTAAGCTTTATCTGCACACTGATAAAACAGTCAACACACACACAAAAAAAAAATTAAAATAACTGGAATATTTTTTACTACACCCAACATTACAGGCATTAATGGTCAATTATAGGGAAGAGTTGGGAGGAATAGGATAGCTGCATTTATGTCTAAATAACTATTCCTTATTTATCTGTCGAATAGGGCAGCTATAGTGCCTTGCTCAATCTTAACTATTACACAAGTTATAATATTATTTGTGTTTTAAAAAAAACAATTTCTATGACTTAGAATTAAATACAAGTTTTTCATTATTCAGTATTTTTTATAATATAAAACTATTTTAAATATGCATACTGTTTACAAATAACAGCCAAATTAAGTCTAAATGTAGTATGATTTATTTTATATGGATTTTAAAAAAAAATTCTGCATAAAGAGGAATAGGACAAAGCTTATTTACATTTTAATACAGTTTGTTAAATAGCTAAATGTGTTAAGGATTTAAATTTTTAATTAATGTTGTTCAGTAAATTAGTAATTTACTAATAAGTAATTTAGTAAAACATGTCTTGTCATTCTCCATTTTTGTTAATAACTATAGGTATATAAAGTATGAATATATATTGTAGATAATTCTGCATCATTTCATACAAAAAAATATTTTCTACCTAAAATGTCTATTTTCTAGTTATAGTGTCTCATCTAATTTCACTTATTTTCCCACTGCAAACATAATAAAATAACGAGGAATGTAATTAATATTAAGTAATGAAAAAAATTAAGCTAAATTATGAAATTCATTTATGAAGGCTTTTTTCACTCTAAATTAAAAAGTAATTACTAATTTTATAAATGTCACATTACTAAATGTACTTAAAAGGAATTTACAATGAAAATGCCACAAATATGGAAGAAAAAGCATCCAGATAGAAAAACAAATATTAAATACTAACATATTGTAATTATTGGAAATGGTTGCAAAAAAAAAAAAAATCAAGATATCGCAGTAGCAATAAGGATTTCAAAATCAACTTGTTTGGCATGTCCAAAATCCTAAATCGTTGAATTAAAAGGAAATAAAAATACAATATTTATTAATTTTCTAAATTAATTGTCCTATTCTCCTCTTATATGATTATCATTTCTTCCACATAAAAGGGAGATTTAGGGGGAAAAAATCCAGTAATTCTTTATTATGCAAATAACCGAATTATTTCTATTTTGCAGTTTTTGAATGTCTTAAATAAATTGAAGGGCATACTGTTAGAATTATAAACTGCATTTCAGCATTTCATGCACATACATGTATTTTCAAATAGGCTATGTTTAAAAAAGAAAAAAATGTGTAAAATTAAAACTATATGAGTAATTAAAAATAACCTTTTCTTCAATAAATAGCAACTGTGATTAATACAGAAAATTAAACACAATTTTACATTTAAAAAAACTCTTTTACTTAAAAAGAAAACAAAATATATCAACATGCAATTCAACAGAATTAGTTTAAAACAAGGATTTCATGAACATTAGTAAATTAAATATCGAAGAATATAAAATAAATTCATTCATTATTTTTAAATTTATTAGAATTTTATTCAAGATTAACAAGTTCTTAGGATATGCTGTATAAATTTCCATATTCAGTTTATTTAAAATCTCTTAAAACTATAATAACTTAATAAATGGAAGCAATCCTTAAAACAGAGTTACAGAAACATGCACAATTCAATCTAAAAAAACCAAAACAATATTTTTCCATTTTCTGTTTTTAATTTGAAAAACTTACCTTGTTTTTCCTAGCTTCAACATTAGCTGGTGTCTCATTTGTAAATTTTACATAAGAGCGCATTTTCTTTCTATCTATTAGTTCTTTTTTAATTATATGGCATATCCTATCCTCATCTTCTGCCGTATATGCAAAATATATCTCAGCAAATCTATCCATATTTCCTTTGACACGCGTATAGGCAATTTTAAGGTCCTCTTTTTCCTCTTCAGAATCTAAAATGCAAAAAACATTTAACTATAAAATTACTAACAAAAAAAAATGTTTCTTGCACAGTCTTTTCTTAAGATTACTTTTCAGAATCAATCCATTTTTTAAAAAAATATATATTTGTTTGGGAATGTGATCAGATTATATTTTTAATGAAAATGAAGCTGATATAATTTGATGAGCAAGAAAATATTTTCAAAAAGTCACCCGATACAGTAAAATTTAACTCAATTCAGTTTACCTTTTGGGTAAAATTTGATTATATATATAAAATTTGATTCACCAGTAGATTTTTTGGAAACAAATACTTTTCGATACGTACAATTATTTAATTATCAACAAAGACACGTCTGATTTTATAAAGTCTATTAATCTTATAAAAACATAAAAGGGAATGGAAAAAAATTTAGCTCCAATAAACAGCAAGTAAAATTTTCCAGAAATGTTTAGTAAGTGTATATTTA
Organism: Argiope argentata; assembly: GCA_026289955.1. Classification (NCBI taxonomy): domain Eukaryota; kingdom Metazoa; phylum Arthropoda; class Arachnida; order Araneae; family Araneidae; genus Argiope; species Argiope argentata. Next base: position 1,414,401 of record JAOUZG010029365.1, read on the forward strand.
AGTTCAATTTAATACAGATACAAAAATAAACCATCCTGTATGAAGAAAGAAAATATATCATAAGTAAATATTGCAGCATTATATTGATGAATTTTAATGCTTACAAATTCTTAATTGGAAATTTATAATAATAATATATCATAAATTCATTGAGAAAAGGGTAATAGTTCAAAAGTTAGCTTTAATTGTCTAGGATTTCTAACTTGGTTACACATTCAGAAATACAATTTTGTATGCTAAGCATAAGTTCCTCAATGCTTTATCTTTGTCATGCTTCTTGTCCTCTTAGAAAAATGACAGAAAAATTAAATGCAATTAAAATATTTTATCTGTATAAGTAATAAAAGCAATAAGTAACTTGAAGGAATTATTTTTAAATTATTTTCAAATAACACATATTTCTTTCATTTAAGTAGGAACTATTGCGACGATGAAAGATAATAGAATTTTCAATTTCAATTGCGATGAAGAAAATAGAAAGGTGGGAAACCTGTCGTCTCTTGCTTAGCGGTATTATAGGCAAATGTTACGAATGGTAAAATTTCGTCCCAATTTTTCTGCTCCACATCAACATACATGGACAACATATCGGCCAATGTTTTGTTGAAGCGTTCTGTCAGTCCATTTGTTTGAGGGGGGTACGCTGTTGTCATACGATGATCTACATAACACAGGTTGACGAGAGCTGAGACAAATCTGGACTGGAATACGGTACCACGATCTGGGATAATTATTCTTGGAGCTCCATGTCTCAGAATAATTCCTTCCAACAAAAACTTTGCTACTTCTTCGCCTCAGCGGTAAGTAAAGCTTTCGTGACGGCATATCGGGTCAGATAATCCGTGCAGACTATGATCCATTTATTTCCCCGAGTAGATTTTGGAAATCCGAGAAGATCGACTCCAATGCGTTGGAAAGGTGCAATAGCCGGAGGAATGGGGATTAAGCGCCCAGGTGGTCATTGAGGGATGGATTTTCTTCTTTGGCACTCTCGACAATGCATGAAATATCGGACAACATTTCGATACATCCTCGGCCAGTAAAATCTTTTGAGGATTCTGTCATAAGTTTTTGCGAAGCCAAGATGTCCTGCGGTGGGTTCGTCGAGAAAATGTCTATGTCCGCTCGCAGATGTTTGGGAATAACTGGTAACCACATCTTGCCATCCGGATCGAAATTCTTTCTACAGAGGACCCCATTAATTACTTCAAATGCCTTGTTGTCGGCGGGGAGGGGATTATCCGAAGGGTTCATTCTGGAGATGTCGGATCTTTCTTTTGTTCTCTGGCAAGATTCATCTTCGGAATGGTAGCTAAAATTTTCTCCGCATTCTCAATTTCATCGTCCACTGATTTCTTGAGAGTGTCGGCATCTCTATGATTCTTACCAGTTTTGTATTTTACTGGAAAATCATATTCTTGAAGACGGAGGGCCCACCTTGCCAATCTGCCAGAAGGATCTTTTAGGCCCATGAGCCAACACAATGAATGATGATCAGTTATGACGGTAAAATGCTTTCCGAATAGGTACGGCTGAAATTTGTTAATGGCCCATACGATCGCAATTAACTCCCGTTCTGTAGTGGGGTAGTTCTTTTCCGCTTTTGTTAGAGTTCTGGAGGCGTATTCTAGAACTTTTTCTACGTTATTTTGAATTTGGATTAGAACAGTTTCAATGCCATATCCATTGGCGTCTTTATGAATTTCGGTTGGGGCATTTTCGTCGTATATTCCTAATACTGGCTCAGAGGTAAGAGTTTTCTTCAGATTCTCAAAAGCTTCTATCTCGTTCGTCCCCTAATGAAACTTTGTATCACCTTTTAGCAGCAACTGCAACAGTTCAGCTAGATAACAAAAAAACCTTAATGAATCTTCGGAAGTATGAGCGAAGTCCAAGAAAGCTTCTCACATCATGTACATTCTTCGGAGTAGGAAACTTGCTTACGGCTTTTACTTTGTCGGGATCTGGTTGAACTCCCTTACTGGATACAAGGTGACCCAGTATTTTTACTTCTCGGGCGGCAAAAAGACACTTCTTTGCATTAAGCACCAGATCAGCTTCCAGAAGGCATTTCATAACGAGACTCAGTCGGGTAAGATGGTCTTCAAACGTTTCTGAAAACACTATTATGTCATCTAGATAACAAAGACACGTTGACTATTTGAGATGGCGCAGCGAATTGTCCATCATTCTCTCAAAAGTCGCCGGCGCATTACAGAGTCCAAATGGCATAAATTTAAACTCATACAATCCTTCGGGAGTAATAAATGCCGTCTTCTCACGATCCGCTTCATCTACTTCTATCTGTCAATAACCAGAGCGGCGGTTCATAGAAGAAAAGAATTTAGCGCCCTTCAAGCAGTCGAGCATATCATCAATACGCGGCATAGGATAGACATCTTTTTTGGTAACCTTATTGAGCTTGCGATAATCTACGCAAAAATGCCAACTTTCGTCTTTCTTTCTTACAACGGGTGATGACCAGCGACTTTCGGACGGTTGAATAATACCTTCAAGCATTTTCTTCACTTCTTCTAGAATAATACGTCTTTCCGTAGATGAGACTCGGTAAGCTCGTTGATTGATTGGAGACTGATCACCAGTGTCAATCCTGTGTTTCACATTCGTTCGTGCGTCTATCGATCTGTCAGTCTTCTTAAAAATTTCCGAAAATGTCCGAAGTAGTTCGGCTAGTTGGTTTTTTTGCTCGTTACCTAAATCAGGAGATATCATCGGAGTATAATCCTCCAAGGGATATGACGTCCCTTGCGGCGTATCGGGACCATATGACTTGTCGGAAATCACACATAAATGTCCTTCATCCAGGGGCTCGGCTAAGACTATAAACATTCCTTTAGATACGACTCGGTTTCGCGATTGAAGGTTAGCAACCCAGATCTGACTTTGCCCATTATGGTATGAGGATATCATGAATGGTACAGCAATATGGCGATCAAAGAGTAACTATTTATTGCCAACGACAACCACATTTATGCATCTCCAGGCTGGGCTTCCTGATACTGCTATTTTAGTTAAAGAGCGAGGTTTAAGTGAGTAGTCCTCTGTGGCATACAGTTTCCATGCGTCCAATGCGGCGGAATCTTGGGGAGCATCTTTCAGAAATAATTCACTCTGTCCGTAGTCTATCACTGCTTGGGAAGCTGCTAAAAAGTTCCAGCCAAAGATTATGTCATGACTACAATGCGGTAAAACAATAAATTCAAACGGCAGCTCCTGGCTATTGATACGGACACACGAAATGCATTTTCCTATTAGCCGACAAAATTTCCATCAGCGACTTTCAGCAATGTTTTTGACTTCAGAGAACAGCACCTTCTTTAAGAACCGACGATATTTATCAGAGAATATGGAAAATGAAGCTCCAGAGTCCACGAGAGTATGAATTGACTTCTTATCTATTATTACGTCTAGTTGGTTATCAGTCATCTTTGCGGTCGACAGAGGATTTTCATAACTTGCTGCCTCACCTCCTTTGAAGGTCGCCTCGTTTAGTTTACCTCGTTCCTACGGCTTGGGGATTGACTTGGTCGATGGTATGGCGACGATGATCTGAAACGGAGTGTTGGGGATCGGCCTCTAGTCGGACTAGGTGTAGAACATCTAATGAAGTTTGGTAGACGAGTTTCTTCTTCAGCGTCAATTTTATTCAGGTTTTGTCAGCGATTGCGATAATTGTCGAAAACGGCTTTCCTCTCTCTGCAGTAGCGTACTACATGTCAGGGACGTCCACAGTGGAAACAAACTGGTCTGTTGTCAGTTGTTCGCCAAAGATCAGTTTTTCCTGGTTGCATTGGTAATCTTTGAGAAGGGTACTCTTGATATCCTGGTTACAGCGGCATATGTTGGTCGTCGTTGGATTTCGCCAGGTTTTACCGAAACTGGTGCTATGACCTTTTCAACTTCGTTATTAACCATTTCTTCACGCGATTGGACTTGGAGGTAGGAGTCCAAATATACAATGAGTTCATGCGTTTGGTTGATTACTCGTTGGACTTCCTCTTGTACGATTCTTCTAATGAGGGACACCAAATAGGACTCGTCTTCAATGGCTGCTACCTTTACGACGTTTGGAAGCCTCTCAAACGTTCGTCGTCCAATTCTCTTCTGTTTCATATCCTCGATATAGTACCACCATTTAATGAAATCAGCTGTAGTGCTTATTTCCTTCGCTATTAGAGTCTGATAAATGTCTTTCGCAATACCTTTCATTAGGTGTGACAGTTTTTCATCATCAGACATCGATGAATTTACTTCTCGGCAGAGACCTAAGACACTCTCTCTATATATATACGACTGCATACTTTCTCCCGAACGCTGTGCTCTGTACTTCAGTTGCTCCTCCGCCTTTCTGGTATATTTTTTTCGGTCACCAAAAAGTGCATTTAGTTCAATTTTAAACATTTTTCAAGAGGTCAAACTGCCCTCGTTGTTGATGTACCACTGTTTCGCAGTATCATCGAGGAAGGAATACATATTTGCGAGACACATCATGTCGTCTTATTTGTTAAATTTAGCAACTCGATCGTATTCTGCAAGCCATTTTAAAGGGTCTTCTTCAGGGTTTCCTCGGAAGGTCGATGGGTTCCTCTGTTTTTGGTATGTAGGAGTCACTACAACGGGATTAGTCTCATCTGCCAATCGTAAACAGTTCTGGCCCGGTGACATGGCACATTGCCATCCATAAAAATCCCATCGTTGTGTGGGTACGTGAAGTCCATGAATAGCTGCAAGTGATCTGCAAGCAGCTGAACATAACCATTTCCAGTCAATGATCGGTTCAGTTGCACCAGAGGACCGAGTCTATGCCATGTAAAAACAGCCCACACCATTATGCAGCCACCACTAGCTTGAACAGTGCCTTGCTGGCAGTTTGGGTCCATGGCTTCGTGGGACACTCGAACTTTACCATCAGCTCGTAACAACTGAAATCGTGACTCATCTGACCACGCCACGGTTTTCCACTGATCTAGGGACCAGTCGATATGCTCACGAGCCCAGGACAGTCGCTGCAAGCGATGTCGTGCTGTCAGTAAAGGCCCATCCAACGCCCGTTCCTTCTGGCAATATCAGGGGCCTACAGAACCACTTCAACGGCCGCACTACAAGTTATCCTAGGTATCCCCACTCTACATCTGCAACTTCAAAGAGAGGCCAAAGGAACTACTCTAATAAGGCTACGTCAAATGCTGCATGACCCAAATCCAATAGACCCAACTGAAATTGAACCAATAGTCAAAGGTTGGACTTCCCATCCATCCGTCCACCCTCGCCAAGAACAGATCTCCCTGGAAGATTGAAGCCAACTTCAGGACCCCAACGGCATATTTACCGATGGATCGAAAACGGATGCTGGAGTCGGAGCTGCCTTCTGTACCTTTTCCAACGGAAAAATGTCCACGAAATGGAGTGCCAAGCTTGCATCCTACAACACAGTCTACCAAGCTGAGCAATGGGCCCTTCTCAATGCGGTAGACCATGTAAAAGGCCCTAATGTCCCAATCACAATCTACGTGGACAACAGAGCAAGCGTAATGGCAGCCTCCATCCCAAAATCTACCAGCCAGTACGCAAGAAGGATCTACAACACCATCTCCACCAACCCCAACATAAAGATCTCGTGGATTAAGGCCCACGTGGGATATACTGGTAACGAGGCAGCGGACGCACTAGCCAAAGAAGCAGCTAACTCCTCTAGCCAAGAACATCCACTCCCAATACCAATCTCTTATGTAAAAGCTAAGCATAGGAAAGAGATGATGGAAGAATGGCAGCAGGACTGGGAAGACGGAGAAACAGGCAGAAACATCTACAGCTTAATACCCAAAGTCTCTCTCAGGCTCACCCCATGGAGGAGAGAAGAAATTCTTTTCTTCACAAGGCATAGGCCTTTCCCAACTTACCTGGAGAGATTTAAACTCCAAAGTCATAACTTCTGTCCCTGCGGCGACATAGGCTCTCCAATGCATTATGCCACCGAATGCATCCTGACGACGTCTTTCCACCTGCGCAAACCAGCCCCATTCCTACAACAAGCCTGGCTCACAAGAGTAGCTGCAAACCCCCTCTCCAGAAACAAAATCACAATGCTTATCAAGTTCCTCCATGATGAGCCAGATCTCTTCCGGCCGTAAACAGTTGCAACCCTGGCGTAACAACCCCGGGGCCCAGCAACCAAAGACTACCCAGTCCTAGTTCCAGGCGCCAGAATTCACTCCAGCTCAACCAACGACTCTTCAATTGGAAACCAGGCCAATCCACCAGCTCAGTTCCAACGCCAGACCCAAACATCTTCGCTGCTGAACTGTTCAGTGCTAAAAAAACAACAATAATGTCAAGACTCTCTCTGCAGGTACAGCCCAAAATTTTGTGGCGGGGCTGCATCTGTATTCAACAATGTACAGATTTGTAAAATTTTTATTGTATTCATTTTTATTATATTCTTATCATTTTCTATTATTATATATTAGTAACCTATATATAACACCCCACTCCACTGTAGCTGCATGAACAACAGTACCGGCCTCAGATTTTGTTGTGAGGCTGCACCTGTAGTCTCCAATGTAAATTTTGTATATATTCCATTTTTTTCTTCCATATTTTCTCTATCTGTTGTATTGTATTATATATTTAAATGTAACCAAGTTTTAGACTTTAATAAAGTTGTTCGGGGAACGACTTTTGGTGTGGGGCTTAGTGGGACCCCAGAAAGACTAGGTTTAACTCTTCCTCTCCATGTCCATTAATCTGTTTAAATGATCGCAATGATCATAGTCGCAGGGGCATGGAGAGGCGTTATGTCAGTAAAGGCACTGGAGTCGGTCTTCTGCTGTCATAGCCCAAGGAAGACAAATTTCGCCGCACAGTCCTATCGGACACGTCCCTCGTACGTCCCACATTGATTCCTGCAGTCATTTGACGAAGTGTTGCGCGTCTATTAACATTGACTATTCTACACAGACGTCGGCGGTCTCGGTCGTTAACCCTTTCGTGCAGGTGGTCGCCCACTGCGCAGTCCATGATGGGATGGGATGACTGAAATTTCATACTCTCGGCACACTCTTGATACTGTGGATCTCGGAATGTTGAATTCACTAACGATATCCGCAATGGAATGGCCCATGCGTCTAGCTCCAACTAACATTCCACGTTCAAAGTCTGTTAATTCTCGTCGTGCCTCCATAAATCACGAAAAACCTGTTCACATGAATAACTTGAACACAAATGAAAGCTCTAAAAAACGAACTGCGCATTTATACTTTTTCGCTGCGATACTACTGCCATCTGTATATTTGCATATTGCTATCCCATGACTTTTGTCATTTCAGTGTATATATTATTTAGTGACAATTCATTTTCTTTAAAAATAACTATTATATTAGAAACCTGCACCATTTCCAGATTTTAAATGTGCATGTTGGTTTTAACTACAGTTACCTTTATTTTGTTATGCACATTAAAGGTTAGGGAAACTAAATTAAAACTGTATAAATTAAGAATTTAAAATATTTTTTAATATATTTGATTGAGTATGATAAACAAAATACATAAACAATAAAGAAAAAAAGAAATATAGGAAAATTTAAAAAGGACAATATTTTATAATAATTTTAATCTTAATGTAAGAAATGTTCATCAGTGGGAAGTATACTATAGGTATAAGATCTTTATTCTAGACGTGCATTTGGTTAAGTTCCATACTCGTAATTCTTGAGTTGGTACCAATACACTAACACCTCTCTGGCAACCCCAAATTTGAGTAGTTTTTTTGTGTAGTTATTCGGGGAAAATCACAAAATGAGAATTTCTGATCTTTGCTCAGTTCTAGCTGTATTTGTACATGTAGATGTGACAATGTCTTCCAACACAATCTTGAACAATTATGCTTTCTAAAGTGTTGCATTTTTTAATGATTCAATAAAATGTTTATATTATAAAGTTCACTAATAATTTAATGGAGCGACAGCATAAAATATAGCAAGTATTAAGGTATAAAAACAATAAACCCAATTTTGAATTTATTTATTAACTATATTTTTCAAATAAAATTACATATGGATTTAATTTAATAAAAAAATTGTTTCCATTACATTATCAGAATTTATAGAAAAAAAATAATTTTAACATTATTCTGGTTGTGTTGCAATTGAAATGAATTTTAAAAATATATATTCAATGCATGATGAAATATCAGGTTTAATGTAATAAATAATTTATTTTACATATTATCATTAAATCAATTTAATCACTGAAAAAGAACATTTCAATAAATGACGCGTAATTAGAAAATTTTAACTATATGAAAAGATTAATAAATGCTTCGATATAAACTTTAATTCATAAAAATATTGAAACATTTTTATTTTTTGAAACTAAACAACTTTTTTTAATAACAAATCAGATAATAGATTTCATATGCATATGGTGATTGGAAAAATTTTTTGCCAATTATTCATTTTGATCTTTTTAAATTCTGAAAAAGATTTCAAACTAAACTATGAAGACTGGAATGAATAAAATTCTGAATAAAAGACAACAGAAGCTCATAAAAAATCTCAATGAAATTATGGAAAACATAATGTAGAAGAAGCAGTAAATGCGGAAGAGAGTAAAATAAATTTTAAACACACTATTAAAAGAAATTTTCCCCCATTCCCATTGTAACATCAGGCACACATTAGAAACAAAACCTAACTGTAAAAAAATTGTCCATTTATTTATAATTCAATTACTATTTTTTGGTATGAGACTAAGCAATATATTGTAATCCTTTGGATAATAAAAAAATAATAAAGAAATTGTAAGTATTCTTCAATTCCAACTTAGGAAATTCATTTTAATTAAACAGCAGGAAAATTACAGCATCTTCTATTCTTATTTAATGGTTGCTTTTTGTTAAAAATTCCTTTTTTATAAATGTCACAGTAAAAAGAGAAATTCTTATTGGATGCGACACCTTATGTAACCTGAGCTTCCTATCTCTAAATTCCTACTCGGGTGCCCAATACCTTTGTGTGAGTGCTCCTTAGCTTCATTTCTTTAAGAAATTCCATTCACTCTAAGTCCCTTTCCGTGCCAAATGATCCGCCAGATATTGATATTGTGCACATGTTCCGTTCTCATCTAAATAATTTAATCCCCTTCTTCACCATGTTCAAGTTTAAGTTTGCTGCATGTTGCTCTACATTACAGTGCTCAAAATTAAAAAAAAATGTCTCCAGTACACATTTCTGATTCAAAAATTTAAAGGTTATAAGTGAATTCATCATTCCTTAAAGTGACATAAGACTTATATCATACATTCTTGCTTTTATTTTGAATTGCATTCAATAATACTGTAAATTTTTAAATCTTTTATCAAATCTATTATTTAGCTTAATGCTTAGAAGATAATTGACTCAGTTAAAATCAAATTTATATAAGGCAAAGGTTTTTAATTAAAAAATAAATAAATAAAATTGATTACACATGACTATTTGAGTAAACTAATAAATACCTCAGTTGAAACTTCTTCACACCCCCAATTCTAATTAAGCTATCCTTTTTTTTTTTTTATCTAAGGTGTCAGAATATCATCACATTTTTAAATAAAAATATTTTGTTTTCAAATGCAATAATATATTTTACTCTGTTTACTTAACAAATCTTTATTTCAAGAGTATTTTGAATCCTGTGTTTATTACTTTCATTGATAAGATTTTCATATGAAATCTTTTAATCTTAAATTTATAATTTTCATTACTAATTTTTGTATATTTTTTTAATTCTTGCGTTTATTATTTATGGTTCAAATGTTTTATATGAAATCTTAAGTCTGTTGATATTTCGTTTAAGTCAAATAATAATTATATTGATATTTTATTTAATAATTTTGTTGAATCAAATTTCCTAATAATTAAGAATAGTATAGAATTAAAAAAGAATTGCAAGTATATGCGAATAGTATACTGAGGATAATTGATACTTGTATAGTATACAAGTATCGCTTATCCTCAACCAATTGAGTTCTTTTATATAAAACTGCAGAGTTACTAAGAAAAATAACTGAAATATATCTGTTAACTATAACTTCTCAAGCACTCTTTCCACGACTCTTCAGCTTAAGATTGCCAGTCTTTTATAGTTTCCAGAGCCGGATAAAGAAGGTTCTTAAATAATCAGGCATATCTTAGCTCCTACTAGCTCTATGACCAAAATTCTGGAAGAATCCAATATTATCTAGATACATTGATATAGCTCTGGGACAACTGATTCGGAATCTGATCAACATGCAACAGACATCACAGTAAAACGGTTTCCCAGTGATTGTACTAACCTTGTTGAAAGGCAACATAAAACAGATTTGTA
>JAOUZG010029365.1:1427138-1467707 GCA_026289955.1 Argiope argentata
GTGTGTGTGTGTGTGTGTGTGTGTGTGTGTGTGTGTGTGTGTGTGTGCTGGAAGCTATTTATCCAAATGAATTCATTTTTAAAAATGAATGAATTCCTTTTTAAAAAAATAAGGAAAGCAAAAAAAGCAAATTCTGTACACCAGACCAAAGGAAAAAAGGTGGGGGAAAAAATTCTGACTGCTTAGCACTACGATATACTTCAAATAGATTTTGAGGAGACATCAGGAAAATAAAAAATAAAAATCTCTATAAATCTGGAGACACAAGGTGGCTGTTTCTACCTTGTCTGTGAAGAAAATGAATGTCTTCATGGAATGATTATTACAAAACTGGACTAAATGACACATATATAAAACTGCTCCCATAAAATTTTCAATATAACTAACAAATAAAAAATTTCTCTAATACTTTGTATATACTCACTTTTATATCTTTCTTTAAAATCCTCAATGTCTTCAGGAACTATATGTGGAAATAATTTTCGCCAGTATCTAGTCCAAAAATTTGCACATATGTTATCAACAGAAGCATCAATAACACCTAAATAAAAAGGAAGTAGTAATATTGAAAATAAACCTTACCACAAATTAAAAAGAAATTTATACAAAATGTTCACTTATTTTTATTTATTCATCAAAAAGCATTATTTTTATATAATTTTATAATCATTTGTAACTTTTTTTAAAGATACATCATCAGATCATATTTCAAAATTAATAACATGAAAATCAGATGCTAGTAGAAAGGAATACTTTAAAAAGTTTTATTTCTAGAAGAGTAAAGCATACATACCTGTTTCATCATAAATTTGTCGTTTCTTTTTATCTGATAAAATATAATGTACTTTTGACAGAATTTCAAATTTACGGCAGAATTCTGTCAATCTGTGTGCAGGAGCCTGGGCAGGTAAGAGAAAAAGAGACGCTTTCCTGTATGCCTGTTGCACTGTAAAAAAGAATAAAAGCATTAAATATTCAGTACGTTTAGAATAAAAATATAATAAAGCAGTTTAAGAAAGGTCATTTTCAAGCATTAAAAAAAATTGATCCTGCACAATGTGAATATAGAATTCTCCATTTATCCAGCAGATGATTATTTAAATTGGGTACAATAATATAATAATTATTTCAAAATTAACTTCTTCATTGTTCAAAACCAAAAGCAACAAAAAAAATTACAAAACTTCAATTTATTAGTGAAATTAAATATACTGGTTGCTTAAAAAAGGACCGATGGATTTTAAAAAGTCAATAAAAAACAGACATAATTTTATAGAAATTCATTGTTTGTGGCCTTAAACTGAGGATAATAGGGAATTTTATTCCACCAAATTGCAAATTTAGTTAAAATTGCCACTGGCAGATAGCATTGCATGTGATATCCAAATGGTGTAGTTGAAATGAAATATTTTAGATCTTTAAGTTTTTGCTGCTGACTGCAGTACGTTGTGGCAAGAAAAGGTTACATTGGAAACCTCACTGTTTCGTTTTTCCTGACAGTCCTCGCAACATTTCATCGCTTTTTTATATTTTTGTAATATAACCTATCAGTTGTAATTTTAGCTAAATTTACAAAATTTTCGTATAAGAATGGACACAATACATTCTAATTCTACACCATTTTTTTATCATTATTATTATCAGTTTTTAAAATCAATCAGTCATTTTGAGGCACCCAGTATTTATAAATTTATTTTAAAAATGATATCAGTAGTTAAAAGTGATAAGAGTTATACTCACCCTCAGCTTATACAATTCTTACAAATAATAAAAAAGTGTGTTCAAGATGGAAATCATAAAATGAATTTATTAAATGCTAATATCTATTTTTGTGTATATGATCATCATTTGAATAAAGAAACATTATATATTATACATAATATACACTATATAATAGATAACAATACACAAATTTTCAGTGCTTATAGCACAAATATTTTTTAAAAAATTAATTAAAACACTATATTAGAAATGTCAATAAACATTGATAAATAATTAATAAATTACTAAAATAATGTTAAATATTTCATGAACATCTAATCTGCTTGTGCAATGAATGTAAAATTAGCAGTTTGAATTCAATATGCGATTTTAAAGAATTAAATAATATATAGCTACTATAAAAACATTTTTAAACGTATTCTTTTGAATTTATACAACTTAATAAATATCATATGTATACCCAAATAGTTTCATTCAATATGTGATTAAAAAAATTAAATAATATACAGCTACTGTAAAAACATTTTTTAATTTTTTCTTCTGAATTTATACAACTTAATTAATATCATATGTATACCCAAATACAGTTTGATTCAATATGTGATTAAAAAAATTAAATAATATATAGCTACTGTAAAAACATTTTTAAACTTTTCACCTGAATTTATACAACTTAATTAATATCATATGTAAACCCCCACCTTATTTAATAGCTGATAAAAACTTATTCAACAGTAATCTCAAAAAAATAATTTTCATTTACATAAGATGTACATTTGACAAATTTTCACGTACACGTAAGAATACTGACGATGATAACTTTGAAATGATTTTTGTACAATCTTACATTAAGATTTATATGCTGCAATCTACTACTGATTAAGTTTTTGTAAACTGCAATCCGATTGTTCCTGAGGTGAAGGAAACCATTCACAAAAGGAGGAATTTTTCCTCAAATATTAAATGATTTGTGATAAACCGAATAAAAATTCTTTCAAAAGTTTTTGAGAAAACAGAGGTGAGAGCTATTAGCCTACTTGAGGTGATTTTTGTTTTCACCTTGTTAGGTTTAGAAACTGGAATAATAATCGAAAATTTCCATTCCTCCGAATAAAATATATTCCACGGACCTCTTGAAAGACAATGTTATGTTCATTAGATCTGTAAAGCTAAAATTCTTAAATAAATTTGCTGTTATGCCATCAGCCCTAGATATGGAATTGTGTGCTTTTTTATTATAGCATATCTGACTTCCCATAAGTAAGAGTATTGACAAGAAATGTGGCTATAATCAAGTGAAATCGACTCTCACTCGATGTTACTTTCAGCAAAAATATTGATTTACTGAAAAAGATTTGCGATAAAACGATTGTTATGCTGAATGAAATTTGAAATATTCAATTCCTAGTTTGAATGATAGTAAAATTTGTTGAACGAGTAAAACATTCTAGAATGTACAGATATGTTGCACATTTTATCTCATTCCGATTAGCCTTTTTTATACGAAAACTATATCTTGCTGCATTTTTGTGTGTGTGTGTGTGTGTGTGTGTGTGTGTGTGTGTGTGTGTGTGTGTGTGTGTGTGTGTGTGTGTGTGTGTGTGTGTGTGTGTGTGTGTGTGTGTGTGTGTGTGTGTGTGCGTGTTTTAATAATCCAGTCTGGTTCTGATATGAATCGACGGGTTCTTTTCGAAATAGAATTTTCAATTTTTGAAATATATGACAAAATAGGCTCAACAAGTAATGATAAGTATTAGTCGGCAATAGATTAATTTTATGTTACCTCTTATGGTTTCCGAAATCCCTTATTTATATATTAACGATCCATTATGTTTCATTTACTAAGATCTCTTTTAAAAATAATCCTTTTTAAAAGATTCTCTGGAATTAATTTTATTAGAAAGAAGAACTGGCGTAAATCAAATACATAATGTTATCGTCAACGGGAGGCAGATATGGGAATGCCTCCATTGGTTTCTTTGGGTGGTAGAGAGGAAATAAAATACTATCCGCGGACCAACAGTCAGAAGTTCAACCCCTTTGGGGCTCTGGAAATTTCTTTTTTTTTCATGAATTGTGCAATTATTCCTACTAATCACCATGCTACTGCGTCCGGGGCACAGACGTCGGAGCGACCCGCAGTCCGGGTGCAAACGAGAAAACAGCTGCAAGGACAGTAAACTTCTTACAGTTCAATGTAAATGACACTCAGAGAAAAGTGGCCAAGCTCTCTGACATTCTGTATGCAAACAAGATTCATGTAGCCTGCCTTCAGGGGGAAAAAAAGCTGAATCCAAGATTGAGTATCCTTTAATTTTGATTAAAGGATACTCAATAACAGAAACGACAGACACAACAACAGCGGAGGAGGTCTAGCTTTCCTTGTCAAGACACCAGAAATTAAAAATTGTGAAATCCTTTCGACCTCTCGTTTTGACGGCAGCCCGAAAGCTCAAGCAATAAATGTCTTCCTTCCAGACCCCCCTATCACTGTGGTAAATGCTTACCACCCTGATATTTCACCTATAGATACAGAACTGCTTCAAGATCTTGCCTCATCCTCATACGCCGAGACGAAATCAATTCTAGGTGGCCTCAACACAAAGAGCCTTTCTTGGGGCTGCAATTTGCTGGATTCAAAGGGTGCTCAAGTAGAAGACCTCACAGACGATTTAAATCTAACTATTCTCAGCATGGGAGAAATTAAGTCTCTAGAACAAATAGCACAGCGTCTGCTCTCGACATCACTGCCATTAGTCACCTTTCGGCAGATAAAGCACATTGGAGAGTTCAAGATTCTGCCATCAGTGATCCCTATCCAATTCTCACTACTTTCTCACTGTTTTTGGCACCTGCATCCAAATCGCGGCAAAACATCACATTCCTAGAGGAAAGCGTAAGGAAAATTGGATTCATTTTTGGAAAGACAACAACATCAAGGTAGTAATACGTGAAAGAGCCCAAACCAGTAGGAAACTCCAGAGCAACAAATGTGAGCAATTGAGGCGCAAACTTATAGAAGCTACCCATAAAGTAGAAGAAGCCATCTCTGCTAGCAAACAAAAAAGGTGGAAGGAGATCAGTAAAAAACTTGATTCAAGGAAGGGAACGTCTCAGTACTGGAACTTGGTTAATTTTTAAATAACCCGAGCCATCTAACAGCCAACATATAGGAGGAACCTCAATCAAATGATGTCCCCAGTAACGGTTTAAATGCCAGAACACACAAAGAAACAGCAAATCTGCTCGCAAAGCACTCTGAAGCCTCAAGAAAACTAATGTATACAACTGAAGATAAAAGCATCTATAAAAACTACCAATCTATTCTTAAAAGAAACAGGAAAATTACTGATAATAGCATCTTTACATCTGACTTTAGTTCTGAAGAACTTGAATCTGCCATCAAATGGCTTGATCCAAATAAGTCGCCCGGATCTGATCTCATTTTTGGCCAAACGATCACTCACTTTGGTGAAAATTCTAATAGAAACTTGCTAATTATCTTCAATCATTCATGGCGCTCTGGCAAATTACCTAATTCCAGCAAGAAATCTGTAAATATTCCCATCCTAAAGACTGGAAAATCGGCAACCAATTGTAAAAATTATAGACCTATTTCTCTAACATGTATACTGTGCAAACTCATGGAGTGTATCATTCACACGAGGCTGAATAATTGAGAAAAACGTTTTGCACCCATATCAGACCGCATACAGAGCCAAGGACAGCACTATCGACCAGCTTTTCTACTTTTGCCAGTCGATTATCGACGGTTTTCAAGATAAGCCTTATAAGAAAACTACCATGGTCTTTTTGGATCTCTCTGCTGCTTTTGACAGAGTTTAGAGGCAAAAATTGATCAACATCTTACATTATATGGACATAATATACAATGCACTGATATGGATTAACGACTTCAGGAAGAGAAGCTTCAGAGTCAAGATAAATGGCACTTTCTCAACTTCCCACCGCACCTGGGCGGAATCCCTCAGAGCTCCGTACACAGCCCACTTCTTTTCCTTCTATATATGAATACCATTGACTCTCATATTGGTAAAGACGTTTAGGTGGCCTGTTATGCCGATGGATATTGCAGTCTGGCACACCTACTGAAATTTAGAATTATCGCAAAAAGTCATTGAAAGTCATATCGCAAAAGTGCATGCAAGTCATTGAGGCCTGGTCAAAAGAACTCAAGCTCTCTATAAATCCAGACAAAACTAACTTTTGTATTTTCTCAACAAAAAGAAAGTATAGAAACTTCTTTGAACCTATCATAAAGCTATTAGGTTCAAAATGTGAACAAACCTCTAACCCAAAGTACCTTGGTTTAACTTTGGACGCAGAACTGAGATTCTCAAATCACATTGAACATGTCTCAAATAAAGCTTTAAAAAGGCTAAAGATTCTCAAGAGACTGTGCGGTTGTCCTTGGGGATCATGTTCAAGAACTCTTAAATATCTATCGTTAAGCCTATTCTTGAATATGCTGCACCCATTTGGGCATCACCCAAGTCTGCCGCAAAGGAAAAGTTCGACGCTGTTCGGTACAGGACCTCTAAAATTATCACTGGTGCTGTTTCATCAACGAACAATATCAAAATTGAAAAGGAATGCGGCCTCATCCCCTTGGAAAGCAGAAGAAAATTAACCATTATAAAATTCACTAATAAAATGCAAAGCCTAACTTATCCCCATATCCCAAGAACTTTCAATGCATGGAGTGGAAAGAGCAGGTTAAAAAGATCTTCAACCTTGCAATTCGACCAGGATATCAGGACAGACATCAACCTCCATTATGAATCCCTGGAGATTTTCAAAGAACCGTACCATATCTTACGTCTTCCCATCTAGACTAAAATTAACTTAAATATTTTGCAACCTTGCACCAAGACAAAACATGTCGCACAAATAAAAATGAAAGCCGACCACACAGTCAAAGAACTCATTACCTCAACTCCAGGCTTGGCAATCGCCTACACAAATGGTTCCTCAAACTCTAATCTCAATAGAGGTGGAGCGGGAATCCTCTTTTCTATCCAGACGGTGAGCAGGAGTTCCACAGTATTCCTGTTGGGAGAATTGCTTCCAAATGCACTTGTGTGCTCGTGGCCATAAAGTGTACTTCGGAAATTTACCTATGTAAAGTTGACCAGGAATCTAATGGTATCATTATTTTTTCGAACGCAAGATCTGCACTATAGGTGACACAAAGGCAAGTATCAAGTCAGCCATAAGATCCCAGTGCTAAACTACGAAATCGTTGATATCCAAAGATCCCGCATCTTACAATGGATACGGGTGCGCGTTGATATCCCTGGCAACGAGAAAACCGACGAGCTCGCTAAAGATGCCCGTAATTCTCCTCAGCCATCCAAATGCTTAACCCTCATTGATGCAAATGCAGTTGCCTGCCGAAAATTAATTTGCCAGCGAGTTAAAGTTTTCCATTCCGGAATTAAACAGCGTCAGAATCATTTCAACTATAATAGCTAGACTTAGAACAAAAAACTTTAGAGGCATGAACATTTCTGCAGGGACAAAGGAGTTACACCAGGCTTTGTCCTCACTGCCGGGATAACACCCAACTGTCACCACAACAAATCTTCACCTGTCCAGCAATGCTGGTCAAGCTCTTCAACATCAGCACGGTGGATCCCGTGGAACTTCTTTTTACAGATAAAGCTGTAGAGATCACCATTGCTGGACTTGGACAGCGTCGGGGACATTTAGGGCTTTTGCACGTTCCTCATGGACACGACATCCTAAATTAACTTATTTTTTTCTTCAAAGCTTTATTCAAAGCGATGGCAACACGCTGATAAAAGATAACTTTTTGCTTTGCTCGTGCGGATTAAATTGTTATTTTGCACGAAATAAATTGTTGACAAATATGTTTTAAATATTTATTTAAAAATTCATTATAAATGAAAAATTAATTTGTAGGTAAAAATGATATCATAAAAAAAGATAATTTTTTGAACTTTAATTTGACATAAAAATTATTTTTGAGTGATAATATTTTCGGAAATTATCGCAAAAAAACCCTCTAAATTTCGCTTAATTTTTAATTTAAATTCATTAAAAGTTTTGAGAATCTCGAATTAAGCCGTTTTATATAGATATATATCAAATTCAATCAAATTATTTGTAAGACATTCAAGTATAACAAATTTTCGTTTCTATTTTAATAGGATTTATATATTCAGAACTTTTTTTAGATACATTAAAAAGATCTTTTTTAAAGAAGCAATTCTTATGAATCATGCTGAATGCTTTTTGAAATTCTGATGCTAAAGAAAATCAAAATTGCATATTTTTCAAAAGAAAGAAAAGAAAGGAGCTACCGACTTTTTTCCAGGAACGAATAATTCGTGTTGTTATTAAAAATATATGACAGCTCTTAAATTTCATGAAAGGACTTATGATCTGAATAATACAATTATTGAAATGTTTATATAACTTGTATCGACATATAACGCGCATCTATATTTAAAAGAGCTAACTCTTTAGAATGAAAGAAAGAATATATTTCTTAGTTTAATTGAACTTAATTGTTTAAGAAGTACCTTCATTTAGCTACATATGTTTTACAGAAAAAGATATTTCATAATTGAGATGGAATATCGTCTATGTATTTTTGTGGAGACTGGCAACTACTTGCATGAATGCCGCCGCACAGATGTCAAACTTTTGGTTTTTCGAATACTTTTGAAGGATGCCTGAACCAAAGCAATTTGTGCAATGCCGCGGATTGTCAATAAAAGGTTGTCTTCTTTGATTTGTGAGCCAAATCTTTATATATACCCCGGCAAACGTGTTCAAGTTCCGTGATAAGAACGGGCAATGTCTCCCGACAGTCATTCTGTTTTAGAAAACGCCTCGTCTAAATTCCAATTCCCTTATTTTTAGTTGGTTCTTCAGCAATCAATAGCAACGAGCATTTAGAGGGAATACCATGAAAGAGAAATCGGGAGTTTATATTCTATCTTATAATAACCGTCACAACTGAATCGTAACTGGGGCATTAAATAATCTGCAATTGATAATTTGCAATTAATAATTTAATTAATAAGTTAAATTAATTTTCAGGGATGAAATATCATGTTTTCGAATTTGGCGAGTCATTCCTTTTAAATATTAAGTCTAGCTTCAATGATGACTTTTTTGAACTGGCATGATCAGTAAGAGCTTTTATTCTCACGATCTTTTCACAATGCGAGCAGTTCGCATGAAATGAAACGGAACTTCTTAAACCCACTGATCAAAATCAGGATTGATATTTTATCCGACCAATTTGCAATCATTATCCAAAAGAATGTCAAATCTAGTCTGGAAAAGCTCTTTATTTCTTAATTAACAAGCAAATCATTCAATAAACTCACGTGTGAGCGACTAAGCACCACCGGAAGGCTTCCGCAAATTGGATGTTGCTTTGAGTTCTTTTCTCTCGAGTAGTTTCGACAGTCTCGCCCATGCTCATTAGATTCAATCCGGAAATCTGATAGAAAAAAGAACTGTCTCTCGAAACAAAATTGACTGATCTATATAGGGGCGAGTTTCCGTGATGACACCATCTCGAAGCCGTTGTTTCGTTCTCGGAACAGCTGGTTGGAATATTTTATTCTGCCGATGTTTCAGGGATCGAAATTTTTTAGACGGAAGAAGAAAAAAATTACGTTATAATTCCCTGTACTTTCGTGATTTTAATGAAAAGTTTCATGTTTCTATGCATTTTTTCCAATTTTCTGGACGAATTTTAAACTCCCCGAATTTGCCCGGCTCTCCCAGTGTCATGGTAACCTTGAAAATAATCTTGAGAGAAAACAAACTTCATCACAATTTTTAAAGGTGTAATTTTAATATACTAAAATGAAATGAGCATTTTATTTCAATTAGTTTTAAACTATTATGCATTATTTAAAAGTCATTTATTCTCTTGAAACCATTTTCTTTCCCTGATTTGCAACTGTGATGCACTTTGTGATAAGAAATGATTTTTAATTTAATTGATAATTAAGTTACAAAGATATTAAAAGTATGCATTGTCATGAAAGTATAAAAAAGTTCAAAATTATATTATATCTGTAATAAAATTTACAACAGTTAATGTTTCCTTCTTTAAAAAATGCTGAATCATTAAATCAAACCCTATCAGCCAACATTATGCATATACTATATATATATATATATATATATATATATATATATATATATATATATTCATGCATTAAGTAGTCTTTCTTTTCTTTCATAAAAGTTGATCCAGCTTTCAAGAAAAAATGTATATCTATTAAATTCATAAAATGATATTTGTCAATTATAAAATCATTTCAGCAAAGGAATTACTTAAATATTTAAATTTATATATAGTATTCTTGGACTTCCACAACTTTGAAATCAATGCAGAATTTTATTTGAAAAAATATAGCACTTAAAAATAATTTTCGAATCTTATTTTGAAAGTTTATATCAAATAAAAAAAATTCCGTATGTAATTTTTTCTTGATTTTTGAAAAAATTCCCGGGCAAGAGCAATTTACTTAAAACTCTTCTTCCCCTACATCAATGACATTTTAACCTAATTGTAAAATACACCCAATATATACAGAATAGTGATACTTTGATGTTCAATCCTACTGTTATACCGTCAGACCATGATGGAGATAAGAAGAAGAAAACTATTGTTTTCTAAGAAAGTTCCATTTTCATATACCTTCTGATTAGTTTAATGTAATTCCTATTAGTTTAATGCTTATGTTATGGATTATCATTTAAATAAAGACTGCTGATTTGTTATTTCTGCAGAAATGGAAATTGAAAGTTGATCATGATGAAAATTTATTTAAACAGCAACAATAAATGAAAACATTTGATAATTTAATTTACTTTTTTATGGGTTTCACAGATTTAATTATTAAAATCAATAAAAAAAATTCATAAATTTTAATTTACATTTTTATGGGTTTTTAGTATCAGCACAGAGATTTCAATACCCCATTTTTGTTATAAACTAATATTCAAGCAAAAGAAAAAAACGTGGATAAATTAGAATGTCTGAAACTTTTTCTAAGTTTAAACTATGAAGAGTT
Organism: Argiope argentata; assembly: GCA_026289955.1. Classification (NCBI taxonomy): domain Eukaryota; kingdom Metazoa; phylum Arthropoda; class Arachnida; order Araneae; family Araneidae; genus Argiope; species Argiope argentata. The sequence continues at coordinate 1,437,953 of JAOUZG010029365.1, forward strand.
GCTAATGAATATGATAATTTTTTTAAAAAATTAATCATATTTTCATTAGTCAGTCCCAATTGGATAAATTGCTCAATATCCCTGTATTTCATCTCTACAGCAAATTTTCTATTATTATAATTATATTATAGCAAATAAGAAAAAAAGATTAATGTTAAATGAAGTATTATTTTTATAAGAATCAGTTGTTTGGTTACAAATTGCTTATTATTACTGGCTAGTTATGTTGAGTAAGGGATTTAGGGATATTTGGGGGACCAGTCACTCTGTTAGCAGCGATATATTGAAAGTAAGAGATAATTCAGGAATGGCATCGACTGTCTGCTTTTTCTTGACATCTGCCTGTAATAAATGATGAGACACTAAGATCACCTATATTAGTGGCATCTATACTCCTATGGTCTCTTGTCTGCCATGCTACTGATTATTAGAATTATTTACAAACGCCATCAGATGCAATTCGAAATTTTTTATCTAAGAATTTTGTTTATCAAACAAAATAAAGAAATAATTAAAATAAATAAACAAAATATCAAGCCAGCACAAATACAATGTTATACACTAAGTAGCAAATAAATGATTAAAAAATAGTGCTAACTTTATTTTGAAATTACCAGAATTAAAATTACCTTCATTGGTATCTAGCAATTTCCTACATTACAATTTGAATGAAAAATGTTCTACTTATTTTACTAGTTTAGCAATATTTTCACCCTAAGTTTCAACATTTTTTAGGTTATAGAAATTTTTCACATTTTTATTTTGGTTTAAATATAAGTTTTGAAGAAAGAAAATGCTTTTATAATATGTTTTGGCTTATATTCGAAAATGGTACACCCTGATATTGATTGAATTGAAGTGTATATTGATTCCATGAAATTCAATATTCTTGATGAACAAGCTAATATATAAATACAACTAATAAACTTCAAATCATTATTTTTAAAAAACTGAGCATATAAAACAGCATAAATTACTTAGGTAAATAAAAAGATATATAAGGTAATAATGATAATTATAAAATAAAAGTAAATTAGATGGCTGTATTTAAAGTACCATGAAAATTGAAAACATATTTATTTATTGTGCAGCATATTTATTATCAGGGTGAGTGTTTAGTGATAGATATTTTGTTTAGAATAAAGTGCTACAGCAACTCCAATTATTTTTTTAAAAAGTCTTCTAAAGTATATTTTAAAAAATATCTTTGAAATAAAATTCATCAAAAGTTCAATTAATATTTCAGGAAAAGTAAAATAATTTTATTATTTACATACATAAAATCTTATTCCTAATAGATTTTAAAAAATATTTATCATATGCAGAATCTTAAGATTATTTTTTAATCAATCATTGCTATTAGTTCAGAATACTTAAAACTACAAGAACCAAAAGCAGCAACACTAACCTTTTGCTTATAGGTAGTGCAACTGTTGTAACAGAATTTTTTTAGCTTTGTTTATTAGCTGGCACAACTTTTTTATGAGTAGCAAATTAAAATGTCACCAAGAGGGTGTTATAAACAGTATTGACACCAATGAACTTTGAGACTTATTGTTTTGGCAACTTTTTTTTTCAAAAGAAGCAATCTTAAGATACATGGAATAAGTAAGCTTAATTTAATTTATGAGTTGTATTTACATAGATCATATTATTTACTTTACATGTCCCTTAATTTTGTAATATCTATTTTCATATATTAATAATACTAATATTAACAGTGATAGCAGAAAATTTCACAAAGAAGGAAACTGTTATGATAATATTTTTATAGAGAAGATAAAAGCCTTTCAGAAATAAAGCAAATTACTTTTCAAAATAATATTATCACAATTATAATATAATGTAAGAAGGAATTATTAACAAGTTATCGATTATATTGACACATAAACTTAAGTTAATGTATAAGTAATTATCAATATCTGCATATTTAATTTTAAGTATCAAAAGTTTTACTTTGCTAAATAATATTTTTTAAATCTAATAATCATTCATATTTAAGAGCATTTTTGGATAGCAAAGTAGATATTTTTTTATAATAATTCAATAATTCAATTTTTATATATAATTATAAGCATATTTTTTTAATGTGTAGCTAAAATTTTCAATAAAAACTCAAAATTTTCTTAATGTATTCTAAGTTGTGAGAAATGAGTTTAGTTATATTTAAAAAGTTTGAAACAAGATTAAGCACACAAAAAAACCCTCAAATTTTTGCATACTATATTAATATTAAAATTAAAATATTTAATTATGCTTTTAATAAATAGAATAATTAAGTAAAGAATGATACACAAATGAAGAGATTAACTTTTCAAAACAGAAAATACACAAGAAACAAGAATATCAAAATATTATACATTATTCAGTAAATTTTCATTAAAAAATTTTTTTAATTTTACAGTTATTTGAAAATAGTGAAAATAAAATTAAATATAGGTTAAATGTGATTATCAAACTATAAAAAAATTAAATAATAACTTCATAGGTTCAACCATCCCTGAGCAATATGTTAAAAAAAAATTTCTACATTAAAAATAATCGCAATGTTGCTTACATTAAAAATAATCTAATATTTACATTAATAAAAATCTAATATTTACATTAAAAATAGTCGCAATGTCATCTTTAACAGTTTATAAAATTAGTAATGTTTTACAGCCAAATAGGTATCATTTAATTCAGAAGAGTCTCAAATAAAAACAATAAATTACTGTTTTAGGGGGAGAAAATTAAACAAAACTATCTTACAAAACCACTTTTTCAATTCAGGCAAGGTCAAAATCAAACATGTGCTACTTGTTTATTAGAAAGAAGACATACAACCCATTATTATTACAAGTAGTCAAAATAACACTGGTTATTTTCAACAAAAGCAGTAAAAAAAAGAAGAAAGCATTTCCAAATTTTCATCTTTGAAGGCTCACATTTTTATTTGGGGAGGAAATATTTTCGAAATTCTGAAAGTTCCTTTTACTTTTTTGAATAAATTCTGAGTTTCATTTTTGGCAATATTTTTAATCACACATAACATAAAAACTATTAAATATAATATTATAATAAAGTAACTTAACTTACATATTAAGTTGCATTTTAATACATATTATTTACATATTTATATATTAATTAAAATGAACTTTATATTTACAATGAAAAAATACTTTTTTTTAAATTAAAGATAAAGCATATTTCCTTTCTTTACTTATGAAAGTTATATTTATCCTTTTGTCCAAGAAAAAATCAAATATTATAATCAATTTTATTTACTGTTCATTTATTTTTAGATGGGCATTCACCTTCCATAAAATATTTGGTATTCGCATACTATTGCAGCCTACATACCACCATTTCCAATCAGCAAGCAAACAAGATTTTTGCATTATACTTGAAACAGAGCTTGCCAATTTTGGTAAAATCATATGATTGCCAAATATGCCCAAGAATTTTTATGATATAAAAATTCCAATCATTTTACAAATACATAGAAGCCATCTATCTTTTCTTAATTCATTTTTAAAACAAATATTTTTATTCAGTCAAATAAGATTAGACTTTTTTGAATGAGATTTAAAACATTTTCTTAAATGACAACTTATATCACTTTTATTGATTATTAATATAAACGTGCAGCACTCTAGATATTTCAAAACAAACAGTATACCAATACATTTTAAACTTGAAGTTAATTCACACAGTGAACAATGATATTATTCTCCTAATTGTTGAAATTCAATTTTACAAATTAAAAATGCTCCCCAAATTTTTAAGCCATTAAATAATTTCCATTCAAAGATAAATTTAGATAAGAAATTTACTGAAAGTAACAAAAACAAATGCAACAATTATTTTGATTGTAATTTAGTAAGCAGCCTAATGTTCATACTCCTAAATACTTGTATAACCACTTAAATTCTACATATTAGTTTGAGAAGATAGAAAAAAAAGTCTTGTTCAAAAAACAGGATGTAAATTCAAATACAGAGTGGTATATTTTTCTAGGGAAGCAAAAAGGGTTAAAACTGCCATTGCCATTTGTATTTGTATCTAAATAAAATTGTATCTAAATTTGCCATTTGTATCTAAATAAATAAAGCATGTATTTTCTTATAAGTCCATTATACCAATTTGATTTATATTCCTACCAAATCTTGAAGTAATTCCATATTAAAAAATACAATATTTATTGATATGATTATGTATATTGATTTTAAATGTATTAACTAAGGTTCATTGTTTTTTATCTCACTACTTTTAGTTGCTTTCAACTGCATTTTCTTAATTATTGTTACTGTCAGACAAAAGAAAATCATTAAAAGGACTACTCTACCTTTATTTGCCAAGTATTAGCAACAGTTTTTAATTTCTACAGTTTTACAAAGCTTTATAATATAATAAACTAGGTTGGTAATATGAATATTATTCATTTAAATCTTAATTTCAAAACTTTTCGAAGCAGATCTATTAAAGATTCCGCCATTATGTTAAAATAGTTTATTAAAACTTTTTCTTTCTTTCTTTTTTTTTGCAGTAATGTATAGGCTGGAACATTACCTGATCATAGCCATATGTCTGATCTTATGTGGAATACATTCAGATTTATATCTAAGCTAATATTAGAAAATCATAATCGGGTTTTTTTTATTGATAATCAATAACAGAAATCAAAAACGAAAGTAATTTAGAAAACCTTACTATCAACAACAACAAAAAACTAGATAGTATAGGAAATAACATAATAAAATCAATAAAAAATTACCGAACTAAAGCTTTTTAAAATAATTATAATTATTTATTTCTCTTATTTGTTTTTCAAAAAAAAAGATTACTTACATTCTTTAGCAGTGACAGTCTTTTCTACTCCTAGAACACCATAAAGCGACTTTGTTCCAAAATCTTGTTCACAGCAATCAATTAAACCCATTGATATTTCAACAATTTTTCGAAATATATTAATTATATATTAGTAATACATTAATTTTATTCCAAACTGTTTTTCAAAAATTAAAGATTATACCTGCTGTCACAATGCCGCTTAACATTATCATCAGCATTAACATTAAACAAACATATTGATCCGGTTTACAGTTTGATTAATTAACTGTTCGCATTTCTTTCAAATGCGTTTATTTCACATTCATTACACCGTTCAGTAATTTCAATTGATTTAATATGCTTTCTAAAAAACTAACCGTTTTCTTAAGCTTCAAATTCTATATATATATTTCTGTAGCTTGCAGAGTATCTTATATTTTTAAAAATTCAAGACAAGACTCCAAGCGTTTCCGAATTCCATCGTTTTCCTTTTATTTTCCTTTCACTAAAACAGCATATACAAGAATTCATCGAAATGCAATTAACAAAATATATTTACAAAAAAAAATCGTTTTCTTTTAACTTTTAAATAATGCTTAAATTAAAATAAAAATCGTTTGCTTTAACTTTAATAATATAATACTTCAAAAAAATCCAATTTGATGACAATTTAAGAAAAGCATAAAATAACAGATAAAACAGAAAAAGAAAATAAAACCAGAATAAATATTACTACATAATAAATGTCCGTTGACAAATTTATATTATGACATTTACCGAACAATTGATATTTATTGATTACTCTCAGTAATCACTGAAAAGATAAATATCGCAGAGTGCAGCTATGTTATATAGATAAGAAATAAAACCGTCGAATATTTACAGCTATAGATGAGAAAAATATTTCCCAAAATGTTACTTAAAGTTTCCCAATGCTAGGTTAAAATTGTATCTGTACTAGAATTTCGTAAACTTGCTAATCGATCATAAAATTTTAGCGAGACAGAAGGAGTTTTTGATCTTCGAAATGGATGAAAGAAATGTGTTCGCCTAATCTTGCTTCAAAAAAGCGAGAACAAACCTAAATGCAATGTCAAAATTTAAACAATAGTATTTGTAGTATATCCCTCTACAAAGCAGCACCATAATATATTATTCTGATACAAAACTTTAAACATACAAATCTTAACATTCAAAACATCTCTCTAAAAATTACTTTAGGCCTCCTTTTCTGGATTTCAAATATAAAACTTCAAACAGTCCCTTCTAATGGTATGATAGACCCCTCTATCAGAGATGGCGGGCCAGGATAATCTAGTTGGTAGGGCGTTAGATGCGCATCCACCAGTCGAAGATACTCCTTTTGTTTGATGGCTGGCGCAATTTAAATCTGAAGTGATCACAAAGCTCTCCATGTTAATAGTAATATCAATGGGGGTACTGATTCAGAGTTGATAGTTCTGTGTTCCAGATCTAAATTACGATCTACGGATGAATAAATGAAAGGCATGAATGAAGTTTTCCCCATAAAAAAGGTTGTAACCTGTGTATAACTAAGTTGTAGTTAGCCCGAATTTGATCAACTGAAGAGATGTTGATTCCGCTTAAATCACTGACATATCTGTGCTAGGGCTTGAAAAGTGCCATAAGTAATTTTAACAATCAGAGATGACGATTAAAACTACATTTCAAGAAATCCTCTCTGACAAAATCAAATGCTCAAATGCCACTCATGCAGCCATATATGCGAAAATTATTATGTCATGTTAAAAGTACAGACCTTGACTTCCATTCTCCAATACCTAAAAGGGGCAGCGCATAATACTATTAATTAAATTAAGATAAAATATTATTCATGAATATTTTCAACAATTTAAATATTAGTATCAATATTTTTGGTGCTTTTATAGCCGCCTTTTGATGCCAATCCTAGCATTTTTAAAATCTTTCAGCAAGAATTTGAATTTCAAACCAAAAATCTCCCGACACTTGAAATAATCATTTTAATCAAGGAATATATTTTGAATTATTTCTTTCTTAATCTCAACATATTGTTACGTTTTTAGCGTAGCGGGTTCGGATTGAATGGACTTTAGTTGAGGACAACACATACAAATTTATTTACAGATATTTACAAGATAAAGTAAAAATTTTAGATAAGTACAATTCAGCAGTCAACAGTCAATTACAGCGTAAATGCGTCTTACGCACGATAAAAACAGACTGAAAAACAGCTATCGTATAGCACAGCAACAGTAAATCACAGCGAGCTCAATAACACAGCGTTAACAGCAAACGCAAACACAGCTCACAAATCGTTTAGTCCAGCGAGACGCTTTTTATTTCAGAGCAAACTCTCAACTAACTAACTCGCTCCGGCTACTCGTCCTTATATAGCCGAAAAGCGCGTGCGCTGAATCTCGTGGAAATTCTCAAAACAACTCACACAATCTAGCGGCTACTAGACTATTCCTTTAGCCAAACCAATCAAGCTGGCGCTAGGCTCTTCGCCAAACGTCGCCATCTTTGGCGAGTTTTCGTGCCGCTCGCCCGCTTGTAACATTGCCCCCTCCTCAAGGACTGCACGTCCCGGGCAGTACAGACCCCGAGCAGAAGACACTCAAAAGTAACAATACCATACGCACAACATTACAGACATAATCATTGAAAAAGAATTAACATAAAGAAAACTATTTACAAATATACAGTTCATATTTACATAAATGAGGAAACCATGGTTTCACCTATTTGACAAGTCACCATAATAAGGGGCTAGCCGGTCGTAATGTACTACTCTTGGTTTTGAGTTCGGTGACTATCTTATTCGAACCACGACGTCATTCATTCTTTTCAGGACTGTATAAGGGCCTTTCTAGGAAGACTGCAGCTTCAGAGAGAGTCCCTTTCGACGAATCGGGTTCCAGAACCATACCTTGTCACCTTCCTTGAATTCATGTCCGGTAGCTTTTGTGTCGTACCTGGTCTTCATCTATCTCGGGCAAACCTGTGTACGTCTTCTAAACGGGCCTGGAGGTCTTGAACATAATCCACAGGCGAAGAAGGCGTATCCGGTGGACAACCGAACAGAAGATCACAGGGCAGTCGGAGTTCCCGTCCAAAGAGCATCTTGGATGGTGTGAAGCCAGTCGTTTCGTGAACCACGCTTCAATAAGCAAGCTGGAACAAGGGTAGTTTCTGGTCCCAATCTTGTTGGTTTTTCGAAACGAAAAGAGAGAGGTTATTTAGAATAGTACGGTTGAACCTCTCTACCATGCCGTCTGATTGGGGATGAAGAGGTGTTGTCTGAATTTGTCGATTCGAAGGAGTTTGCAGAGTCTTTGACATACAGCAGAAGTAAAATTCCTCCCTTGATCAGAGTGAAGCTGAAGAGGTGTTCCAAATCTGGAAATCCAGTTCTGAAGTAAGACTTCTGCTACAGTAGTCGCCTCTTGATCAGGAATTGGATAAGCCTCTGGCCACTTCGTGAAATAATCCACGACGACTAGAATGTTTCTATTTCCATTGTCCGTCCGAGGAAGAGGGCCCAAGATGTCAAAGGCGATTCTCTCAAATGGTGCACCTACATTATACCGCTGTAACTTACCACGACTGCATGTTTTTGGTTCTTTTCGGGCGTTACAGTCATCACAAGTTCTGCACCATTCTTGAACATCATCTTTCAAGTTGTTCCAATAAAAACGCTCCCGGACTTTATGAATTGTCTTCATGACTCCGAAATGGCCCCCAGCCGGACTGCTGTGTAACTCCTTCAGAACTTGGTTTATCCTTGATCGGGGAAGTACAAGTTGCCACTTAATTGACTTCCCATCTTCGGACTCCCGTTTTCTATACAAGATGCCGTTTCTAATTTCAAGTGAATTCTTGAGAGCCCAATAACGTTTAGTTCCAGTACTGAGGCTTGAAATGTCCTGCCATTCAGGTCTTGAATTGTGTGATTGCATGAATTCTATAATCGGTTTAATGTCAGGATCATTTATTTGTTCTTTGCGAATCTCTTCATCACGCCAGGGATCAGATTGAGGTTGGACGGCTCCTGCGATTTGGCGTACAATTGGTGTAATAATCCCATATTTCTCTTCAACAAAGGAGCAGTAGCGACAACCCTCGGAGCAGGGCTTTCTTGATAAGGCATCTGCATTTCCATGCAACGACCCTTTCCTATGTTTTATTTCAAAGTCGTATTCCTGAAGTTTCTGTATCCATCTGGCTATCTGACCCTCCGGATTCTTGAAATTTACAAGCCAAGTCAGAGATGCATGGTCCGTTCGGAGCAGAAATTTTCTTCCATAAAGGTAACTATGGAAATTCTCCACGGCCTTCACTATAGAGAGCAATTCTTTCCTGGTGACACAATAATTTCGTTCCGGTTTCGAAAGACACTTGCTCCAATATGCGATGACACGTTCGTCGCCGTCGATTTCTTGAGATAATACTGCTCCAACGCTCTCATTACTTGCATCTGTATCCAGGATGAATTGTTTTTCAGGATCAGGATAGGACAGGATTGGAGCCGATAATAAGGCTTCTTTTAAGTCGTTAAGCTTTTTCACATTCATCCGACCACAAGAATTTTTGTTTGTTTTCAGTTAACCTGTGTAGTGGTCTAGCGATCAAAGAAAACCCCTTAACAAATCTCCTGTAATATGTGCAGAGGCCCAAGAAACTTCTAAGTTCATGCACATTTTCAGGGCGGCGCCAGTCTCTAACTGCTGACACTTTTTCCGGGTCTGTTTGGACGCCCACTGCAGAAATTATGTGTCCAAGGTAGCTTACCTCATGGCGGAACAAACGACATTTAGATGTATTCAACTTCAAGTTGGCATCTTTTAATTTATCAAGAACATTTCTTAAATTACAAAGATGTTCTTCGAAATTCCGTCCGACTATGATGATGTCATCAAGATAAACGAGGCAAGATTCTGGAGTAAGTCCTTTTAAAACTGTCTCCATTAGGCGTTAAAAAGTTGCTGGAGCATTACAAAGGCCAAAAGGCCTGACCTTAAATTGCCACAGTCCATGTCCTCCAGTTGTGAACGATGTTTTCTCACGATCGTCAGGATGGATCTCCACTTGCCAGTATCCACTCTTCAGATCGAGAGTGGAGAACCACTCGTTTCCGGAGAGTGTATCTAGTGTATCATCGATTCGGGGAAGAGGGTACGAATCTTTCTTCGTGATGTCATTCAATCGCCGGTAATCTACACAGGACCTTGTAGAACCATCTTTCCTTCGGACCAAAACAATGGGAGAGGCCCAAGGACTAGACGAAGGTTCAATGACATCCTTTTCTTGCATGCCTTTTAACAAATCTTTCACCTCTTCCACTTTGGCAAATGGCAATCTTCTGGTGTTCTGTCGTATAGGAGGATGATTTCCAGTATTTATTCGGTGTTGCGTTAACTTTGTTCTCCCGACATCATCGGATGTTTGGGAGAACAGGTCTTTAAATTCATCAATAACTCTTCCTGCATCGACTCTTTGCTCCTCCTTCAATTCAGTGTCTTTAAGTAATTCCAGGCTCAAACAGTTGGAAGACTCCTTTGATGTTAAGCAGGGATTTTTCTCGATTCAGGTAACTGGAGAGCATTTAGCAAGAACTTCACCCTTCTTAATTAATTTTGATTTATTACTGACATTGATAATCCTGATGGGTACATTCTTTTTGGAGAGATCTGCAAGACTGGAGACCACCATCGTTGCGCTTGGAAGACTCGCGTCAATGGAAAATTCAACAACACCAAACCGGAAATTCTCCGTTTCGCCAGTAGATCCCTCTAAAATTATTTCTCTTCTAGCGGGGATAACAAAGTCTGTTGAAGCAACAATCGGATGGCATGTATTTACTCCTCCAGAACCTAAATGGAAAAGAGTCACGACTTCTGATGTGGAGTGCAGGGAGTTATTTTTAAAGTCAATAACAAAATCATATTTCTTCAGAAAGTCCAGTTCAAGTATAAAATCATCTGTAATTTCAGCTACGTAAACGGCATGGTCATAAGTAGCATTCCCAAATCTAATCACAATATTCATTTTTCCAATATTCGGGATTTTGTCACCAGTGACCGTATGACGGGTGACGCAGGGCGGTGTCCAGAGAATTTTCCTTCCTAGTTGTTCTGCAAGATCTCTTCGCAGGATAGTTACGTTGGCTCCGGTGTCAACGATCATTCGGCAGGGAGTTCCGTTGACGAAGGCTTCAACAAATAAACCATTTTCACCGCCGCCTCTGGAAGATATCTGTAAAACTCCAAAATGGGGCTTTTCTTCATCTGGCAACCTCCGCCCCGCGAGACCGCCAAATTCTAGTTTTCCTGGTTGTTTTCAGCAGGATCTTTAGTCCGTTTATCTAAGCGGGCTGAACAATTCCTTTGAACATGGCCCTCGTCGCTGCATTTCCAACATTTCACAGTTCTCTGGCCATGTTTGTTGGGCCTTTCATCTCCTTTCCGGATAAACTGACAAATTGTTTTCACCATTTCAATCAGATTTTGCATCGAAGAATCTGATTCATCTTGAACCGCAGCACCTCTTACTGAGTGGCGATGCCTCCGTGAAGCTCGCTGAGCGGCTTCAAATTTCATTGAGTAAACCAAAGCTGATTTCAAGTCCTTCAATTCAGCCATTCGCAGGGACTTTTGTATCTCTGGATCCCTCACACCGTCTATGAAATACTGCAGGGCCAATGTTTCTCGTACTTCGGCTGGACAGTCGGAAAAGGCAAGATGGGAGAGTCTCTCTACATCTGCTGCAAGCTCTTGCAGGCTTTCATTCGATCGTTGTTGTCGAGTCTTTAATTGAAGACGGCTATAGTCCTTGAGGCATTTTTCTCCGAAGCGCAACTCCAGAGCGTTTGAAAGAGCATCAAAGTCCAAATGTTGATCTTCGGGAACAGTTCTCAAAATATCGGCAGCTTCAGCCCGTAGTGATGCAGCTAGTTGACGAGCCTTCGTGACTTGATCCCAACCATTGGCTTCTGCGACGATGGAGAATTGAGTCTTGTAGACTTGCCAAGATGTTTTTCCGTCTTACGTGGAAACTTTAATACTTGATTTAGGAATAATAGGCACAGGTGGCGCCCTTTCAGGCTGTCGAACATTCGGGGATTGGTTTTCAGGTTTTACCCGTACACTTTCCATTTTCTTCAATTTTTCCTCCACTTTCCTCTCAATTTCTTGTTCGAATACGTTAAATCTTTCGTCCACTCTTTGAAATTTCTCTTCAAAACTACGGAGTTTTTCAACATTCTGCTCACAGCTCTGCTGAATATTATGAATCTTTGTATCGTTCTCTCGAACCTTTTCTGCTAAAGCATCTACTTTGGAGTTGATTGCTTCAACGATATTAGCTTGACTTTGTTCTATTTTCTCTTGCCCTTGTACTATCTTCTCCTCCATCTTCTCTTGCCCTTGTTCTATCTTCTTCTCCATCTTCTCTTATCCTTGTTCTATCTTCTTCTCCATCTTCTCTTGCCCTTGTTCTATCTTCTTCTCCATTTCTTTGATGAAAGCAAAAAGCTGTTCGAATTTTGTTTTCTCTGCTTCCTCCATCGCTCTAGTTTTCACCATTCAATCCCACTTCTGACACCAGTTGTTACGTTTTTAGCGTAGCGGGTTCGGATTGAATGGACTTTAGTTGAGGACAGCACAAACAAATTTATTTACAGCTATTTACAAGATAAAGTAAAAATTTTAGATAAGTACAATCCAGCAGTCAACAGTCAATTACAGGGTAAATGCAAGTCTTACGCACGATAAAAACAGACTGCAAAACAGCTATCGTACAGCACAGCAACAGTAAATCACAGCGAGCTCAATAACACAGCGTTAACAGCAAACGCAAACACAGCTCACAAATCCTTTAGTCCAGCGAGACGCTTTTTATTTCAGAGCAAACTCTCAACTAACTAACTCGCGCCTAAGAGTTCGTCAACGAGGCACCTAGCCCCGGCTGGGGCTTATCCTCGAGCTTGGTAGAGGTTGTTGCGAGCGCAGCGAGCAAAGAACTGCCATGGACTGAGAGACTGCATAGAGTACCCAGAAGGGTGGGGGCGTGGCTATAGAAGGAAGGCGGTAATAACATTGGTTTCTGGCAATTGGTATAAAAGGCTTGGCAAGAAAAATTGAAGTTTAGTTCAGGGATTGACTGGCTTGCAGATAGCATTAAAAAAGATCAGGAATTTAGTAGTGGGGTCACTATTATTTTTCATTGATTTCGTTGCTTCAATAAGATTGGGAAACATATTAAATAACTGCTTGATTTCATTAATTGCCTCTAATATATGCTTGAGTTCATTTACTTGCTGCATATTGTTTTGAGCAGGGACATCTAGACTATTGATTTTTTTGCTGAGGGAGATTTGAATTAACACTATTTGCATAAGAAAAGTTAGGTTTTCTGAAGTTTGAATTAAAATGATTAAGGCGATTTTGGATTGGGGTATTTACTTTGGGGAATTTTGGGCACCCTCGAAACGCGGCCGTGTGACCCAATTGTTCGCAATTAATACACTTAGGGGATTCAACCTTATCTTTCAAGTGGCAGTTCCTGGTTTGATGGGCCTCCCCGCACTTTAAACAACGTGGTTGCATAGAGCAATTGTTAGCTAAGTGGCCGAACAAGTTGCAATTAAAACATTGCGAGACGGAGTTCCGTCCTCTGTAGCTTTCTATTGTAATTTTGAGATAGCCCATTTCTTTAAGATTATAGATTTCATCAACAATTTGGTTTTTGTTAAGCTCAACTAAGAAGATTGGTAAGGGCTTACTTGTCTTATACTGGGTTAGTCGCGTTATTTTATTGACACTAAATCCTTTATCATTTAAGTCGTTTTTAATTTCTTCGGTGTCAAAGTCAATGGGTAAGCCTCTGATGACAATTTTAACAGGTCTAGTAGTTTTAGGGGGAATAATATAAAATTCTAATTTATTATGTTCGCAATAGTCCCTAATGGCCTTATGCATATCTACAGATCCCGGAAAAATTTTAATGAAACCATTTGACAACACGTTATTCCTAACTCCAAATTTTTCGTTTATTTCACTTATTATTTTGCTATAGTTATTGACATATTTCAGCATTATTGGGGGTATTTTGGAAGTTTTACTAGTATCTTTATTATCAGAGGGGTTGGCTTCTTTTTCATCCATAACAACATCGTTAAGGGCATCAAACTTATTTTTTAAGATCAGTGGGTTAGTTGGTGGGGAGATCTCCTTAATTTTCGCTGTTTTCCTTCTTGGGGATACAAATTTATCTTGGGCACCTAAGCAGTCCACAGAAATAGCAGAACAAAGCTCACCTTGGATGCGCTGGATGTCTGCTTGCAGGTCTCTTCCTCTCATAGTAGTGATTTCCACAATCTTAGGATCGTACAACTCATTTTGCTTCCATCCGGCTAGTACCTTATGGTTGATTGACAGTTCAATACGTAAAGAGTGTAAAGTCTCATCTAGCTCCACTATTCTTTTGCATCTATCGCAAGTGCAAACGGCGCATCTAGAATCTATTCTCTTATCATTTAAATTTGCATCATAGCAAAACTTTTTTCTATTTTCCACAAATTCAGAGCCCTCCAACTAACTAACTCGCTCCGGCTACTCGTCCTTATATAGCCGAAAAAGCGCGTGCGCTGAATCTCGTGGAAATTCTCAAAACAACGTTCACAATCTAGCGGCTACCAGACTATGGGGTCAATTCATGGGTCACGTGCCACGTACCAAACAAACCGATTCTGATCAATTTTCAACCGTTCTGCGCATTTCGGGGTGTCTGCCGATAACATGGGTGAAAGCATTGCAGTCAGTTGCAGTTGAATGTTACTTTAGCCGAATTATTATGAAGAACTTTTAATTTTTTTTAATTTAATATTTTGAATTATTTTCACCAAACTTTTGTATTGTAATTTTATTTCTTATCCTAAAATTTCAATTAGCATTTTCAATGAATTATTTTTTTGTCTAATTAATTAATATCACTTTTTAATTTGTTTGCTACCCTTTTATTCTTAACTTTCCCATAAATATTTTGTTTCCCCAAAAGATACATTTTAACAAATGGCTATGGTGGTGTTTTTGAAAAATTACATATTTTCTTTTTAAAAAATTTAAACGTAAAATCACAGAGAAAAAGAACATAGCCTTCTCTGTAGGTTGAATTTTATAAATACAATTTTTAAAAATCAATATTACTCTTAGATAAGTTAAAATTTTGGAGCTTACCAATAAAATTATTACATTTTTTTCTTAAGTAATGATTTTTATGAAGATACTTTCTTAAGTAGATGATTTTTATTTGAGACTTTGATGTTTTCAGTTTGCTCAGAAGAAAAAAAAACATGAAACTTAAATTTTTATATATATAATAAACTTTGTTTACAATTACAAATTATGAACTATTAAAGGTATAGATACCATTTTTTAAAAAAAATCTATGCAACTAGAAACAGTTATTTTATTTCAAATTATAGAAATCATTAATTGACAAACAAGTAAAATTATGTCTTCATAATTTTTATTTAAAAAATATATGATTAAATGGATGTTTCTGCGTTCTTACCTATTAAAAAAACAACTCAAAAGCTGTTTATCAACATTTCTTTTTCTAGACACAAAGAATATAAACATAGTATGGCAAGAATATCAGAAATGATAAAATCTATTTTATTCAACAGAAACATCCTGAATACTGAACAACATTTTTTTTTATCACCTATAAAAACATAATATTGAGCAATACACTTTTAAAGCAGAACATATCTGAAATGTATTTCAAAATTTTAAAGTTACATTGACAAAAATTACTCTGAGCGAATTAAAATAAAACATACAATACAGTAAATTTAATAAACAGTAATAAGATCATGATATATACAAATATAAAAGTAAAATAGGATATAAAGAGGAATTGAAAGAATATGCATTTATAGAATTTTATGATTCAAAATCAATAGGTTAAAGAAGTAGAAAAAAAAGTGATACATTCATGTAACAAGGAAGTTAGAAATAAAAAATATATAACAAACAAAAGTTGATTTTCAATGAAAAGACCTATATTTTTTAAAACAGAAATCACTGACATGCACAAAGTGTATACCATGATATTATGATAATAATTCATTTCAGTTTAAATGAAGAAACTAATGACATTTCTTTCTAATTATAGCAACAGTAGCTTGACATAAATTTGATTTGAATCTATTACAAATAAACAAATGTATTTAAAAAACTAGTTAATGATCTCTGGTGATTGCATAGCAATTATTAGATGTGATTGCATAGCAATAACAAAATACTATGAATTACTACAAGGTAAAGAAAGCTTTGAGGTTCATACTCAAAAAGCAAAACCTCAAAATGCATTTTATTATAATGTCAAAAACTAAAAAAACAAATACAAAAAATTATTTGATATTAATTAATGGTCTTTGAAAGTTATACAACGTGAAAGATATTGATATTATATAAGCGTGTGTAAAGAACAACCCCTACAAAATATTTATACATTATAATTTTTGAAATGGCCCTTTCTACTATAACCTTATATAAGATATATTGAAGTTATCAATTCTCTCAGTGATATTAAACTGAGTATAGTCCTTTAAGAAGTTATTTTCAATTTATATCCTATTTTCTTTATTTTTTTCAGTTCTCGTTCAATTTGAAAAATTTTATCTGCCATCACAAAATAATCCAGTTCCAATACATCCATCAGATAGCTTTTAACAAAAAAATCCTTGTCAGATATGCTATCACAGTGTAATGGGGAAATGAAGTTGACAGCTCTTGAGGGTATTAGGACTATCATATATTTTAGAATATTTGCTTCCTTATAAAAACTGGAAGTCATTTGCTGTTCTCTTGGATTGATAGGTTTCTATGCAGTCAATAATAAATCTGGAGTCTTTATTTTCAAAAATCAAATGGATTTTTAATTTTTTCAAAAAAAATTAAATGGATGCTTCAACATATTTAATTTTTGAAGATCTTCAAAATTAAAAGAATAGAGAGAAAACCCTTTCTTTAGTGAAATTTGTGAATGCCCTCATTTTAATATTATTAACAATATTCTCAGGAATGAATATTTTTCACAGAATCTTGAAGCTCATTTAGAAATTTGTGGTTTATTTCAGAAAAAGTAGCATTGAAGTATGTAGCATTCAATTTACCAAATTAAGAGCACTTTTAATACAATACATCAATTATAAAAGCTGGTAACAATCGATACAAAAATTGTATTTCCAGTAGTTGGAAAAGATCCATTTATTTAATAAATCTTGAAGAAATTTATTCACCTCCACCCAAGTCAGCATTACAGCCACTAATTTTCAGTTAAGAGAAATAGTTTTTACAATAAAAGCTTGTTTACTTACATAAATTAAATTTAGATAAGATTTTGTAGGATAAATGTAATTTAATATTCATGAAAACATTTCAAAATCTTCTAAGCATATTCAAAATTATCAGAAAATTCCATCAAATGTCAATAAAGAAAATTAGAAATACACTGAAGATTTTAATTGTCCCCATTTGTTTTAGACAGCAAATCACGTACAGATTTCTTTTCCTTTGAGAGGGTTTTCTAAAAAAAACTGCTATAACAGTTTTTGGGTTTCAAAATTCTGTGAATATAAACACACTAATTGAATTCTTGAATATAAATGGCGCATATCATAACTTCGGAAACAACAACCTTCTATTCCAAAGCTAACAACTAATGTCAGGATTGTTGAAAGGAGACAAAAAAAAATGCATTTTATCATGGCAATAACTTGTGTTTCGCATTAAAGCATCACATTAGTCTTTTATCTTTTAACTTTAATAGGAAGAAAGAAAACGACTCAAAATTACAGCTACAAATGTAAACAAAAAATCCGCTTCATACTTGGTGGAGGGCATTAATGACAGACTCATCGAGGAAAGCTTTGCGGATGAAGTCTTAAATGCCATGCGCAGAAGTCACATGTCACGTACCTTTTACGTCACATGAATTGACCCCATTCCTTTCGCCAAACCAATCAAGCTGGCGCTAGGCTCTTCGCCAAACGTCGCCATCTTTGGCGAGTTTTCGTGCCGCTCGCCCGCTTGTAACTATATGTATCTAAAACTTATCTACGTAATGTTTTAGGCAACTCTTAAAAACATAAATATATTCTTTTAAAATAATTAATCTATATTTTTCTTTTATCGTTCGTGCAGCTTTGAATTTAAAAAGTTGTTGTTGTTCCAATCTCAAAAAGTTCGCTTTGCTATTAAAGGTTGGGACAAACAAATATGCATCATAAAAGTTCTTATTTTATTTTCGAAACTTTCTGTTCTCATTTATTTTTGATAAAAGTGATGCATTTTAACTGAACTGGGGTAACTTTCTTCTTTTGCAAATTCATCAAACTTTTAAATCACAAAGTAAATCATTCAGTAGTTATTAGGAAAGACTGACGATTCTCTAAATGGACTACTCCAAAGATGGAAATAGCATGGCTGTAGAAATCTATAATAATTTTTTAAAAAATGCAAGAAAACCTCAAACTGTGCATGTGCAAATAGCAAGAGCTGTGGTATGCATATGCAATAAATTTCTTTGTTTACATCTGATTTTAAAGAGTTTCGAATTTCATTGTGCACAAAGGAAGGAAATCCAACCTTGGTCGTAACACATTAAATGCTAAAAAGCTTCGTTTATTGCGCAGTAAGAAAAATGAAGGGGAAAGAAACGTTCGGTTAATGAATATCAGAGAAATAATATCCACACATTGGGAAGGATAATGCATGAAATTGCGTTAAACACATGACTCATTGTCCATGGGGTGCGTTAAATTCGAATTAATCTTGCATGCGAGACGGAATATTCACAAAGAAATTTCCTAAGTATTTTCAAAGCTACACAACAACTGGTAATAATGGTTACCCTAAATATCGTAGGTTGTCATCAGATAGTGGAGGTATATCTGCAGTTCTCCGTAATAATGAAGTGGATAATTGCTAGGCTGTGCCTCACAATTCAGTTTTTCTGAAAAAATTTCAAGCTCACATTAACGTTGAATTCTGTAGCTGTTATTCTCGTGTTTCACTTTACAATGAAAGGAGGTATATTACTTTCGACATGGAGGACTTTGTGACCACGACAGAGGTAGTGACGTCTACCACACACGGAGCGTTTTCGGCTGGCATGTTCGAACTCATAGCCCAAGGGATGCACATCCAACTCCCTACTAACCAGGCTATCCTGGCCTAACAATTACAATAAATAATTGATCAAAAATTATACTAGCGTTGAATTTTCAACGTCAATTAAGGATTCAAAGCCAATTGTGGCAATGCAATACAGATTATAAATTTCTACTTTTCTTTATTCTATATTAATTAGAAAGTACTTCAAAATGAATCGGAAAAATTGATTCATTAACAATGTTTAGTTTTAAGTGCATTAAGCATTATGAAAATAAACAGAATCATTTAAAATAATCAACCAAAGACACGTTAGGCTTAATCTCATTGGGGTGGTTAAACAACAAACCGAATTCGTTACTTATTTGGCAGTGGAGAAATGAAAATGTTTGGTGGGAAAGTTAGTTTTTGATCAATTGATAAAAAATTAATGAATTAATATTTGAAAAATTTGCATTAACGTCAAGTGTTATCGGGGGGTTGTATACAGATACAAAATTTATTGGGGGTAGGTTCTGAAACTAGACAATTACTAATGTGGCCTCAACGTGCTTGAGATCTGGGTTAGGTTGATAGTTGTAGGGTATTGAATTTCGTTGAAAGTATTCTGACTTTGGTACCTGGTGGTTCAGAATGTGTAGCATTAGCTGTTGGTGAGAGTGGGTGAGGGGTCCCAGTAAAAGGACTCTCGTTGATTGGTTATTTAGAGGTATGGAGAGCGGGGTTTGCTTCCGTTAAACTTAGGAAGTTTTCTCTTAGAGGTAGAGATAAAATTTAGTTAATGCATACTATGATGATGAAAGAAATTTAATAAGACTGTTGAATATGTAAGTAACGCCTTGCGGGTACTGCCAGTATTTATATAATTTTAAATAACTTAGACTGATCTGATAATAACTATTTGCAGTATATATAAATAATTACGAATATGATTAATTTATATTTTGAACGGAATAACTTATCACAAAACTTACACACTTTTGATTAAAACAGAAATGCAATCAGAGGTGCAATTCAGAAATGCAATTTAGAGGACAGACAGAGTGCTTCATTCCATTTCTTTTCTCTCTTTAGTTTCCATTTTTAAATTTTCTATGTAACCATGTAAGTGAGTAGTAAGCGGGGGTATATAGGTGATAGAGTTGTATTAATTGCAGCCCCTTTTCTTAATTCAATTTATTTATCATCTTTTTAGATTTGATGGACAGTTTATAGCTGGCTGGTTATTGCAGCAAGGTATTGCCCCGGATGTAATTCCAACAGATCAAAATTAATGTCCATCAAACATTCGTCATTGGACATAACAATTATTGACTCGATGAGTTTTCTCCCGATGGCATTAGCTAAGCTACCAAGCTGCTTTGGACTAACAGATATGAAGAAAGGTTACTTCCCTCATCTCTTCAACTTGAGAGAAAACCAAAACTATGTTGGATCTCTTCCAAGTCAGCAGTATTACTGTCCGGATACGATGACACTTCCAGCAAGAGAAAAATTCATATCGTGGCACTTAAATCATCAGAATGATCAATTCGATTTTCAAAAAGAAATGTTAGAGTATTGCCGGTACGTATTTTATTCATTTGCATACATTTAATATTTGCATTAAAAGATTCCACTTATCGAGAAAAAAATGTGTGTGTTTTGTTGTTTTTTAGTTCACATGTGGACATATTGCGCCGTTGTTGCCTGGTATTTAGGGAAGAATTTTTGAAAATTGCTGATGTTGATCCATTTCAGTAAGTTCTTACACAATGCTACAACTAATAAAATAAAAAAGGTTTTAATTCCTCCATACATGTATTTGTTACATTTTTTTAGGTACGTAACTATTGCATCAGCTTGCATGGCTGCGTATAGAAATAGTCACATAAAAGACGATACGATTGCAATGGTGCCTACTCATGGCTATTGTAGTGGGAAAAATTACAGTCCTGATGCTATCCGTTGGCTAGATTATATATCATCTTGTGAAGGTACAGAAATCCAGCATTCATTAAATAAGAATGGTGAAAGAAAAATCGGAGGTGTCTTAGTAGATGGTTACTGTGAAGAGACAAAAACAGTTTACCAATACCAGGTATGTATGTAATCATTCTGAAGAGATAGAAGTAAATTGGAATATGTAATTTTATTTCTAACATATGTATATATTTTAGGGTTGTTTCTTTCATGGATGTGAAGCTTGTTTTGACGGGGATTCCAAACGTCCTTTGAAAGGCATTACTATGTCCTCCGTGCGGCAAAAGACGGCAGAGATCTGCACAAAAATCCGTTCACTTGGGTATACTGTTGTTGAAATGTGGGAACATGAGTTTTTGAAGATGAAAAAAGAAGACCCGAATCTTCGATCTTTCCTAACTACCCATTCATTGCAGGATCGTTTGAACCCCAGAGATTCATTCTTTGGGGGACGAACGAATGCAATAAAACTTCACCACGAGGGAAATATAAAATATGTGGATTTCACTTCACTCTATCTATGGGTGAGTGTTTTACATTTCATTCATTCATAAAACTGGGTCATTTTGATCTATTCGTTTTTAACTCATTGACACTTTTCGTCTTATAGGTTAACAAATATTGTTTGTACCCAATTGGACATCCTGAAATTATAACGGAAAAGTTTGGAGAGATCGAAGACTATTTTGGTATTATTCGCTGCAGAGTATTGCCACCATTTGGTTTGTTTCACCCCGTTCTACCCTATAGGTGTCAAAAAAAATCATGTTTCCCTTGTGTCGAACTTGCGTCGAAATTAAGCAACAAGAAAAGTGTAATCATACAAAAAAGTGCAACAAGAAAAGTGTAAGAAAGTGCAATGATTGGAACCTGGGTCAGTGAAGTGCTAAAACTAGCAAAGAAAAAGGGATATCGCATTACTGATGTAAGTTCAGTTATATTTTTTAAAAAACAAATATATTTTCAGTTATATTTTTTCAAATTTTATATTTTTAAAAAATTTTTTAATTTTTACATTAATTTTTTAAATATATGAGGTATATCATTTCCCCAGATCCTTCAACTCTCTTTTCAGAACATATATAGATACTTTTCTGAAAATAAAACAAGAGAGTAGTGGATGGCCCAGTAATTGTACTACTGAAGAACAAAAAGAAAGCTTACATATTGGAATATGAACAAAAAGAAGGAATAAAGCTAAATCCTGAAAACATTGCCAAAAATCCAGGGTGGAGACATGTGGCAAAACTTGATTTGAATAGTTTCTGGGGAAGGTAAAATATTATTATTATTGCTGTTATCAAATGAAAAGACATTTATAGTATTTTTTAAATTCATATTAAACTTTTTTTAATATATAGATGGGGAATGAATACTGCACGAATGCAATTGAAATACGTTCATACGGTTGCTGAGTTTAACAAGTTACTTGTTGACCCTTCCAAAAATGTAGGTATCGTGTAAGAGCTGTGATTTCGGAACTTTTTTCTCATACAAATTAAATATTAGTATAGTTGTGATATCATGAAGTTCTCCTTTCAGATTAAAGACGTATATCTTCCAACACCAGAAGTAGCCGCTATTCAGTGGGAATTCAGAAAAGAATTTGTATCTCAGGATGCTTCAACCAACGTATTCATCGCTTCCTTCACTACAGCTTGGACATGCATCAAGTTGTATGATGAAATGGAGAAGTTGGGAAGAAGTGTTCTCTATCACGATACAGATTCTATCATTTATGCAAGCGATGGGACAAACGATCCTCCCCTAGGAAATTTTCTTGGAGAGCTCACTGATGAATTGGATGGTAACACTATAACAACATTTGTTTCCGGTAAGTTTCATTTGTGTGTGTGTGTGTGTGTGTATGTGTGTGTGTGTGAGAGAGAGAGAGAGAGAGAGAGAGAGAGGGAGAGAGAGATAAAGTTTAATTTTGGATTTTTTTTTCAGGTGGACCAAAAAATTATGCCTTCAAAACAAAAAGTGGCGAAACATGCTGCAAAGTCAGAGGCTTTACTCTAAATTCTATGAATATAAAAAAATTTAATTTTGAATCCATGAAGGCCTTAATTCATGATATGGATCAAATAAGAACATTTTCTATTGAAAACTCAGCAAAAATTACCAGAGATGTCAAAAGAAGAAAAGTAGTCAATACAAAAGAAATAAAGCTTTACAGAATGGTATATGATAAGAGAATAATTCAAAAAGATTATTGTACACTTCCATATGGATACTAGTAAAAATTATTCTAATAATTATTTTGATGTGGAAAATGTAGTTCGGGATCATGTTGTGTTCGTCATATTCATGAGAAAAAAAACATTGAAACATTTTTGTATATAATTTCTATTTTTTATTGCAAAATAAAAAGATACATCAATCAATATGTAATCCATGTGTTTCTTTTTGCATACATTTTGTTTTGTTTTTTTGTTATAGCATTATCCTTAAATATTTTTCGGTTAATAATATAAGAGGCGGGGATGTTCATTTCTTTCAGGGCTGCTTGAAATTCTTTGAATCCTGCTGGTGACTTCTTTCTGTTTCGAAGTAAGTCTGTGACTAAATTTACAATGTTAGTTCTTGGTACACTTACTTGGTTAGTCCTTGTAAACAATTTCTCCTTCAGGAGTCCACGATAATGTTGTACGGTTAGACTTTAAGAAATCTAAAATATTCTTTACAGTCTTTGAATACCTAACAGGTGCGGCCTTTAAAATGTTTGTCGAAATGACATCTTCTTCCGTTTCTTTTACGCTAGTTTCTAATTCTCTACTTTCAGTTGTTTCTGGCGTTTCCTGGTGATGGTGCTGTATTTTCACGAATTTGTGGAGAATTTGTAAATATTGGTTTACCTTCTCGCTTTCTGACAGATCCTTCCTTTGAAGAATATTTTGCATTTTAGTATCTAAATCTGTTAAATGATCCACAAATTCTGCCCGATCTTCGGGTATTAAGACCATTTTCTTAGTGTACTCCATTGATGAGAGAACTAATCACAGATATGGCTGCTGGTAACAAAAGAGATAAAAATCTTTCACCATGTTGAATTAGAAGTTGCCTCTTCTTATATAGGGGACCTATCTGTCCGAAAGTTTCCTTAAGCTGATTTTAAAAGGAATGAGTTTATTCCTTTTATTCTTTGTGAGAGGCACATTTCCTCGTACATTAAGTGCACATTCTCACAGAGCTTTGATAACATTGTTCGGACACGTTTTGAAAATAGAACTCTTTGATTTAATTTTACAAATAGCTTTCAAATACTCTAACTGCTGTAGCGTACACATGTTGATGATAAAAAATGATTATTAAGTGGGCTTTATATACTTTACAGATATTTGGCAAATACCTTAGCTTTGTAGACGGCACAATGATGGAAACTTTTCCCGTGCGTGTAGGGACAGAGCAAATCAAAACTCGGTAAGTCTTTTATGTGGGGCAATTCAAAGTCATCAAAATTTAATATTTCTCGATCCGTCAAAAATTCTAAGAATTTCTTTTTTTCAAGTCCTTTTACGTAAATATAGGAAAATGTTTCGAATATGACTGTCAATACACAACGAAAGGTATCGTAAAGTAATTCATCGTCGTTCCATTCAATCTGATGAAGGAATTTAGTAACCCAAGAGTAAGTGCTTTGTTTCCTACGGTTCAAACTTTCAAAAGAATGAGGAGATTTAAACAGCCATCGTCCGCAGAAAGTCTCATCATTCACAGCATACACTGCCATCTCTTTGACGATAAACGAGTTGAAATCCTTCAAAATCTAAAACTGCTGATGCCATGGCGTTTTGTAACGAAATGACTAGGGAGGTTGATATACATAATATTTATCTCCCGGAAAAAGTCCAGTGCGCAGGCGCAATGAATCATCTGTTTGAGGTGTCAGATCAACAAGTAGATAACTAAATGCATTTGGGGTGGCATCTTCGTATACTTCTCGAAAAAATTTAACATTGCTTGGGTAAAGCTGGCGGCCTAAATGCATGATTTGAGAACGATCGCGGGGATTTTTAAATAAAAACATGTAATGCGCATTCAGTGAAATATCTCGCAGCATTTCTTTACCTTTGTGAAATATATTTTGAACTATAGAAATGATAGTTAAATTACGATGATGGCTTCCCTTAGTGAAAAGTTTGCTTAATTTGTTGTCGCTAGAAAGTTCTGCCATTAGATCATCGATCACGATTATAGCATTCGAAATACTATTGATATTGGAAGGCAATCCTTCGTGAAATTCCACACGTTTCATTTCTTTGTATAGCTTTTGATAAGCCCCATAACACCAAATTATTTTAGAGGGGAAAGGATGTATAATCTTAAAATCGATTAATTTCTTTACAAGGTGTGTTTTCCCGCAACCTGTTGCGCCACCGACAAGAACGGTGCACGGGTGACGCAGACGTAATGAATCCATGATTACTAACTTGAAAGTAATGAGTGGTTGTATTTATACTAAAGCAAAAAAATGAAAGGATATAACAAAAAACTTTAATAAATGTATTTATTGTTTAAAAATCATTCTTACACCATATCTTTTTTTTACAAATTGGTACATTCGAAAATCATTTTTTTGGCAATGAGATAAATTGCTTACAATGGAATACAAAGATTGTCCTTGACATCGTTTTAAAATAAAATAAATACAATAGGCACCACAAACATTAGATGTAAGACTTTGCATCGGTGTCGAATTCCAAAACAAAGAAGAATAATGGGAAACGAAATCGTGAAACAGT
Source organism: Argiope argentata (assembly GCA_026289955.1). Lineage (NCBI taxonomy): Eukaryota > Metazoa > Arthropoda > Arachnida > Araneae > Araneidae > Argiope > Argiope argentata. The sequence goes on from JAOUZG010029365.1 coordinate 1,463,655, forward strand.
CGACCATAAAATTCAGGTGGATTTCCATATGAATCAAAAAATTCAAGATTGTCAGCTTCCAGGTAAAAAGCTAGCCAGTGGGATCCAGGCTCAGATGATATGTCGGTATTCCCAACTACAGCAAACTTTTCTTTTAAGATCGGGATAGTGTCGGATGCAAATACATCACGATAAAAGGGTGAAGTATAATGGTCTTTTGATAAAATGTAATGAATCTGATTTCCATTCATTTTTTCAATTTCCAAAGTCGTATAAAATATTTCTCGTTTTATTTATTTCTATTACGTTGTCAAATTCGGCGTAAATTAACACACAGATGGTTTGAGAAAGCGCCTTTGAAAATTTAATTTCCAATCTCAAATTGCTATGCTTAATGAGATTTAAATGATCACCATTACAAAGGTCTGGTGATAAATTAAAAGCAAGCAAAGTATTTCCCTTTATATAATCCTCTCTAGATAGAAATAATCCTTGGTCTTGTCCAAATTTATCAGTTCCAGAAAATAAGCTATTGTAACCTTTGATGTAATTATTATCATGAAAATTCAATTCGAAGGGGTTATGAGGTACTGGCTGGCCATCCACATAAATTCCTATAAAATTCATGTCAAAATGCTTGAACTCAAAAGGTGATTTTTAGAATGTTCCATGAAAAGCATCATTTTCCACATCCAATGATGACTCTTTTGGGCATCTGTCCCACGAAGATATTGTCTTGAATCATCGACATACTTCCCTGAGGAATAGAATATACTTTACAAAGCACTCTATTAATAGGATATTTTGCTGTTTCTTTTTCCAGAGCTTTGACGTGTCCTAATATAACACCAGGATTGACACGAACTTTTCGAACTAACAAATTGATTTTTTCCAAAACAACTTTGTATCCTTCATCTCCTTGCAAGCAGAACTCGGGTTTAATTCGAATCAATTTAATTTTCACATCTACTAAATTCAATAATAGTCTTTCTTGATGAAACAGGTCACTATGTAATCCTCCAATCATATCCACAGTGGCACTCGATTCAAAAAATTTTGATCGTTTTTCCAATCCGTTGTCATTATCGCTGTAAAACATTTCAGAAGTAAGATGAGAAGTCTTACTGTCGTAGCCATGATTCAATAACGTCTCAATATAAGATCGATAAGGATATGTATTGCTAGAGTCAGACACAAGACGATCATTTAAGGAAACATCTACTTGACTGAAGAGTGAATGAAGAAATAAGTTAACGGGGCCAATATTAGTTTTTGTTGATGTAGAAGCAGGTGGTGTTGTTGATGCAGATGTGGAAGAAAGTGGCGATGTTGATGTAGATGAACCATTAGATTCAGTTTCTTTTAGTATAGGTGAACCATCTGCTTTCAAATTTTTTGCTTTTACATAAAGCTGCGTTTGACTCAAATCGAGATACTCTTCACCGCTTCCAGAAATGTGAAATTCGACAGGTCCTCCATCGAATACATTGGATAAGGGATGAAATTCCACCCACTGACCAGTTTCCACCGCAGTTTGAGTTGGAGGTAAGTGAAAAAGTTCCAGTTCCGATTTGACACATTCTGGAGATCCTTTCAAAATGTAAGCCATTACGGATCAAAGATGTCTCGATCCCTCGCCTTCCTTACCTTAGATGAAATGATTTTTTTTCTGTTGCTTTTGCTTCCTTTTATATTTCCCTTTTCCTATCATAGACTGTATTTGACCAATAGCCTTTCGAGCCAGGTTTTTTCCAGCTTCTTTACTTCTTTTTTTGGCAGCGATTTTGATATCTTCCCCAGAAACAACATCGTTTACCACATTCGTTCCTGTGATGAGAGCTTCTTTGCCAATTGCTTTTCCTCCTTTTACTATAAATGGCAATGCCGATCGAAACCACCGACGAAATATGCCACCTAATCCATACCCTATTTGAAAAGATACTCCTTCATAATATGGAATTCCAGAGCCTTTGTGATTCAAATAATGTTCTTGGAATTTCGTTGGGCAGCAGGTATACGGCATTTTTGTAATATAACTCATCTTTCGTATCAAAATATTGAAATAATTTCCAACACTAAGAAATTCCACCTATTTATAGGATTTGTCGCATTCGAAAATGCAAAATGATAATCACTTTTCCCCTTTCAAATGGAACCAAAGAACCTGAATTAAGACGAAATTCCATTTCAATGGTTTGAAAGGACTGTCTGATTACGGGCACATAATGAGGCCGGTCATAATGAGCGCTATTAACATCTCCGTCTTTTCCGGAAATTCTCACAACTCTTAGAAGGGGTGCTTCAACATTTCCTACAACGACAGGCTGAACTATATCACTATACACATAAAATACTGGGAAAGCTGCTTGCGGATCAGCTTCGAAAGAACTTTCTTCAACCCCCTCAACAACATGAGGATAGAAACCTAAAAGATCACACAAACCCTCTTGTAAGATAACTTTTGATTTATTTTCGGCTTTTATTTTTACTCGTTTGTTGTAAGCATTGAATTTAAAACTGATTTTACCTTCGTGTGAAGGTAGTGTCATTGCTTTTAAAACGTCTGAAACGGTTTCATAGGAACCTGGCGGAATTTTTCTGGTAATTAATTATCCGTCTCCTAAATCAAAATCGAATATATTGTTCTTCTCGTTTATGTTATACCATGTATGGGGGTAAATTATTTTGGCTAATCCAACTTCCCATTTTCCTTCTAATGATATCGGTATAGGGAGCTGAGTTACAAAACTTGAAATTTTATTATTGGGAAAATAATGTAAGGAGCTGTCAGAAGGAAGCGTCAGATAGAATGGCATTTTGTTTTACAGTGAATAGATTTTTTCTTAACGAATCTCCCTATTTATAGCATTTTCACTTCACTCATCCACGAATTGAATTCTTCTGGATATCCCAGAAATTTTACGAAAATATTCCATTTTTACTTCTTTTCTTAATCACTTTTTCTACAGGACAATAGCTGGAATCTTTAACCTTTTGCATTTCTCTTTCGTAAAATGTACCTTCTATAACATTATTATTAAAATCCTTCAATTTATAAACAATCGGTATTCTTGAAAGAATCTTGTAAATAGTAAATATTTCTCTAGACCAATTATTTTCATATCCTTTTTCAAATTTGCCTTTCCACTTACTGATACGAACCGTATCGCCTACTTTAAAAGAAGGTTTTTCTGATTTTTGTTCGGAAAGATTGCCATATAAATTTTGCCAAACTTCGGCTTGGTTATCAATATTTACTGAAGATGGCTCCATTTTGATACTTCGGTGCAACGTATTATTATAACTAGATATTAATTTTTGAATCACGTCTATGTACTTTTGAGTGTTAAATTCTGTAAAATATTTCGTCAATTTTGACATTATTCTATGAAAGCGTTCGACTATGCTAGCTTTAGTTTCATTATTTGTCGTAAAAAAGTGTACATTCATTTTTTAAAAATAATTTTGGACTAATCTGTTTTTGAATTCTGTTCCTTTATCCGTTTGTAGTAATTGAGGAGTGCGTTCTTTGAATATTTTCTGAAAGCCATTTAAAATACTCTCACCTGTTTTATCTTTCAAAGGGATTGTCCAAGCATATTTTAAAAATACGTCTATACATGTCAACAAATATTTATATCCTTTATTAGATTTACTTAGAGACAGTATGTCTAACAAATCAGCCTAAAACTGTTCATCTATTCCACCTACTATCACTCGATTTCTTTTAAAGTTTCGTCTTGCTGCTCTATGTAGAGCGTAAGACTCTTTAGCCTTTAACCATTTTTTAATTTGTTTAGACTTTACACTGTTTCCTAGAACCCTTCGCAAAGCATTTAAGCCCGCAAAACTTGCTGGAAGCTCAGGATTTTTATATAATTTTTCAAGAGAGTTTCCTGCCATTTTTTTTTAGTTCATTAAAAAACAAATAAATTTTTTTAAAAGCTCTTCTCTCACATATACAAATAACCAATGAGATAACATAAAATTCACAAATGCCTTTATATACTGTTACAAGCGGGCGTGCGGCACGAAAACTCGCCAAGGTTGGCCACGTTTGGCGAGGAGCCTCGC
>JAOUZG010029365.1:1475730-1494808 GCA_026289955.1 Argiope argentata
ACACACCAGATCACAGTGGTTCCGCTGGCCAAGGGTCGACGTTACCGCCGAGAATCCCAAGACTGGTACAACACCGCTTGGCATTTAAGCCAGACCCAGCATGCTTCCTTCTCCTCGGTATTGACAGTTACTCAGCCACCGCAGCCCGTGCATATTAGCTACCGGAACTACGGAATTTTAAATCTTTTTTACATTTTCGATTTTGTAAGATTTTTTCTTACATTTTAGTGTGGTACTTAGGCGCCCTGTCACCCAGAGGTACAATACACACAAGATACAAGCAAATACAGATATTCAAATTCCCATTGACTCAATTTACTTAGGGAGCTACGAGCCAATCCTTGGTGAACGAAAGAGACAGTTTGGTCATTTGGAAGTGCGATCAAGACTACTTTTTGGAGCTAAGTCCAAGAAATTAAATATTCTAAGTCCTTATCGGACTTCTATTGCTATTGTATTTACTAGATAGGAGCTGTTTAAACTTTAAATGAGACTAAGTTTTAACTTAGTTTTTATAGAAACGGTACACGGGATGGCGGGTTCCCGACTTATAGAAATTGGCGACTCCTACTGATAAACCAGCAAAGAGCCGCCTTGGGACCGCACTACCATTGAAACGACCAATCTCTACAACTCACTTTCGTGCAGATTCACCACCCACTTGATAATCCTTCCTCGTCACCAAGACCGAGGTATCAAAAGCCAAAAACCACTGCTTCGTGAGCTCGAAGCTTACGAAAACAGAAGAGAGCCCAGGGATGAGAGTTCTAGAGAACAACCACTTGGGTTGAACTCCGGGCCCTGAACTCATTTAATTTTATCTTTCGGGATTCCAAAAAACCAAGATTTACCTTACCTTACCTTTTACCAGCTGTGCCGTGTATCACAGCACCCGGACCGGCTCCCGACAGTCACGGGTTTTGGATGCAGTACTTAGTTGGAGAGGAATAATTCCTGGAACTCTGCTACGCCATTTCCTAAGATTTGGCGGAGTGTTCCCTCCTTAACTATCCAGGACACGTGAAGGCGTACTGATCCTGGAAGGGCAGAGGCTAGGCTACAGTGAGACTGTGCTGTATTACGCTTGCACCTCCCCGGGCCAGAAGGGCTTACAGCTCTTCTGGTCCGCTGGATAAATAAAAGCACACAGTGAGGAAACAATCAGAACTAATTTTTTATTGTAAGAGGATTAGATACAATAATGGATAATTAATATTCGGAGACTGACCATTTCTTAGAGATAAAATAATGCAATTTCTTTAACTTGGAATCTCTATTCAAATGATGCAATATGCAGAAAAACTTCTGCGCATCGAATTGAACTCGCATTCTTCACCTTCAGGTGAAAAATACAGAAATCCTTGCATTTTAACGATCGAGCTACCACCTGTTAATTTCAATTTTAATTACAAACTGATAAAATTCCATTTAAAGTATTAAAGTCAATTGGGGCAATGAACATGTGTGAATTTTCTACGGCAGTTGGGATAAAGCAATACTGATGTAATTTTTTTTTATTTCCCTTGTTCCTTTTTTTTAAATTCAAAAGTACTTCAAAATGAATCCGAATGAATTTAAAATGAATTGATTAATTAACAATGCTTATTTTAAATGTGTTAAACACTAAGAAAATAAACAGAATCGTTTGAAATAATCGGCCGAAAACAAGTTAAGCCCAACCGCATTAGTATAAGGGGGGGGGGGAACTGGTCTTATTCATTTGGCAGTGGGGAAATGAAGAGTTTTTTCGGGAAACTTTTTATTTAATAAAAAATTATTCATATTAATACATTAAAATTTGGCAAAAAATGAATTAACATCAAATGCCAGCCAATACAAGTTTTTAAAAAAATTTGTTTTTGAATTTGAGTGGATGGATGAAAAGTGTTTTATTAACGATCGAAAATGCGAACAAGATAAAAATAGGGAAAGTGTGAACTAATAGTAGGAATCGACTTAATTTTTTAAAGTTATTTCTTTACCATAGGTCTATCAGGAAGTGCCTCACCCCTCGCTCCCTCCAAGCTAAGTGAAGGGACGAAGGTCGTCGAGATTTTATTTCTACGGCAACGGCAACGTGGTGATGTTTCGGAGTTCCGCGTTTATTTCTACTCGGCTGCGGTTCTTCTTGCCCTTCTCTCCGCCGGAACACCTTTCGCGGCCGGAACCAAGTTTCCTCCACTCCTCGCCGCGTTCCCTTCCCCCCCGCGCCGGTGGTGAGCCGCGTCAGATTCATTGAATGGCATTCTTCGCTTGATACCTTGGGCAATTGTTACAGTTATCTACACCAGGGAATTATACGCCCTGAAAACTCCATTCATCGGCTCAGTCTAAGAATCAAAATTAAATTTCTTTTTTACCTCTACATCGATAACATGTATCACTGCAAAATGATACATGTCGTTGTCGATTGTATCACTGCATTGAATACAATGCAGTTCAACGATTGTATTCAATGCAGTGATACATGTCGATTGTATCACTGCATTGAATACAATCGTTGAACATGGTAATTATTAATAAGATTAATTTAGTCAAGTCAAGGCACGCTTCTATGGAAAAAACAACAACCTATTATTCCAAATTATGTTTGAGAAATAATGATGGAACATTTGGAGAAGTATACGCTTCAAAGTCGATTCTTCTGTTATTCGTGAATTGAATTTTCTTATGAATGATTCTGTTATGTCTGTGAGAAAAGCCAAATCACACTGGAAACCTGCTTCTTTTCAACCGTCTGGAATTTCTACCACAGTTACTTAGAAATGTAACAAATTCATCAAATAGTTCCATAAAACACTTAAGGGCGACTCTTCAGCTGAGCCATCTAATTTCTGTACATTAAAAAATATCAGATGGCAGGCCATTTAATTCCTTTAAAAATGCTTTGAATTCCCTATGTTTGAGGGCATTTCTACGAATAAAGTTAATTTCTTCAAATACAAACTGCGTTAGGTTTGCAAATCCTAATTCTTTACTACATAAATTCTCTTGATGAATAATGCAATGAAACTGCAACAGTTCTACACCACACTGGACAAGGCATTCTTTTAACAGCGTAACCATTCCAATTTTCGTACTAGTCATTGATTTTACCACATCTGTCGTAATTCTGGAACAATTGTTCATGTTTAAGGAAGTTGCATTGCACAAATGTATCAAACTGGAAAGAAGTTCACTTCCAGTTGTTTGCCCCTTCATGAGAAACATTCCAAGTCATAACCATTTTCAACATAATATATTCCGTAACATCAATTTTTTTTTTAACATTTCCGCACCCTGACACAAGTAATTGGACCACGGATGTTCGATCTGTAGTTTTATCAACAGCTCAAGATAAATATACAAAATTTGAAGCAATAGATTTTATTTCATTTTCAATGTCTTCATTCAACTGTTGAATTCTTCGTTGAATAGTCATTCTATTTAAGCTTATATTTTGAAATTTCCTTTTTGCTTCGGCACAAAGTCTTTCTGATACAATTAACAAGCTCTTTTTAACAAAATCCTCATCTGTGAACGATCGACCTTCTTTAACGATAATTTCAGCCACACCTAAGCTCACTTCCACATGAATCCAATTCAGATGCCTGTTTTTTTGCTTGACTGCTGAACAAATTTTAGTGTTGTTCGATTTTTTGCGATCGTTCATATCCTTTCATAGATGCAAAATGTTTAAGCTCCGTCTCATAATGCTGCTTTAGTATTTTACTCTTTTGCCACTGCAATCTTGCACGTACATATTAAGCATGTGACAGTATCATTGTACCAGATAAAACAATATTCATCTGTCCATGAATATTGAACTTTCTTATTTTGAAAATCCCTTTTCCTCTCACTTTACTAAAATATTTCTACATGCCTTTACAAAATAAATGATACTGAACTAAAAATGAGAAATCAAAAGAGAATATCTTATCCGTTCTGTTTATGCGATTACGAAATAACCGATCTGCTAGCACAACCACCACGCTGGGTTGTTCAGTAGAATGATTGTCGCGATCACGTCTGTGACCTCCTCCTATACGGAAATTCGTACCCGCAGATAGCCACGAAGGGAACAAACTGAAAAGCTGCGTAATAAAAAGTAAATAAACCTAATGAACAGCTGTAAATTAGTTATTCTGATGTAGAATCGTTTTCGTGTTAGATTTTTATCCTGTTTATTTGATAAAGTCTCATTTCTTTTTAAATCAGTCTTACTTTATTAACATTCGTGGGCCAACTTCGAAGGCTACGCAAGCCAATTTTGGCCCGCGGGCCATAGGTTGTGCATCCCTGCTATAGACGTTAAATCTGTACATTGAATTTTATCAATCTAGCTCTCATCGTTTTTGGGGTTATTGGGCTTAATTATATTCGTACAGCAAGACAGAATTCCTCAGAACAGATTTTGCTTAAAATTCGATAAAAATTTACAAACTTGCTGCTAAGACAGAATACGAAATTTCCTCCGTCTTGCTCAAATTCATTTCGTGTTCTTTGTCACAGACAGACATGCTCCGAAATTGTGTTTTTCGGATTCAAGGAGCTTTGAAGATAGATTCGATAAAATCTCGAGTTTAAATTTTTTGAAGACCGCAGTACTTTCTTGAAATTGTGTAAATGAGAAAGTAAAAATGTCATATAAAGCATTTTTTTAAAAAAACCCGTTTCTTGAAGCCAACGTATTGCATAACTTCAAAATATTTTAAGTTTAAATAAAGTAAAGAAAGCATTTTTTTTTTAAATCACAATTTTAAAAATTATAAAATAACGTGATTCAACGATTCGAAGAAGTAATGATATTACTTTGAAGTTCAGTATAATAAAAGTCATTGTTATAAGTTAAGTTCAAAACTGATTTATTAAAAATTATTAAAACTAAAGAAAAAATGCATTTAGTCAAGTGAAAATTTTATCATTGAAAAGCTATTTCTTTTAACCTTTAAAAGACTTAAAATAATTTTTGTGCGATAATATGCTATGTTTGATGCTATGATGAAAAACATTAAAATACTGTTTTTATTTTTTAATTAACTTTGAATCAAAGGCTTAAGAAATCAGTTCTTAGTAGATCTCTAATGACCAAAAAATAACTTTTCGCATTTCATGCTCCTAATTTCAATGACTTTAGGGACAAACCTTTATATATTAAAAGAAAATTTTCTATAAAACTTATAAAAAGAATTTTTTTTAATTAATTGATAGTAAACCTAAAAAATATAAAAAATACGATAAAATTTTAAAAGAAATATATTTTTAAAAAAAGTAAGAACTATATCCAACAGTCTCTCTCTCCCTCCATCTTAGTCATAATAAATTTGACAAGATTGGCCCAATAAATACAAATTTTCAAATGGATCAAGCTGCTTAAAAAATATCGCGAATATTACAAATTGAAAATCACAGGCTGCAAGTTGAAATTTCATCATTCTGGAATTTAAGCGATTAACTAACGCAATGCACAATTATACACAGCAATTAATTACAATTCAAAGTAGTACCGTTGAATACCTGTAATAGGTCATCGTTCAAGTGACTGATCCTAAACGATATATTAATGAGAATGATAATAGAATATATTAGTGTTTTTAGAGCAGCTTTTCCCATGTACAATATACCATTTTGGCGCACAAATTCATCATGCTGTTTTCTTACTTTCCGTTGATCAGCCTAACCTGCACATTCTTATTTAGGGAATGCATACAAGTTTAAACATATGCTTACCAGGTGTAGATAAATTCTTTAACTTTAAAAACATTAAAAAGTGAAGTTCGATTGTTTTACACATTGCAATAAGTGGTTATTTCGTATTGCTTCTTACAAGTTTTAATAAATGACAATGCACATTGTTGGAGAAAAAAAGGGAAGGAAAAAAGGAAAGAAAGAAAAGACAGAAAAAAAGAAGTTAAAAAAAATTACACTCCACAACAAAAAAATCGACGCACCAAGGAGTTGCCCGATTGAGACGAAATTGGTGGATAGGGAATGTACAGAATATTAAAATCTCAGAACAATTGAATAATTTATTTCAGAGTAACAGTAACAAGTTCAATAAAGTGTTGACCTGCCTCTAGTCTGGATACAAGCTGCTACACGGCGTATCATAGACCGATAAAGCTTCCAGATGGCCTCCTGCAGTATTTCCTGCCAAATTCGCTCGTGGTCATCAACATTCCAGGGCAGATGCAATCGCCTCATCATATCCCAGACATGCTCGATGGGAGAGAGATCTGGCAGGCGAAGGAAGTGTTTGACTAGCTTACAGACAGTTCATAGCAACACGTGATGCATGTGGCGTGGCATTGTCCTGCTGGAAAACCAGCCGAGGGTACTGCAAAAGGAACGGCAGCAAAACAGGTCTCAGGGTGTCGTCGACGTAACTGCTGTGTCGTAACTGTACCTCTAATGGCAATTAAAGGGGTCCGGCTATCAAAGGAAATGGCACCCCAGACCATAATGCCTTGTTGAAAGACGGTGTGGCGTGCAATAGTGAAGCCTTCTACCTGGGTGGGCCCCTCTACTCAAACACGTCTGCGATGACAGTCAGGACACAGTTGGAAGCGGGATTCATCACTAAAGACTATACGTCCCCAGTCGGCATCATTCCAATCTGATCGAGCCATGCACCACTGTCATCTGGCTCGGCAGTGCGCAGGCGTGAGTGGAAAGTGGCGTATAGGTCGGCGTGTGCGTAGATTTCGCTGCCTCAACCGTCTGTGTGGGTTGAACGGCTGATGGTTGATAGAGATGAAGAAGGCGCTGTGACAGCTGATCGGAAAATCACTCTGTCCTCAAGATCTGTTGTGATCCTAGGGAGACCGCTGAACTCTGCCATTTTCCACCCATCCTTGCCAGCATCTTCGAATAGCCGCATCCCTTCGACTCAAATGATGAGCGATTCTCCGGTTTGTCCAACCGAAATCTTTCAATCCAATGATACGACCTCTGTCAAAGTCTGATAGTTGCTCGCAATGAGCAGGAACCCTGCGGCGAGACATTTTTTAAGTTGTAGAAAGGTAATCTGAACCGCAATCAAACCGAAAGTTTTCACAACCGTTGAAGAGCTGCTCCTTATATACATCTGCTGGATGCACAGTTCCGATGCGCTGGAGATCAAACTATTCATTGATTGGACACCAAAATGTAATCATTTGCATATCTGGTTGAAACACTCGCGCTACAAAATTTCAAATCAATTGGATAATTGCTGCTTCATGCGTCATTTTTTTTTTGTTATAGAATGTATTATTCCGTTATTTTAATATCTCTGGATTCCTTCTTCGAATTCTTCTATATATATCCTATAAACAAACCTTTATGTTACTGCATAATTTTGATTTATCATATTCAACTTTTGGGGACCATTCTATTCAACTTCAAATATAATGATCTGAATAAAATGCATTCAAAGAAACAAATTTGCACACTTAAATTGATACAAAAAAAAAAAAAAATTCTTTACAGCTTTTAAAAAATAATTTTATGAAACAATGAAAATAAAGATCTAACAGCATTAGAAAACAAAAAGACTTCGAGAAATTAAGCAACCTTTAAGGATCTTTCATGAAAATTAAGAACTTTTAGAGTGCTTAAAAAAGACTTCCACATTTAAGCTCTTTTCATGATGCTACACACACTGTTCAAAGTCAGGGCTTTTAAAAAGTATTAATGGAAACTTTTCAATGGCTTTGCCCTTTCTTAGTAGCATATTAATGTCACATAACATTAACAAATTAATTTGGATTTAAACATTTCTTTTTTACCCTTTAAACATTTCTTTCAAATGATCAAATAGTAAAATTATTATTTGAAAATTTGATGCTTTAAATAAGATCTGAGTATTATGACTCCTAAAACAGTATGGATGTAAAGGAGAATTACAATTTTGTATGAAATAAAAATATAGCATTAAAAAAGAAAACACCTCCAAATTGTTTTCAAATAATATGGTTATTTTAGTATGCCTTGGCATTCTGTGGAATATGCTTCTTGAAAGTTAACTTTACTCAAGTATTTCCTGAATTAGGTAATATTTGCAGCTCTAATTTGTGTATATGTAACAAAAGGAGCAATACATGCATTTCTAAGTCAAAGAATCTTTATAATAAACCATAAAAGGTTTTAAAATAACTAATTTCTATTTTAAAGAATCCAGAGAAAAAACAATTTTAGTGACGGAAATTTGCATACATATGTAATACATTTCTTTAAGTGCCTCCCTTCTAGAATCTGGACACACATATAGGCTGCATCTCAAATCCAGAAAAATTCTGCTTTCCCCCAGTACATATATTGAAAATGCTAGGAAAAGTGAAAACAGCCCTCGTGCGCCAGTCATAATGCAATATGATTTTAAGGAGTGGACAATACAAGGAAAGGAAGCAATAGATTAGCATTACTTGAAATAATAGCATATTAAAAGAAGGTATTTCTCTGCCCAGAGAATTAACTTGGCAGAAGCAAAAATAAATAAATTTCTCTTTATTTATTATCTAGAATTTAGAAAAATAACATTTATATATTAAAGATGGGGGATGGGGGTATTTTACCCCTCATGTTCTTCAACAGCAAGTTGAACAAAATTAAGGACATGAGTGAAATAAAACACTAAAAAATTTTATAGTGATACTAAAAGGCATTGCAAAGTATTTTTTAAATTCATTTTCCTTAATTTATGTATCAATTTCTGCAAATATTTTAGCCATCACTTTCCTGGAACTTATCCTTAGCAAATTAGGTATGATTTTTTTAAGAAGACTAATGTAAATTTTTTGCCTATTTTACTTTCAGCAACCTTATGCAACAGTATTTCCAATAAATCATTGAATACTTTAAAGGACAAATGTGATTCAAAAAGTTTTAATGCCCATAAAAATTCATCTTTAAAATATTGTTATTTAATTAAAATTTTTGAAATCGTATTATTTTTGGACATAAAATTTGATGCTTTCAGATTTGAGATGTTATCTTTCTCTGTATTTCTTTTAGATACTAAAAACGAAAAATGATGACTTTATTGACCATGCAATCTTATATTTTTCCTTTTTTAGCAAGTATAGTAAGTGCCTCTTTCCCATATTATTTAGGCTTATTATATTTTCCCAGAGCAAGCAGTACACAACAAATGGATGTTATGGAACCTTGGAAATAAAATTTTTTTTAATTACAATTAATCTTTTTAATCAGCCCAATTTGTAATGAATATGGATTTTGGGCAGTGCATTGTTAAAAAAAAATCTCTAATCTACTTTGAATAAGCACACAGTTTTTCTAATAATAAACCACACAGTTAAATCAAGCACAGACTAAATACGACTATGATGCTTCTGCAGAGTGAATGCTCTGGGTAAAGAAGTCCTCTCATGCAGTTACAGAAGTCTTGCAAATCATTAGCTAAAATTCAGGAATATCATGGAAAAAGGACATTCGTCCTGCGAATTGAAAACTGACTGGTCTACACAGAAAAGCAGGGGAGAGTTAGGGCATTACAAAATCACGAACGGTCATGTTTTGTTTTGGAACTGGCATTTTCTAATTGGAATATAAATAAATAAACATGAAAAAATTTCCTGTATTGTACCAGCCTTAATAAAAGTTTTCAAATTTCCGAATTTTAAAATTCTCTGCATTTTCTCAGTTCCTCCTGTGGAGTGACAATCCTGCATACTTTAGAGTTGGTAACATACACTCTAAACCAGTGTTTCGTGCCATGTGCCAGTTTTAACCTTTCTAAAGTTTTCACCCCCTATGTAGCATACATAATATTTAACATTAAAAAATTGATTAGCTCACTTAAGAAACATAAATGGTGGATTCTAGGGATAAATCACTATGACATTGTTAACAAAACACAGTAAGTAAAATTTCAAAACATATAATGAAAATTGAAATTCAAATAATTTTACAACTGATTTTTTAAATATTAATTTAGTGAGATCCTTGTGCTTGATGCACAGAAATTTTATGTTCATTTCCAATTTGATTAGTTTTAGTCTCAAATCCCCTTGTTGTGTTATATCCAGCCAATTTCTTCTTTTTTTTAATCAGTAAATCATTTACAGCACTAAATCCACATTCAGCTAAAAAAATGAAGATGGATAATTTAATAGTTTTAATAGTTTTTTTTTGCGCATTTGGTTGAATTTGGATATTTGATTTCCATTTCCTCACAAAGCCATGCCATTGAACCTTTTATACTAAATGAAGTTTCGACAGAGTCATCATTTTGCAATTCAGCAAATTCTAATGTTCTGTCCCCCCCCCCTTTTGTAAAATTGGGCACAGATATCTAGCATTGCATTTAAATGATTTGGAGTGAAAGGGTTAAAGTTGTATCAAGCACATTTTCAAACTGCCCTCCTGCGAGAATCCCCCCCTGTGGGGTGTAGTCCCCATGTTGGGAAACACTACTCTAAACAATTTTGTATATATGTTAAAAGAATAAAACACAGAATGCTGTTTATCCAAAACTTTGAAACAGTCATTGGTAATGAGATTTCTAACATTTCTAAAGTGGTTAAATTTATAAATAAGAAAACTGCAAAACCTAATTGTATGTGTTTCACTTTTTTTTCTTCATACTTATAGAACAAATACATGCTTACAGAACCATGCTAAAAGGAAGGTTGGTTCTTTTAAAAGGATACTGTTAATCCTTTAAAAAAATCTTTTTAAATGCATTTTGGTATCACATTTACTTGATTTTAACAATATTAGGTGTTTAAAAAGGATTAAATAAGTTATTAAAAAATAGTATAGAATTTGCAAAAAAAAAAAAAAAAAATCTAGGTTAATATTGGTAAAAGTAATGAATTTATTCATTGTCTTGTAGAGAAGATTTTTGAAAATGTATCAAGAAACATCTAAAAAATATACATAAGCAAGACATGGAAATTATTTGAAAAAAGTGTAACAATCACAAATTAAATATGTACAGTCATTAATTTTATGAAGAAACAATTATATAAATACGAGGAGAGAAGATGGACATAATTAGTTTTTCAGCTTCTTTCTGCCAGTTTCTTTTTTCGCATATTTAGCTTCCAGCCGAGCAATCATGTCATTAAATCCTCTTTCTCGTTCCACCTTCCTTTCTTGCATACTTGCAGCAAGAGACCTCATTGCTTCCCCTGCTTCAGTGGTTTCTTTTGTATGCTGAAAGAATAAATTAGAAAAACACAATAGCAGATTTCATAAGTGTCTCTCAATTTGGAATAAGTATCTCAATTCCAATTTTTATAAAGTGAAATTTTATGCTTTCTAATTGTTTTGGGGCAAATAACAAAAATGTTCTAACATCACTCTTATTGACAATATGTTACACAAATAATATAGTCAAATTATTAAGTGGATTGGGTGAAATTTTATGAGTGGAATATTTGTAGTTATATAAAATGGGTGTACTTTTTTTTTTATCATTGTGACAAGCTTACGTAATTTTATGAGCTGCCTGAGGGAATAACATTATTTTCTCAGGCAGCTCAGTCTGAGAATTGTGTATTAAACACAATAATCAAAAAGAAAAGAAAAATGTTTATATGTGTTTCTCTATTTTACAAATAAATAATTTTTTTATAAATGCAATAAACTAACCAACCAAAATTAATCATATCAAATTGTTTTAAAACATTTAAATTCAGTCAATATTATGGTAAGAAATTGTGCACATCAACTTTTGTTCATCAAAACATCTGAAACTTACTCTTTTCTTCCTAGCTGCTTTTTTAGTAGGTGATTCATTCTTGAATTTTGGATATGATGGAACTTCCTTTTTCTTAATCATTTCCTTTAAGATTATACATAGTCTGTCTTCCTCTTCTATGGAATATCCAATAAATATCTCGCTAATTTTATCCATGTCCCCTTTAGCCTTCAGGTACGCATTTTTAAGATCTTCCTTTTCTTCATCAGAACCTATAAAATATATATGAACTTGAAATCTAAAAAATCTTAAGTTATTGTTTATATTTTTAAAGTGCACTTTCTAAGTAATATAAGTTTTAAGCATCATTTTAAAAGCAAAAATTACAAATTACACAATGCATAATCACAATTATAAAAAGCTTTAGAAAGATCAATTTTGAAGATATATTAAAATTAAACTGAAATAAAGCATTCATGCAATAAAAGACGCAAATTACAGAAAAGAATATTATTCAAGCATACGAAAAGCGGAAAAATCTTTGAAATATTAGTTTATTTTGATGCAAAATGCCTATAAATAAATATTCATGTGCCTATAATAAATTATTCATGTGTATGAATAATTTATTTTTCTCAAGAATTGACAATTTTTAATTTATCAAGAATATTAACCAATTTAAATTTCTATTGAATTTCTTGATAACTTGATGTTCTTTAAATCCACAATAACATTTTTAGGCATAAAAATACTGATAGACATTAAAGCTGTCTAATCTTAAAACCTTCATGCTTATAAAACATCAAGTAATCAAGTTCCAAGACATGGTAATCCCATTTAAGTATCTGGGTAATCTATTTCTGCATCCAGTTTATTGCATTGACTTTCCAATTGCCTACGTCAATAGTGTAGTAATAAATAGATTCCGACTTCTTTGGCTATGAATAACTGAAGATAATCTTACAATAAAATATTTGATGAAGCAATGAAAATAGTTTGAATTTCTTAGCAATAATAAAATTCATTGCTAAAAAATCAAGCAAAAAAATATTTTAAAAATTTCCCAAATTTAGGAAGGAATTGCATGACAACTAAATCAACATCAAGAAAATATCATTATTTAAATTTCAAAATGATGTAAGAAATAGACTAAAGCAATATTATTTTCAGAAGTCATACATAAAAAAAAGCAAAAATTTTGTTTTAATTTTTAACAAACTACAATTCTAATTGATTTTTTTTTTAATTTGAAAGTGAAACACTTTTTCTCCTTTATTAGTAATGTTTTCAAAGGAATTCCTATGCAGTCTGAATGAACAAACCAAAATGGTAAATTATTATTTTTTTCTTTATTGGATAAGGGAGGGGGGAAATGAATGTTTTGGAGGTATATATTTCAAAAAATACAGTATGAATGAATTTTGTAAATTTTTGTGGAAAACTGTTTCATGTATATAAAAAACCATAAATAAAAATAACTGCCTTTTTTTTTTTTTTAAAAAATTAATTAAAAGAAGCATGTGTAACTGGACAAAGTTCCTAAAAAAGAACACATTTGAATATGGATCACAAAACCTGAAACTGTAAGTTTTTTCCCCCATAGAATCTCTCAGAGCACCAGCATAAAATATTAATTTACAAGAAACATAATCAACACTTTTGAAGGAGGGTAGGAACAATGAAATTCACTACCATTCATATCAAATTTACATTGTATGCTTGGTAAAAGTCATCAAATAATCCAGGTAAGTCAATAGTATGAAATGGATACAAAAATCAAGCATGTTTTAAGCACCTTTGCAAAATAAATTAAGCACTTTTGTACATGCCTGAATAAATAAGAATTTTCCATTTATAGGATTTTTCCCCCTTATAACAAATTTTAATTTTCATTGAAGAAATTCAAAAAAATTGTTTCCTAAATTTCAATTAAAAAACAAATTTTCAAAAGCTTTAATTAAATTGGCAACATTATCTTCAGCTGTAACAAATGCAGAAAAAAAAAATCCAAACATTTGAATTAAGAGCAAATTGAATAGAATCAATACATATTATAAACATTAAGGATTCAAATTAGCAGATTCGACAGAAAATGTTTTTTTTTAACTATAGTCACAACACATTGTACAAAAAAAAATTATGCTAATCATACAAAATCATCTGTAATCAATTATTTATTAATTTAGAAAACTCAATTTATTAATACTATGTAATGTTGAAAGATTTTTAGTAAAATAATTTTAAATTAAAATCTTTAAACAATCTGAAAAACATTTAATAATTAAATAACTTGTGTTTTAATAATTAATTCTTTAGGTGTACAATTTTTTTTTTAAAAAGTAACTGTCTGTTTCCCTTTCTTAATATTTAATATAAAGTACACAAACTTTAAAATTTATATGATCTGAATCTGACAGTATTATTTTAAATTGATTAAATTAAAATAATTCCTACAGGCAGCCTTTAACATTAATTTTATTTTAAAAAATTGATTATATAAGACATTTTCTTTCATATAAATATTTATATGAATAGAAATAAGCACAGAAACAAAAACACTATTATCAGAGCTAATTAGGAAGGTAAGAAAAGAAACAATATTATTAAGGGTAATTTCAAATTTTTGTAAAAAAAATTCTTATTGACAATTTCACATTCAAATTCAGTATATGAATTTGCGCTCTAAATTTCATATGCCTTGTTTTTAAAAGTTAATTTTACCTTATTTTAAGGTTCATTACATTTTATAAGTTTTATTTCTCCCCCTGTCATTCTTTGAATGTTGCTGCACTTTGCTATGAGCGAAAAATCCTTTGCCTCAATAGTTTTTTGCAAAACTTCTTTAATTTCTACAGTGTATAATATATGTAGGTTGATGAATATATTGTTACAAACCTGTAATTTTGCTTCCCAGCACGTATTATGTCATCGTAAGAAAGACCGTCAACGATCAGCCCTGTAGCATACTGAGTGAATGTCGGGACTTGACTAAAATAGATATTGCTGGAAACTTCAAGAATTTTCATGGTCAGTCCAATAGAAACCGAGATGTGCCCTGATCGGCCTAGAAGGTTTTCAACCCACTTCCTGGGAGCAATAAAAGGCCAGCAGTTTCAAGCTGCAGAGGTGAATGGAATGGTGGTGAATTGTCTTCAATCAGAAGCAGACTTGGAGTAGAAGACAAGTAAAGAGTCTTTAAGACATTAACAAAGCAATGGTGAAGTGCCAGCATTGAGTGTAATTCAAGCCAGTGCTGAACTGCTGTGCAATGACTCCTATTGTCTATTGTGGCAGCAGCCATGTGTGAGTCGACAGCTAAAGCTATGAGACAGCTCTATTCTGTCTGGCCTCTTTGAGTGCTGCGGTCGATTACTGTTTGTGGGTTACTGTCTGCTTTAGTGTGCTGCCCTGTGTTCATGTATCTGCTGTACATGTTTGTCATCTGTGTATTCATTGTCTTTCTGTTGGTGTTTTCATGTAAAATAGGCCTGCTGATTGTACATGTCCTAACACCATACACCCACTATAAACGAACCCAGTGATCTGTAACAATATTCATAGGAAAGTCAGTAGCATTAAATTGTTAGTGAGGATGAAAGCATTGCAACTGCAGTATGCAATGCTTTCTACTTTGCTTTCAATAATGGTTTTTACATCAGACTTCTATATTGGAACTGAATTCCAAATATATACACCAACTATGAATTTGTATCTTTCATTTTAAAAAATAAAGTATTAAAAGGAGAAGAAATTCATTAAAAAACTATAGAAGAAGGTCAGATTTGAAAGCTGTTATTGAGAAAATCCTTCAATTACTATCACAATTAATTGAAGCCTTCCAAGGAATGGATTAATCTCTATTTTATGAGTGGTACAACTGCTGTACCAAGATTTTTTTACCTTTACTTACGGGTTGGTACAACTGTTGTACCAGTAACAAGTTTGGGTTTCGTCTCCCCACTTGAACTTCCCGACGAACCATAATTGCCTCATAAAAATCCCTGCCCTTTTGTGCTATACCTTTAAGGGTCAGGAGATTTCGTCCAGCTGTAGTTATAATCACTGTTGGAGCTAGTCAGTTTTGTGAACCTTGCTTTGGCGACATTTTTTTAAGTAACACTTCTGGGAGATATAGAATGAGTTTGCATAACTTCATTTGTTAGTAATACTCAATTCTTTTATTCTTTCCTCCGTTGCTTAATTTCTTAACACTATAAATTTTTAATTTTTTATCAATAAAATTTTGTACATTTATAATAATGTGCGTTTATAATTTTGTTTGAATCAAGAATTACTTGAAATTACATTTCTGATGGAATGGTGTAGTGTAGATAATTGGTGCCCTAGATAAATTGTTGCATTTTTGTTCCCAATTCTTCATAGTCCAGAGAAACTAAATTGAACCTATGATTGGTTTTTTTTGCCCTATCATTATTATATTTTACATTGAAAAGTGACAAAACACTGTTTTGTCTTCATGCCTGTTTTCTCCTCCATGACTGGAATCTCGGGCATATATACTTCGCAGTCACTAATATACTGTTCTAACACAGTATTAAAGAATTGACTACTTACGATTTTTTAACAAAGTTTAATACTTGAAACAATAACTTCAGGCTAAAAATATATTTGGACTGTGATTTTTAAGCAAGCTGTAAGTTTCATCATTATTTTTCATGATTTATGAAAATGGTTGCTTTAGTTATTTATAATAATCATTCATTAAAATTTATAATTCTAATTTTAAATTACTGACAAAGGTTCTTAAAATCTAAGATAAATAATAATTGGTAGCTTTTTATGCATTCAAACATCAGAAGAGAAATATTAAAATTTATGACTTTATTTCAATTCACTGAAAAGATACTAGACATTTAAATTTTTCTAGAAATATTTTTACACAAATAAAATAGTAAGAATTCTAGATTTAATTTTAAGCATTTCTGATATATAATCTAAATAATCTGCTTGTAAAAATATTTGTAGCTAATTACAAAAGCTGATCATTTAGAATGCTAGCTTTATTTATTAAAGATTTTTTGAAAGTTTTCTTTTTGATTTCAACATAATATTATAGCAATTCAATTTTATGTATCAAATTCTAAACATACCATATCTAATCTTAGTTTAGTTAAATTGATCGTCTTAAATCTGTTGATTATTACATATTAGTAAATTTTTAAGCAGAAAAAAATCATCATAAATCAGTTATTTATTGCCTACAAAACTTAGCGTACTTTTCAAAAATACTATACTGCTATGAATTATTGAAATTCTCGGGAAAAAATCACTATAAATTATAAGAATCGACAATAAAATAGGGAAACGTCACTTGTGATTTATGTTGAAAACCATCTGAAATATGTTAGGAACAAAAATTGTGTTTGATTTTTATGAGCTAAATATATTTATATTAAAAAATTTGAATTTACAAAATAGCAGACAATCATATAGGCTATATATGCAATTTTGAAGATACATTAAATTTACAAAATAGCTAAGAATTGTTTTCTCTGTTTTGTGCAAAGAAACAAAAATATTTTCAAACAAAATTAATTTTGAATTTTAGACATTATATATAAATGGTTACATTTAATAAAGATAAATGAGTTAGCAGACTAATGAAATTCACAGTGATGTGTTCAAGTTTTATAAGAATTAAATTTACACCTTCAGTACGGCTTGAGAAATTTATTTAATCACAAATATGATTGAAAAATTGACAACAATCGGTTTAATGTGCTAAATAATTATACCACAGTTATTCTATTTAAAATTTATTTAATACCATAAAATTTAAGTCATTATTATTTTATATGGAATTAGAAAACTAAGGCTTCAGAAAAAAAAAACTGCAATAAAAAGCTTTTTTTAAGAGACCAGACACAGTAAAACCACAAAAAAGCAACCCGGTTAAGACAGAGAGGACAGATGACCAATTAACACTACGGGAGGCCGAAAAAGAGCAACAATCATCTTTAAAAGAAGAGAAAAGCATTTGTTATCTTTCTTCACAGAATCCCCGTATTCAAAGAAACTTTTTTGAGTTTGGGTTCCCGCAACGTAAAGGTTAAAGTCTTCTAAGTAAATAAGTAACATTTAAGCCTCAAACATCCAAAAAATAATTGCCCGCTAAATTTCCCCTTCTTTACTTTAATGTTATTTTGTATTACTCAGACAAATCTTTATATATCAAGAAGTGGGTGGGAATTGCTGGGAAACAAACAATTCTGTAAAAGTTATGAAAAGAAAAAAGAAACAAAAGGGGGAAAACTTTTAAAAAATGGTAAAATCCAAATCCAAAACGCTTCTCAAAACTTTTTTAATATATTTTTTTAATTTTAAATATTAGATCTAGCGTAATTTTTTTAAAATAAAAATTAGCATTTGACAAGATAAGTTCAATAAATGATAATTTTCAAATGAATGGGGACACTTAAAAAAGTACATCATAAAAGAAATTAATGAAAACTTTCATCTTCAAAATAAAAATTTTTTTTCAATAGATTTTACAAAGTTAACTAAAATAATTACAATCGCAATAAATAATCACACAGGTAAAATCCTTTTTGTAGTCAATCAAAAGATCGCACAAAACTACATTACAAGAATGATGATTGAATATATAATGAAACTACATGGTAATAAAAATAAATGCAATTATTTTATGGATTGAAGCAAATCTGCATAGTTTTTAAGAAAAGATGAAGAGTTGAAAATAAAGATACCTGGCGTAACTATAATAAATTATTTGTTTTTTAGAACTTTAATTGCGAAAGAAGTTCAAAAAATTTTCGACTTGCAACTAATTTGGACATATTTCACTCTTTCGGAATGATCATTCCAATGTTGTAATGCACACTAATGCCCATTGTGGAAAAAAGGAGGAGTAAAATAAGTTCATTTGAAAAAAAGTAAGCATTTTCTTAACATGGGTTGATCTTTCTGTATCTCTTCATCAAATGCTTTCCTTTTATTGATTCCATTTTTTTGATATATTATGTAAACCAAGAGGAATATTTTCTTTGCACTTCCTGATAAAATTAAGCACTTTTAAGGACCTTTTCATCAAAATTATGCATTTTTAAGGTGCTTAAAAATAGCTTTCATATTTTAAATAATGCTATAAAATCTTGATCAATATCGCTTTGAAGAATTTTCTGACACTCCACATGCATTCTTGTTTAAAGAAAATAAGTAATATTTTAGTCTGAACTGTAACACATACCATCTTTTCTCAATGGTATTATTTTATCATACTATCTAATAAACAGATTACTATATTCAGAAGTAAAAAAATGAAACCATAAAATGAAAAAATACATAAATAAATAAATAAATAAAACTAATTTAAATAGTTTTATTAGAATGAGATAATTTGTTTTCATGCCGTTGTGTGTGTGTAATATATATATATATATATATATATATATATATATATATATATATATA
>JAOUZG010029365.1:1494818-1530904 GCA_026289955.1 Argiope argentata
ATATATATATATATATATATATATATATATATATATATATATATATATTCAAATTTATATATTCAAATTTCAATATTTCAGCTCATAAATTAATACAAGTATTTTTAGTTCCTACTTAAGATGAATGGAACCATTATTTTAAGCTTTTTGATTTTAGTCTAACAACTTTTCATCAATTAAAATCATATTTAAAATATTAACTATTAATTTTGCTTAAAAAATGGAAGTTTTTCTTCCACTGTGTAGAGCAAGATTAACTTGATGGAGCTATTTCTTAAGATAAATTTTTCACACATATAGCTAAGTAAATTTTATACATGACTGGAAATACATTTGATTTTCTGATTTAATAAATAAACCACAAAATTTCCTAGTAAATTTATTGAGCATAAGTATCATAAATATATATATACTAATAAATTCATAAAAATTAGAATATTAAGAAAATGATTCACAAAATTCAGGACATAAATTTTTATAATTAAGTTTGCTATAATACATTTGCTCCATATAGAATTACATTAAGGCTTTATTTTAAATGACAAGAAAATCAGAAAGTTTGTTAAAGAAGCATTTATTTATTTTTTACAGGAATGCAAATGTGCAAAACTGTCACATTTGGTACGATATTGCTTTTTTAAAATTCTGATTTGGCCATCATGATGAGATTTTAAATTTAAGCAATCAAATTTTAGAAATTTTTTCAATTTCAATTATTACTAAACCTTAGGGAAAATAACAGAAATTCATAATTCTAAAAAGTAAAAATTAGTAATTTTGAATAAATCTGGGGCACAATCCCACCTGCTGTTGGGCAAATAGTTTACTCTACAAAATCTCAATTTATACTTAACTGTATTATTTGCACAAATTAAACTTGGAATTATTTACAAAAAAAAAAAAAAAAAAAAAAAACTCTAAGTAAATTTTTGAATAAAAAATTAATAATAAAATAATATTAAGTAATAAACTTTTTACCTTTATAATTTGCCAAAAACTTTTCTATAGCACTAATAGTTATCCTAGGAAATAAAGCTCTCCAGTAATTTTCCCAAAATTCTGGACTTGCATCATCCATGGATGCATTATTTTCATCTTCAACAATGCCTGAAATGAATAAATTATTTTTAAATAAAACATGATTTTAAAAATAATAATTATCATATCATTAAAATATTTTTTGAACATCTCTAAATCATGCCAGTTTTTTTTTATTCGATGTTTGAATCTTAAACCATAAAATTGGTTATTAAAAACATTATAATTGTTTGAGGAATCATAAATATTGGGCCAAAATTGAAATTGTGTACAGGTTACAGCAGTTTTAACATTTATTACAAGATGCTTTTTTCTTAAGATAAGACTACTTCGAAAATATAGGTGAGTTAGCGACATTGTGCATATATTTTCCCTCAGGAAAAAGGTTTTTAAAATATCATTCTAATAATAAATATTCACTTTCCTATGATGTTGCATCCTGTGCTATTCAGTCATTTTAAACTCAGAAAGTTTTAATAAATTTTGACAATTAGAAATATTTTTAATGAGTTTACATATACTTTAATAAGTTTAACTTTATTCAATGTAAATACTAATAAATAATTATAAGCAACTGCTTTAGAAAGAAATTTGTTTAACTATCAATAAATTAAAAGTTATCTTAAATTTTAATATTCTATTCAATGATTACAGTGAGTTATCTAGATAAATTATTCTTAAAATAAAAAAGAAAGTTTTGAATGATTAAAATTTATGATGCAGTTATAATTTTAAATGTCAATGAGCATGCAAGCATTAATTTAAAGTTATGCTTCCACAACAAATATGCCTTTTACCAATTAACAAGTCATAAATATATGCAGTAGTAAATGAAACTTATAGAAACTATAAAGTGTTAATTTATACATGGTCCCTGAAACTATTGTTGAAACTAAGTGTGAAGAATAATCTCAATGTTAGAAACATGGCAACAAACAAGCTTTCACAACTTAAACAAAGGCTTGATCTTGATTGCACGAAGGAGAGGGAAGAGGACATGTTTACCCTCTATCATTTTTACTTTCAGCTGTTTGGGGTATTAAAAGAACTACATTTCAAAAGGTTAAAGCAGGGGTTCCCAAAGTGACTAGTCTCCAACCTATATAACAAAAACTTAACTCATTTATTGCCTACTTTTAGAGAAAAGGAAGCACAAAACTGTTAATGCTCAGTCGTGAGTTGCGTAACTACTTAAATTGTACTGTAGTTCTAAAAACAGACACTATGTTGTGCAGTATAGTATTCACTAACCTACTCTTGCATTAATTCAACTTCTGCCCCCTCAGCCAATTCATCATACAACAATATTATAGGATAGTGGTATGTGTTCTATTTTCGTCATTTCTTTTTTGCCAAACATGGCTCTAACAGTATCTTTAATCGATTGTAAGACTAAGTTTTCACCAATGGTATGAGGTTTTCCCACTCTGGTAATCCTCCAGCTAATGAGATGTGAGGTATATACAGTGTTTTCATTAATATTAATGAAATGCTAAACAATATTTTTTAAAGATTTATACCCAACAATTTTTTTTGAAAAAAAGTCTACTGGCTTGTTTTTAAAATGAGAATGCTTAGTCTCTATATGACGTGTTAACATACTTGAATGCAAAAGTTCGCTGGCTAATATTTCGTAGCAAACCACACATTGAGGGCACGGATCTAATGTGTCATGATTCCTAATGAATTCTAATTTCAAATATTCAGAGTCATATTTTTGTACAATTTTCTGCCACTTCGTTTCCTCTGCACTCGCAGAGGGAGCTTGGAAGTCAGATTCAGTGCAACTTTTGTCATGTAACAGAGCATCTACTGTCTTTATTTTGTTCGCAAATCAACTGACTGCAAAGTAGTTTTTGCTTCGCGTTTCAACCACTTGTTCATGATTACCTTCAAATGTTAATAAATGGTTTTAAAAAAGATTACAATGGTATAAGGTAAAAAATACAACACAGATGCGAAACAAAACTTTACAAAAACAAAAGACATCAGATAGATTTTATCAGAAACTAAGACGTACATCAGTGCTAGCAATACGAACCAAAACTACTTCGAAGTTAGTATACCAAGATAAAAAAAAACTTGCGGAAGCACGCTGCTGAGAAAGGTTGTAATCCCTCCTACATTTTAGGGCCCACTCAATATTTGCTCAAGATCCACCGATGGGTTGTGACCAATAGTTTGGGAACTCATAGGTTAAAGCATTTGCAGGGTTAAGGTGTTGAACTAAAAAAATCAAGAACAACATGAAATGGACTTCTCTGAGTATACACTTCAACATTGGATACCAGTCACCATTAGAATTTTTTACACATATATTATGTTCAAAGTAGTATCAACAAATTATTAAAGAACAGATATTTTCTTAAAGAATTTTAATTATTTAAAACAGTTATTGTTACATATCTAAAATTTATTTAACAGATCTTAATTATTAACTAAAGATATAAGTGAAACAGTATTAAAAATTAAATAACATGATTTTGCTGATTAAACAAATTATTTGTTAGGCATTTACATTCTTCTTCCGTCCCTATAGCATTTTACCACTACCACTTTAGCATTTTTTTGGTCATCATTGTTCAGTTTAACATCATAATAAAGTCTAACATACATTTTTATAATGACATGGGATTCCAGTGTTTTTATATTCATGCTAGAATAAGATGGCATTTTTTCCCCTAACAAGGTTAAAAATTCTTTCACTGGCAGGCATTAGTGAAGATTTCAAACGAGAAGATTTTTTGGCCCTTCTTTGTATTTTTTGGTATAAATCCTATTTTTGGTATCTAACTGTTTACGATATATCCATAACTCAGTAGTTTTAACATAATTTCTGTAGCAACTATGAAAATTCCATAGCTATTGGGGGGGGGGGGTATGTTCAAGGCACACACCTTGTTAAAGCATGAGGGTAAAGAATATATTATTAAAATATTAACTTACCAAGTCCTTTCAGAAAAAAAAAAGTATCCGACTAAATATACTATTTTTTATCATACAACTATCAGTTCAATTATGTAATTTAAGTAATATATCCAATATGGTATAAATAGAAACATAAAATAATACCAGAAGTTATTGATTAATATTTTACAACAATATTGAAGCTAAATTATTTAAAATGCTTTCCTATGTTAATTAAGTTTGAAAAATCTTATTAAAATGGTGTTGTCCTTGTTTCTGGAGCTATGGCTATGATCTTTTATTCCTATTACGTTCAGGGATAGGCAATTTTTAGATGAGGTGTGGGAATCCTTAAAATTCCATGTATTTCCAAGGTTTTTATGGAAATTTTCAAATTTCCTTGCATTGCAAGCATTTCACATACATATTTTTACATTCCTTGTATTTTTCAAGTACCGCAATATTTCTGATAATTCTATACTTGTAAAAAAGTAATGAACTTAAATAATAATTAAAACTTTCTGAATCATTAAGCGTATTTTTTTGTATCATATAAATTAAACGTAAAACATTTTGCATCCAAAAAATAATGCTAAATCTGCAATCTAATCATGTTTTGATAGATGTATTATTTTTTAATTCTATTTCTGATTATATATAATAGTACTATAATTACAATTATGATTGGTTAATTTTATAAAGAGATTTTTATGAGAAAAATTGAGCACATGAAAAAACAACAATAATTATTGCCTTCATTTTAAAAAATATGGAGTTTGTTACAAATTAATTATAAAGAAAACTGCCAGTATGCTTGTAAAATAAAATTATTATAATCTTAAAAAGCATTAATTTATTTATCAGCAAATAAAATTCCCATTATTCAACAACTTTTTTTTTCCAGAAAAAAATATGAACTGATGAGCAAAAATGTTCATTTGTGATGAGAGGGTATAGACTGCTTCTATAACAGTAGAGCCTGTTTGCCCCCCACCTCTCTCTCACACACACATATCTGTTTCTATTTAAAGGTAAAGCCAACATAATTTGAATATCAAATAAAGGTCTGGTATCATTTTTAAATATGGGAAGGTGATCTAAAATGTAATGCTTTACACTATGTAAAACTATTTGTAGAAATGAACTGAAATTTTGTATGCCTTTGTAAAATGGTCTAATCTTTTGATTATGTATAAATTTATGTATGTTGCCATTAAAAAAAATTTACAATTTTTTTATTTTTTATTTTTTGCAAATTAAAATGTACTTTTTAATAAGCATATTATATAGAAGTAATTTTTAACATGTCTTTTTTTATACTTAAAAAAAAAATTTAATTCTATTGAATTGAATCTTTTATTTACAAGAAAATAAAAATAGCACAACATTTTACTTTAACATTAAAAGGTAATTGTTAAAATTTCAAAATGAATAGATGTAGACTAATGAAATTTGGTTTCATTGTGGAATTTTTGATTAAGTTTCAAAATTTGATGAAAAATGGGGGTTATCTTAAAAAAATATTGTTTGTTTTTATTTTAACATTTAAAATCTTTAAGATATATATTTTCTCATAAAATTCTTAATGGAAAAACTGTTAAAATATATTAATTCCTTTCAAATGATACTGTTTTTATGATTGTTTAAGTTGAGTGGCCCCTGTTTACATACAACTCTACAAATAACAAGTAACTGTGATAAAGAAAGTAGAGAAAGCTAGATAAAATAAGAAAATAAACAAGGATAATAACTATTAAATAAAGTATTTTAAGCATCAGTTAATTGTAAAAAGTGACTTGCATTGAAAATATTGTTTAGAAACATAATAAATAATTTATGGAATACCTGAATTTATTATATGTAGAGGACTAAATTTTTCCACTATTTTAAAACTATTTTCTTATTTATATGATACAATAATATGCTGCACAAACATGGACATAGAATTTGGCTGCAGAATAGGATATGAAGTAAAACACTTATTAACTATTGTAAAGAAGTCGTAACCTTGTCTCCTTTTGCAGAGATACATGTTCGAACACTGTTATTTCTGGCTAGCGATGAGACAATTCTTCCTTTGTTGTGCATCGTGTTCTCCCTATTAGTATTGCCCTTTGGACTTGAATGGAGCACATATGTTTGCGGCTCTTTGAAGACTGGAACCGTGTCAAAACACCATATGTGGCTATTTCTTCTATGGACCACCCAAACTAGGATAAAGTTCTGATAATGAATAACACATACGTTTACGGACCTTTGAAGAAAGAAGCACTGATCCCTCCAAATGAGAATATTTTGCCTATTGTGAAGATTCTGATAGGGGCGTGGAGGAGTAGAAGATATTCCCACGGTTACGGCTGACTATTGGGAATATTTCTGAAAAATTATTGGATGATCGGCATCTCCAGGGCGCCAATGCGAACCTGAAAGGCGGAGTTTGACCGATGTTAAAATGGAAGGTTTTGGAAGGAAGAGGACACCAGCTGATGTGGCTAGAAACTGGACAAGAGAGCTGATACACCGAGGAGTCAAGCTGATCTGAGATGAGCTGAGCTAGAGAGCTGGACCATTGAAGAGATACCACATGATCTCAAGATATTGATTAAAGATACCGGAAGTAATCTGTAAATCCTCTTGAGCTATGGCAGTAGCTGGATAAGCTAACAGCCTGTAGTTTTCCCATGTGAACGTACAGGAACTATTATCCCAGATGTAAATATTTCCCAGCATATTAACCTAGAGGACGTGCTTTTTTTAATGTATAAGGCTGTAAATAAAACATTTGTGTTTAAACGCTACCTGTTTATTTGATCCAACAGGCTTAAGTCATTACACTATATTATAGTTTCTCAAATACAAAAAACACTTTTTTTTATCACAGCTTTTTATTTAGAAAATAAAAATTAGCAACAGTATTTAATAAAAAAAATTAGTTTAAATCAAGGAAGGTTAAATTGGTCATTAGTGTGCCCCCGAGTTTGTCGCCAATATAGCAACCCAACACAAAGCTCTTGTAGTAACCCTAATGATGTTTTGTTTACTTCTTACAATAGTTGAGTTGTACATGAGCTTCAACTCTTTTATAAAAACTGTTAAATTAAAAATAATAAAATAATATCAATTAAATATTTTATTTTTGATCTATATTCTTTCTGATTTATTTCTTTATGAAGTCGTCTGCTTTCTTTCTTTAAAAACCGTCTGCAATAGAATTATTCGCATTTCTCGTTCTTTAAAATTTCCTATTAAATCCATTCTTTTTGCATCTTTGTCTTTCTCAATTATTTATTAATTACTGTTCATGTTATCCGCACATTTCTTATGTTCAATGTGCTAGCGAAGCTACTAGTTTCCCGCTCCCGTGCCTAGCGAGTTGAAGGCAACGGGCCTGAAAAAAATAAATAAAAAGACAATGCTTATTGGTAAAAAAAAATCATATTTATATGCAAATAGTCGTAACCGTAACTATCCCACAGAAGTGTTTGTTTATTTTGTCCGCCATCTTTATTGGCGACTTGGCATCCTTGGCGCGGCAAGGAGCACACTATATGTAACCTTTACCTCAAGGTGATTTTTATTTGATAAAAAAAGAGAACAATGTACTAAAAGTTTATGCAATCAGAACTTTCCATGAAAATTCCAAACGGCGTCATAAATCATAATTTAAGAAGGCATAGTATAAAAGCTATATATCGGCAAAAAATATTAATAAGGAATACTGCTTTAAAGGAATATATACATATATAGCAACACACAAAACTACACAGATTTAGTACCTGTTTCATCATATAGTTGACGTTTCTCAGAATCAGACAAAATACTATGCACTTTAGATAAAATTTGAAATTTACGAGTACATTCTTCTTTGTTGTGTTCAGCAGCTTTATCTGGATGGACAAGAAGTGACATCTTCTTATAAGCCTGTTTCACTGTAATAAATAATCAGACACACACATAAATATTAAATAATATAAAGTCTAGTACTTCTGAATATTTACACCCTTGGTTTACTTAGTAATTTTCAATATATATCAAGTTCCATTACACATAATAGGTACTTTTCCATTAGCCAGGTACAACCAAAAAATTGGCAAAGAAATTAGGCGGAATTCTACATTATTAGACAACTTTTCACTTGTGCATGGCTAACGAAAAGTACCATATAATGTAACCACAAGATAATATCTGTAAGTATCTAAAATCATTTGAGGAATAAAGTTTCCCAAATTTTTCTTGTTTAAAAGATGATTTTTAAATTCTCTGTATTTTTCTCATTCTTTCAGTCCCATGATAGTTAATATATCACTCATGTTTTACATTCCAATTCTCAATACATCTTACAAAACGAATGAGACATTTTGACAAAAGAATGAATCCTAGGTTACAGGTTAAGTATTAGTCTCCTCTCACCATAAATTATAATGAGTATATAAACATTATAGAAGTATTCGAACATTACATTCACCTCCCCCTCTCTTCAAATATGAAATTGCCATCTTTAAGATGTATTCTCACAACAATCTAGATAATTTTCCTTTCTTGTTTTTTTACTAATATTACCTTAACTAATATTACCTCAACCACAATGCTAAAAGATTTAATTTCATAATCAATCAATTTTCAAGTAAATTACATCACACAAAATGAAAGCACAATTTAAAATAATATTTACAAATCAAAAATAGAGCATTCTGATTGCTTAATGAAATTAATTGAAGTAGTTATGTCAAATTTCTAGTTTTGAAATATCTCTCAAAAACAGAAATAGAAGAGCAGATTGATTGATGAGTAACAATTGATGCCATATATAGACATTATGAGGTTTCACATAAAATAGAAATTGGCACAATATGTGATGCTGGGTGGCTCTGTCAATGATACCCACAGAGAACTTATTTTAGATTTTAGGGGTTCATTGGACGATCAGAGGTCATTAATGACATGTCCAGCAATCATAAGTTTTCATACAAAATAAAAATTAACAAAATCAAATCAATGAACAAAGCTAAGGAATAAACTTTCCTATTATATTAAATATATTGATGCATAAATTTAGCAAAATCAATTTAATTGTTGATACAGGTGGCTCTGCTAGTTCCATTTTGAGATATCACTCAAAATTAGAGAGTGGTTGGTAATGGGTAGATGATCATTGATTGAATGTTTAGGAGTCATAATCTTACATATGCCACACTAATAGCAAAATTAAGAAATGGTTAGAACGGGAGAACTGTAAATCTTTTCCCTATAGAATAGTTAATAATGTTTTTATGATTTCTTTTGAAAACATAGGTGGATAAGGGGAAGACAAGATATCATTGATAATATATCTAGATGTAATTAGCTTCTAAGTGAATTAAAATTTGAAGAAATAGGTATTGTGGTAGGGACTGGTTGACTAGTTTTTTTTTAAAAAATATTTAGTGAAATAGTGGTCTTGAGATTTATTTCTAGGAAAAGGTGAAAGATAAGCTACTATTAATAAAATATCTGAGTATTCCTCTTTATTTAAAAGGTACTTTTCTATTAATTGTGTGCAAGTCAAAAATTGGCAAATAATATAGAATTCTGTGAAATGAAATTTGGTGAAAAATTGCCAAATAATGTAGAATTTTAATGACTGTTTTGCTATTTGTTTTGCTTGGAGACTCAGCTTACATTTGCTTCACAATTGGCGACATTTGCGCCTAGCTACTGGAATAGTACCTATTTAAAATATATTCATCCTCAGACATTCAAAGTCCAATGTTTGCCTTCTATATCTAATTGAAATCATTACTTTGCACTGCTAAAGCCTAAGAATATAATAGGATTATATAGCCATATAATTCCTAATTACAAAGTTCTTGTCACAGAAGTTGTCCAGAAAAATAGACTTAGTCAAACATTAATTGATTCAAGAAATTTGCAATAGGCATCATTTTACAAACTAAAAATTCCCTAGAGGATCTAATTCCACATATCAAGGAGTTATTAATTCTATATTATTCCATTTATGGTAAATATGGTTAAATCTAAAAAATGTTGGAATATCTGCGAGATGCTAGTGTTCTCACAAAAAATTACAACTTTTTTTACTATTTGTTAGCATCTCAAATGCTGCTCATTTTTAAATTAATACTAAGCAATACTTATTGATCTGAGAATTTCCTCAAAATATTGATTCAATTACGATTTTCACATTATTGCTGTCCATAAATACAAGAGAATACCAATTAAATATTATTTACAAATCAATAATCAACATTCTACAGAATTTGAGATTAAATAAGTTTGGCTAGTTTATTTTACTTTCTTTCATTTCTTTTAATTATGACATCAATGAACAAATACTATTATTAGAAGAAATAAATGAATTACAAATGCTTATGATCCTCAGAACTCATCCTTTAAAAGAACAATAATAATTAAAAAATATATAATTTAAAAAATTTCCTTCTTCATACTATTTCTAATTTTTAAAAAAGAGAGGAAATCCATTTACAACCTAACTAATTAAATCTGAGAAGTAAATTTATAGCATATTCTTGAAAAAGGAACCAAGAGCACCTTAAAAATATAAAAAATTAATATACATTAGCTCCTACAAAACTGGCAAATAATATAGATTTTTACCAATTTAAAAATTCATTCTAAGTAGCATGGCGCAAAGTGTGCAATATAGTATTTTAAATTTACTTTTATTTGGTAAATTATCGATTATTATCATTAAAACATTAGTGATAAATACATCAGTACAACAAGTCAATTGTTTTAAAATTCTCTATTTAATCATAAACTATGAATAAAAATTAAAGAAAAGATAAACTATGCAATCTTTTCAATGCTGGTCAATGATTATTACATATATTATAACAATAAAATAAGTATCAGTTAGAGTATTACAAGTAAACTATATATTAATGTTTGGCTTTGGTTCAAGTAGAATTTTGACAGTTAAGTAAATATTATTAAATGAATTTGTATCCTTTTAAAGAGGCTTACAAATCTTTCATTTTCAGAAATTTGGAATTAACTTCCAATGACTGAGTGAAGTTTTTTTTAGTCGTAGCATGCAAGAAAAGAACAGAACAGGGGTGAATAGTATTAAAAAAAATGCGGGGGAAATGATTTTGCAACTAAAGATATTTTTAAAGTTAAAAATATTTTTTGAATTATTCATTAATTTGACAATATACAGAATAATAATAAAATTAACACTTTTGAGCAATAATTCAAGAGCCCTTGATTTCCAGTTAGATATGAAATTGATAACTTTATGAGAAAATCTAAACACATTTATTGATGCACTAAAGGGTTCTTACATTGCTCTGCTGTCGCAGTCTTTTCAACTGAAAGAACATCATATAATGATTTTGAGAGAAAATAACGTTCACAATCCTCGATTAGAGACATGATGAATTCAATATTTGATTTATAAATTATTTGAATTTAGCTCACTCAGAAAATT
Organism: Argiope argentata; assembly: GCA_026289955.1. Taxonomy (NCBI): domain Eukaryota; kingdom Metazoa; phylum Arthropoda; class Arachnida; order Araneae; family Araneidae; genus Argiope; species Argiope argentata. The sequence continues at coordinate 1,506,214 of JAOUZG010029365.1, forward strand.
AAGACCAGAAAAGAATAACACTCAATACAGTTGCAATTGGGATACAAAAACTAATATTGCTGCTTCCCGCTAGTTTGAATTTTCATTTGGTTACAGTTAAAGCTCTATTTGTTTACATTACGTAACTTGCAGAAAAAGTCTTTTCAAAAATGTGTCACATATTTAATCATGTTTTATTGCAACTGACAAAAAGGAGACAATTTTATATTTATTGTAATTCGAAAGGCAATGACTGAATTTTTTGGATAAAAAAATAACTATACTATTCATTGGTGGTGATAGAGATTTGCCAAAGTGGGGAGAGGAGCAAGACAAATCTGACTATGGGGGTAAGCACAATATTTCTAACTTGGCTTCAAAACCACTCGTAATAATTTTACATTTAATTTAAACAATATAGCATTAATTAGTTTATTTTTTATTTAAATGAGGATCCTTTCTTCCATTGTTGAAATTTTGCAAAGTTGTTAGTAAAAAAACGTTCTCAGTTTCTTTTACTGGCCATCAAAAATTGAATCTACTATTTTATGAGACTCTTGAAGGGCATGGTAACCTGATGGTAAGGCCTCAGCTTTGGAACCAGAGCCTATCACACGACAAAATACCGTCAGAACTTTCGTCGACAGTTATCAATTTATGCCCGCAGGACACAGGTCAAGCAAGATTTTCGTTATCGTCAGTTTTTTTTAACCAGCTTGAAAATGTCAACGGTAGTGACGGAATTATCGTTTGCAAAAGAAATTCAACCAATCATGTTAAACTTTGGCAGTGATGGAGTATGCCAAGAATGGTGCGATTGACGCTACTATAATACTAAAAATGCATACATTAAATGTTACATATTGCTGAATACTAAAAATATTTTCGGCAGAATGAAAAAAGTGAAGTGAAACTTCGGTATCTTTTCCCCATTCTGTGGGGCAACTTATTGCCCTCATTTTTAAAAAAACTGGCACTACCGTATGGGGAATAGTTATCTAGAAGGATTTTCGAACTTGTGATGGAATTTTCAGAGATCCAACAAGATATTTTTAAGTAAATAAAAAAAAAATATTAATGCTGATGGGAATTTTTTCTTTTTGTGAAATATATTTTACCATATTTAGTCTTTAATTTATTCAAATAATAGTATAATCTTTTGATAATAGTAATTCCTTAAATAGTTTATTAACAGCTCCTATATAATTATAAAAATTTAACTCCTATGTTAGAGTGAAAAATATAATAGTGATTTTAAATTTTAATACTTAGATGCTCCTGCAATGTTGCATGTGTTCATAACAATTACTAAAAACATTTTTCTTTAATTCTACTAAGCACGACATCATTAGGTTAAATCATGTATGCTATGTTCATTAACAGTTATTTCTAGGGAATGGAGATTATAGGCTGAAAGTCCAGGCTCTCCTTCCAAATGCAATTATTCTGGTCGGGGCAATGTTGCAGAAATATAAAACCTATTTGATTTTGACAAAAATATAAAAATGATTATACTTTTATCAATAGCAAAAACCTAAATCACCTTTTGTATGACAGACAATAAGAGGCAGACTTCTTTTTCCACATTTTTACTTTTAAATTTAGCACATTAAGAGTTAATTTAGAATGATATGTTATTTCTGATTGTACATTCGCATTGAGAAAGATGCACAGAATGGCTACACATTTGGAAATGGTCAGACTTTTAAAAAAATGTTTTATTGCTTTTTATTTCTGATGTAATGTGGAGGGCTTTTTTTTAATGTTTGGCAATTTGAAAATTTAAGAAAAATCTGTTTTTTAAAATCTATGTAAAAATAAATGAAGTTTGAATACTTTAGCTTTGAAAAAAACTAAGAAAAAGGAAATAACAGATTTTAGAAAATTATTTTTGATTATTATTATTAAATAAAAATTATTTAATGATTCCTATTTTTCACAAATACTGCTAATAAATCCACAAAGATAAAAAAAACAGCTCCGTAGTTGCAAATAAAATGAAAACAAAACAAAATATTTAACACGTTTTTTTTAAAGTGTAATTTTAGAAGTGAGTGAGACTAAATAGTGTAATGCCTTAGAGTTTAACAATATTTATCAAGTGAAGAATCCTACACGATGAATTTTTTTATAATTTTGAACTAGTGTTGGAAAACAAAAATTATTTAAAGTAATGATAGAGATAAATCGAGTCCACGATACATTCTCAAAAATTATTTTTAAAAAATAAAAAGGAGGGAAAAAACATTTAATCAGCTTTAAAAGAGTACAAAATACTTTTTATTCAATGATATGGTGGTAATGCATTTAAATTCTATTTTTATTTTTTAATTAAAATTCAAAAAATATTTCTTAGTGAATTTTTTATGTCCCAAAATCAATTTCTTGCCATAGTTCAAATTTCAAAATTTAATTATTTGCACTGCACCTAGATATAGTAGGTTTTTTTTTATAATTATAAAACCTAAAACTTGTCGAAATTGGTACAACAAATATCAATTTTTATATAGACAAAAATCCATACATTTCAAAAGTTATTTATTTTTGTTTTAAACACGTTGGCACACCTCTTCTGTTTTATTTGCACTTTTGGAGAAAATTTAGCTCTTCTTAAGGTCTTCATTAAAAATTAAGCACTTTTAAGGTACTTAAAAATGATTTTAAAATTTAAGCACTTTTCATGACGCTACATACCCTTTAAGCTTAATTGAATGCACACCCAGAAATTCGTTTTTTTTTTCAATATATTTTTGTTTTAAATTTAATATTGATATAATAGGATTAATTTATTGGAATTTATAAAGTACTAACACAAAATTGGTATAAAATGTTTTGCTTGTCATTTTTACTACAAAAATTAAGAACAAAACTGTTACTAAGGATGACCTTAAAAAAAGCTTTATTATTTTACAGAATTTTTTGTTACAAATTTTAATAAACATTACAACCAGTTGAATGGTACAATAAGTATTTACAATAAATGACAATGATAATAACACTATTAGAAAACTAAAAAAAACTAAAAAAAAACATTCAAAGAGAAAAATTGCTGGCAAAGCATTTTCAAATTCGATAAATGTAAAATTGTCTCATTTTACAATCCTTATTATCTATGTATCTTGTATTTAGTACTCTAAAAACTAAATGTAAAGCAAAAGTGATTAAATTACAACTAATTTAATAACTTTTTAGATAATCTTTTTGATGAGGGAGCAAAGGCTTCAGATGCATAATTCCTCCAGTCACCCCTTTGAATTTCCTTATCCTCAATTAATTCTATATCAATACTGGATGGTTGTATATAGATATTAGAATTATTGGATATTAAGAAATTGTGTGGAGCGCAACGTGACAGTTCTATTTTTGTAGCCTTCATTGGAGTTAGAATTCTCTGCTTGAAAATTTGAAATCGAGCAACAAGAATTCTGAATGCATTTTCTGAAATCCTCCTTGCTCGAGACGAACGATAATTGAAAATTCTTTTCTCTTCCATCAAACCTATGCCAGGATAAGGTTGCATGAGATTGAATGACAGAGGGAAAGCATCATCAGCAGCAATCACATGAGACACTTTAGTATTAGTCAATGGCAAAGTATTAGTCACAGGTATATTTAATGCCTTTTTATCCAAAGCTGACTTTAATCTAAATTTTCCTCAACCCACCCCATCACTAATTCTACCGTTTATTTCTACATCTATAAAAAAATTTTAAAAATGGTGACAACTAAAGCCATTAATAAAATACTAAATACTCCTTTGTATTTGTAGTCGAGTGAGCCAGAGTTTGGAGGGAGGAAAATGTTTATATGTTTTCCGTCCAGAGCACCAATGCACAGAGAAAAATTCCACATAGCGTAAAAATTGGCGCTCATAGCGTCCCATTTGGTCGTTGTTGATGGCACATGCAGATAATTTGGACTTAGCACTCTTACAAGTTCATTGGCACACCAATTTAATAATGCCAAAAGGAATTCAAAACTAGTATTATGAATTTTGTGTAAATTAGAGGTAAATATTGTAAATATGTATAAATTTTTGGGTAAATATTGTAAATATTTGTAAACAGTTTAATTGTATAAAATTAAATGTGATGGAATCGAGCGTCAGAGTGAAAAGACCGTTCTAAGGGGATTTGCAACAGAAGATCGCCATATCTCACTAATTTGGCTATGTAGGTGCATTGGCAACGTAATAAGGTCGCTAACGGTTTTTACTACATCCTAAACTACGTAGTAGAAGCTAAGAAATGAGTATTGGTTCTTAGAGAGCATTCGAGGAAGTTCCACATTTGCCTGGAACGAGAGCGATGTTTCTGAGTTTGCCCCGCCCACTTTAGTGGGAAGCTATTTAAAAGGCGCGGCTTAAGGAGGGGAGCGGATGATACAGCAATACTAGAAAGAAATAAAAATCCAAATTACATATCAATAGCTTTAAACCGCCACATCAAAACTTTTGAGGACTCGTTCCACAATAGAAAATCGAAATTAATACATATAAGACTGTAGCCATGTTTTTCTCTAAATTTTAATTGTAAACCTAAATCCCCCCTTAAAATTAAAAATCAAATAATCCCTTTTTATAAGGAATGTAAATCTTAATATATATAAATTACGTGTCACGTTGTTTGTCCGCGATGGACTCCTAAACTACTCAACTGATTTTAATAAAATTTACACACTACTTGCAGTTTGATCCAACTTAAAAGATAGGATAGTTTATTTTTCGAAATATCAATTAGTTCGGGAGAAATTAATTAAAACCCCTTAATTTCTGTGAAATTAAAACCTGTAATGCTACTTTCCGAGTGAAACACGGCCTTCCGGAGAAGCGATCGCTAATGCGTCCCGTAAAGCCGCGTTTTTTAAATTGCCATCGTTACGCGTCCACTCAACCTATACTCAATATCGCAATGGAATCGGATGGACTTTCTATCGTAAACCACAGAGGTATAATTTTTTTACGAAACATCGACGCAAAAATTAAATATCGATTTTTTAAAAAAAGGTCCATTTTGACGGATCTATTTCTTGAATAGTCCTGTAAAATAGACGCTTAGCTGGAAAAATACAGAAAATATGTTTCTTGAAAGACAATACGATGTAGTATGCTGCAATACAATTTTAAAAAATCGAATTTCTAAAACTGAATTTTTGGCAAATTTTTTAACGAAGAGGCGAAATTTCGCTTTAATATTTAACTACGCCGAAACTTTTCAAGATAACTTAATCAAATTTTTTTTTACATAAAACTGGATAAATTTTTCAAATTCGTGTGAAAGATTGTAAAAATCTGATAAAAAATTGTGCATTCAATTTTTTTTTTTTGTCATTTATTGACTTTTCCACTTCAACATTACAAATCTAATCCATTGATAAATAAAAATGAGGCTAAACTTTTTTATATATAATTTGGCATTGCTTTGGCACACCCTGATCAATTTTGAAAACTATCCAGCAAAAACTATGCGTCGTATGAATTCATTCCAGGTTTTCCAACTCACATACTTCACTTGAAAGTTGGGACATCAGTAATGCCACTAAGAAACCTTTGTCCACCTAAGTTATGCGATGGCACCAGACTACAAGTGACTAGACTTAATAAGTATGTAATCGAAGCTACGATAATTATTAGATGTGCTCGTGGAGAATTGGTTTTAATATCCCGCATTCCACTAATTCCGTCGTACTATCCTTTTGAATTTAGAAAAGTGCAGTTTCCTGTAAAAGTTTCTTTACAATAACCGTTAATAAGTCACAAGGACAGACATTAAAAGTAGCAGGGATCGATTTCAGAGCAGACTGTTTTTCCCGCGGCCCATTTTATGTAGCTTGCTCCAGAGTCAATTCATCAAGCAGCTTAATAATTTTAGAACCAGATAAAAACCCAAAAATGTTGTATACAAAGAATGTCTTGCTTAAACATAGGTATGAAAATAAAATGTGAGTGGCCTATGTTTACAAAGAAAATCAATACTTTAAAAAGATCGTTAAGGACAGTTAAGGATCGTTTAAGGATAAAGGCATATACATAAGGAGTCCAGGGGCGCCGGGAACCTAACAAAATTACAAAAAATTATAAGTAATAAGTCATTATTATAGGGGATTTTCGTAACTAAGTACATGAAGCTCTGTTATCCCCCGCTAATTCCATTACCCGAGCAATGCCGGGTACGGGAATGCTAGTATTTGTATAAAATTAAATGTAATGGAATCGCGCGTCAGACAGTAGATTAAGCTGGAAGCCCCATCTCATTTATTCTGTAAATAAATTTCGAGACCTAAATCTAAAATTCTACCCCTTAATCTCTCAAAATTCAAAATTGTCTAGGCAAAATGAAATACTTATTTACACTGCTTACTTGCGACCAGTACTAACATATGCATGCGGTGTGTGTGGATATGTCGACAAACGCAACATTAAATTTATTGAAAGGCAATAAAATAACTTTTTCAGAAAAATTTACAATATGAAATGGTTCATGCCAAACACTAAAATATATGAAGAATAAGAATACTCCCCACTACTTTTTTGATTTGCTACCACTACTTTTCAGAGGCCCAACAACGGAAGATGACCGAACGCTATGCCTTTGCTGGCCTTGAGTACTGGGGGTAAGCCCCTGCCGGGGCTAGTTGCTCAGTCAATGTAACCACATACGAGGGGATCAAATAAATTTGGACAACGAGCTGGTTGGATGGCTTAGATTCAGAGAGCATCTTTGACGTGCTTTCTATAGTTTTGATGTTACCCGAAATCAGCGGATTAAGTAGAGTTCATTAGCTGTGAATTTACAGCTTGTGTAGCGTGTATTTAATGCATGTTTCCCTAGACAATAAAGTCTGCATCTTCGCACCGTTCTTGTGGGAGAATTATTGTAACAATAACATTTGAAATATATATTTTTATTCTATAAAAAATGATATATAGAAAAAAAATTCAATATACCCGATATAGTGTTTTAGGCGATTCGAAATTGGAAAGACGGGGAGCTTTGTGTTTCACCCATAAAGGTAAATGAAAATAAAAATCATACCCCTAATTTGTATTATTTCATTAACACAATATGAAATTACTACATTTAGCCTTCAAATATTTTTTTATTTAAATATTAAAATGCTTTTTGTCTTTTCAATGTCCATAATGCAGATTTCTAAGTGAAAAAATCTCACCAAATGCAAGGTATTTCAGGATCACATCAAGTTTTTCTCCTGGAGCGATGACAATTATCACATTTTTATCTATTCTAGAAATGTGAGAAGGTACCAACGATAGAAGATACTCGAATGATGTTGTGTTCATTCTTAGCCATCTTCTATAACCTTCAGCATCCTAAATTGAAAAATGTAATTCTGATTTTTAAAACTGGACTACTTATCCATGCACAGATTTATTAACCCTTTGCATTCCAAAAAATAATTAGATGCAAAATTATTCACCTAATATAAATAATTGTTTATTGCTATGAAAAATAAATATACACAATTCCTTAAAAACGAATATCTTTGAAAAATTAATCTACATCTCTTAACCATTATGTAGGGGTTTTTAACAATTAAATTTGAAAAATAAATAAATAAAACGTAAGAATCATGCACAATCTTGAATGTTGAGTCAGAGGCACCATCGGAGTTCAAAGGGTTAAATGTAGTATTATTCTTAATAATTGAATGGTTTGAACATTCAAACAACAATTTTTGTTCAATGATACAAAATATACTATTAATTAATTATTTAAATTTCTTAAAAATATATAATCAATAAACAAATCTGGCATTCATATTTTAGGTATTGTAAATAAATTTATTAAAAAAATTAAACAAATAAGCATGGACAGTGCTTTTTCTAAGCGAAGGTAATCGTAGAAATTCATTTTATTGCTGCATCATTCCCGTATAATTATGAAACAATTTATATAAAAAGTGCAAGCCAATTTTTTTGCTTACTTCCAAAGCCAATTCTCTCATTAAATTTTCATAGCAACCTTTCTGACTGCGTCGAAGCAGCAATTCCCGCGACCACAATTTTCTTTTCGGTTCTTCTTTTTCTTTCGGCACTTTTACAAGAGTGTTATACAATAGCGCTGTCTCAGCAGAAACCATTTTGCGCCGAAGAAATTCAAGAAACGTCTGCACTTAAATCCCACGAATAATGAAATGAGAAAAGTGCGGATATACGCTAAAACAGGAGCAAGGAATAAAGAACGATAAATACACCATAACGTAAACCTGCGTTTTTAGGTTTGCCAGACAGCAAATACTCAAGTGTCGCTACTTTCGTGGACGTTTGTCTAGGAAAGTGTAGACGGTATTTTGCCATGTGATAAGACCTTAAGAAAACATTTTATAAATATATGTACAAACTTATTATTATTTGCAATATATGAAAAATGAACTGCTTAAACATTAGATCCCCCATGTATTTATTTTTCAATACATGTTTAGGCTTAAAAAAACCAATGCATTTAATTAAGAAACATTTATATTTTGAATATGAATTCCCCTATCTTCCATTTTTAGCACGTGTTCTTACGATTGAGTGCTTCTTTTAATTCGAAGTTATTTCCAGCTAATATTACTCCCAAAAAAGGAGTTTTATCCTCACAGTTCCATGCGTTGGTTTTTTATAACTCCCTCGTATAAATAATGTCACATTTGCGTATCTAATTACTAAATGTTTAAATTAAAATTTACAATTAAGTGAAATTAGTAGTAATTTAAAATGCAAACATTACTTGAAAACGCATCAATACCTCAAACGCACTTATATTATGATAAGGATTAAAATAATTACACTGGTGTGCAAAACTTAAGCAACAAGTGGTTTTTCGGCCACAGCTCCCCAACAAAGTATAAGATAGCCATGAAATTGCAGTATAATATGCACGTAATTCAGTAGAAAGACTACTTGTATGCAAATTTTAGAAATAAAACGTCGTAGGTGATGTAAGTGTACGTAAACCTTGTGGGTCGGCGCGCGCAGGTCAAAGCTGTGATAAAAGGATGAAGAGCACCGTAGTTAAAGACATTCGCTGCAAGTGCAAGTGATTTGTTTTGTGAAACACGTCTTCAAGAAATCATTTAGACGACTTTACTCGAGGAAGAATGATTGGGAAGCTTGAAGAGGGGCGTAGTGTGACCAGTGTCGCCGAAGAGTTCGGGATCAACAAAAGTGTTGTTTCTCGTGCTTGGAATGTCTTTAAAACTACTGGTACAGCTGTTCGGAAGGTTGGTGGTGGCCGTCCAAGGAAAACAACACCAACAGATGACCGTTACATTGTCGTACAGGCGAAAAGAAACCGTTTTCAGTCAGCGAGCGCCATATCTCAGCAACTGTGCACAGCCACAGGACGACAAGTATCAAGATTTACAGTGGCCAGACGCCTTCACAAAGGTGGCTTATTTGCTAGACGTCCTGAACGCTGCATACCTTTAAAAGTTAGCCATCGGCGGCACCGTTTAGAGTGGTGCAGAGAACACGAAACCTGGACACCTCATCAATGGAGTCGTGTCCTCTTCACAGATGAGAGTCGTTTTAGTGCTACAAGCGATTCTCTACGTCAGTTGATCTGGAGAGAGGTTGGAGCTCGATTTCATCCCAATAACATCGTGGAAAGAGATCGTTACGGTGGTCCTGGAGTTCTCGTCTGGGGTGGCATTATGTTGAACGGGCGGACTGAGCTTCAGATCTTCGACCGAGGTTCTGTAACTGGAGATCGCTACTGCAATGAGGTAATCCTACCCCACGTGCGTCTGTTTCGAGGGGCCATTGGACCAGACTTCATTTTTATGGATGACAATGCACGGCCACACCGTACTGCTAATGTTCAAGAGCTACTGGAAAGTGAAGATATCAGACGAATGAATTGGCCAGCTTACTCTCCAGATCTAAATCCCATAGAGCATGTGTGGGATGCATTAGGGAGACGTCTTGCGACACGACAGTATCCTCCTGGTAACACCCATCAGCTGAAAGATGCGTTAAAGGAGGAATGGAGACGTTTACCCCAAGAACTCCTGGATAATCTGGTGCTTAGCATGGAGAGACGATGCCAAGCAATAATTGCAGCAAGGGGAGGGCATATCCCATACTAGAGAACATCTGCCAGTTGTACTTACGCTTCTTCAGGCAATAATGTGTACCGCCACTATATGTCAAATAAAGCCTTTTTTTGTTCCATACCCTACTTTAAGCTTTATATTCATTTCTGCGCCATTATTCTTTCACTATCGTTTAAGTACAAAATAATGTACATCATATTCAAATTTCATGTCAATCGGTTGATTTCTTGTAGAGTTATGACAAAAAACGCACTTGTTGCTTAAGTTTTGCACACCAGTGTATAATCGTCCCAAATAAGATCTACCATCTAATAAATTTAATTTATAATTATACTATTTATTTACTCATTGATTTAACCCTCTATGGGCCCGTGTAACTTTCAGGTCACATTTTAATTCATCGACATTTTATAAAATAATTATAGCTTTTTTCATGAGATGGAGCATAAAAAAAAAAAATGCTGCGCAAACTGTTGGCAGCAAAATAACGGGAAGTCATTTGATCCCATTGAAACTATTTGTGCTTTTGTCAGTGATTACCAAACTATGTTTATGGATGCATGTAACATTTATGCCTCACACCAAATGCAAATTGTTTTATGGACTTTCACATATGAGCTATTATACACTGAAGGGCAAATTTTATAGGCCGTTGTGACTTGAAAGTCACATAATGATTATAACGCAATAAAATTGTTTAAACACAAAATTTTGATTTCATTTGCATGTATAGGTTTATAATTTCTGATTTTTCGTTCCCACCATTTTTTGGGGGGAGTTAAAACAAAAATTTAGCCCATAGCAGGTTAAAATGAATTCACATAATTTGGATACAGCAAAGTAACTCTTTTCAGCAGCATATGCACAAAAGTATCAAAAGAAAAGAGTATTTTATCAAATTTAATTTAGCTATTGACTAGATTTTAATCAGATATTACCCAAAGTGAAATGAATAAAAAAAATTGTCAATTCGCTACTGAGGAAGTATCAATTAGATGAATAAGATGATGATTGATTTTAGAACTTGAATTCGAATGAGGAATTATGGAAAACAACTCCATCGTCCTATTCATGCATGCTATAAAAGCCTCAATCTCTCTAATAATTTCGCTGGCAGGTATTCGAAGTGCCCGATGAAAATATTTTTTTTAATAATTTATGATAAAATTGTAGCCTAAGGACAAAGATTAGTCGGTAAAGATGTGACGTCTTATTCACTTGCCAGCTTATCGGTTATTTTACTAAATATAGTATAAATTATAAACTGAATCAACGTTATAGTATTTGAATCAGATGACTGAGAATTTAGACTTAACATCATCGAAAACCGCTGCATTGAGTTCTTATTTGACCAATCCAAAAAATTTTTTGGGGAAAATAACTTAATAATTTATTAACATGTTGTCTTGTCGGTTATATTGCCAAAAGTAGTGCAAATTAAAAGTTTGATTAATGACATTTGAATGAAATGTCTGAAAGTCTATGGACATTGTCGTGGACATTCACCATATTCATTTCAGAGTCCGCCAGCCAAAAATTGGCTGCAAAATGAGCCTGTCACTTATTCAATTATCTTATTCAATTGTTACCCAATCAGTTATATTGTCAAAGCCAATACAAATTATAAGCTGAATGAATAAGCATATAAATCAGATGCTTAAGAATTTGTGAACTTAACGCTTTTAATATCCATTGCATTCAGTTCTTAGTCGGTGCTTGCAAAGAATTGTCCTCACAATAGGGCACATTATTGCCCTACCGCCTTACCGATTATTTTGCCAAATTTAATCGCTACTTAGATATCTCCACTGTTTGCAGCATAATAGCTTTAACTAGTTTTTTTTTTTTAAAAATTATGCTATTCTATAATGTTCAGCTGTCTACAGCCATCCTGAAGCGGTGAGCATTTTTGCCTCATGCTCTCACAGAAGGGGGGAACCTACCAACAGGCGGGAAATTGTCTCTTTTGCCCCTCCCCCACTCCCCCTGCTACCGTCGCCTCTGATACTATTTTCCGTATTTCCAAATAGAGAGCGACTTTTGTGGTTACACGTTCCAACCTTATACTTTCAAGTTAAAGATTATTTAAAAGTGAATTAAATTGTGAGCCAAGCACACCACAGTTGCGAGTCGATTCTTGCTTGTACTGCTCCATCCTGTGAGAGATGCAACATCCAAGAATGACCTTAAATCAGTGGTGGATTCTGTTGAAGATTTCAAATTCTCGGTTTGATTCATACAATTCGATTCATACATTCCTAACTGAGGTTTTCTGTTTCATTTCACATGAATTTCATGCAGAACATTCCATGAAATAAGGACAATTTTTTTTCTTTAATATGTATATATATTCTATTTTTATTGTTGTATTCAATGTCGAACTAGCTAGGTTGCCAGATTCCCGATGGCAAGTAGGTCTCCGTTACACCCAAGGGCGTGACTAGAAGGGTGAGGCAAGCAGGGTACGTTCCCTAGACGCAGTTACCAGGAGATTCAAAAATGAGTGTTACATACCTGTAATTTTGCTTCCTAGCACGAATAGTGTCAAGAAAGACCGTTTTAAGATCAGCACTGTTGTTCTGATGCCGTGTTAGTGATATCAGGGCTTGGCGACAAACTCAGTGATTATGTGGCGACTTTGGCAACTAAATGGATAGTGCTGGAAACTTTAAGAATCTTCCCGATCCGTCCAATAGAAACCAAGATGCTCCCTGATTGGCCCAGAAGGTTCTAGGTCCGCCTCTTGGGCGCTGTAAAAAGTTGGCAGAATCAATCTGCTGGGTGTGTGAATTAAATTGAGCCGGAAGCGGAGCTGGAGTAGAAGACAAGTGACGAGTCTTCGAGAAGATAGCGAAGCAACGGTGGAGTGCCAGCGTTGTGTGTAGTTCAAACGGGTGTTGAGCTACGGTGTGCCGAGCCCTACTGGGGAAGCAGCGATGTATAGTGTGCATAGTAGCCAGTGTGTGGTGATGAGTCGGCAGCTAAAGCTGGGAAAGAGTGAGAAGTTTGCAGAGACAGTACAGCGAAGCTCAGAGAAAACAATCTTCTGCTGGGCTCTGTCTGCGCTTTGAAAGCCGTGGTCGATTACTGCCCGTGGGCCACCGTCTGCTGTGTGCTGCACTGCAATCGTCTCACTTTACACATTTGTCGTCTGTGTATTCGTCTTTTTGTTACTGTCTTCGAGTAAATAAAGGTCGTTGTTGTTTTAAGCTAAGGTCTGCTGATTGTGCTTTCCACACCACACGCTCACTATATAAACGTACCCACCGGTGAGAATTTTCCGTAACATAAGGAATCAATTCATTGTATTTGAAATAAAATTGATTCTAATATTATAACTGTTTCATCAAGATAAGGAAAATTTAAAAGTTTCCAAAGACAAAACGGTAATGTCTTAATTGAGAATAAGAATTTACATTTTTTTTTATTATTTATGGCTTTGAGCTTATGATTAGTTTAGGTATAAAATAGAATAAATTATAGCAAAATTTATATTAGATAACCTCGGGTTATTTTTTTTTTCAAAATTAAAAGCAAGTAATAGAACATTTATATCTTTCCTATTTATAAAAAATAAATTGTTTTGATTTTAGATTCATGCGTAAATAACAAAGAATCGATAATAATATGATAAAAAATTGAATAAATTCCAAAATTTTTCAAGAAGAAATGCATTTCTGAAGGGTGTCGTTTTTCAGATTTCTAGACAGTCGTTGAGACTGGGTTGAACTGAAAATCGAATCATGAATATTAGATAACATATTTATGATTGATGCTATCGAGATTTAAATATTAATATTAATAGAAGATGGGAGAATAAAATTAGCCACGGCAAAGCCTGGGGTATCAGTTTTATATTCATTTATCGAAACCTTTATCAATCAGAAAAGATCACCAAAATGACTAATGTTTTTGAATCTATATTAATGCTTTTGATGGCGAAAAACCGGAAATAATTTTTATTAAAAATATAAGAATTATCATAGAAATTATAAACAAACAAAAAAATACGTACTGTAACCTACGGTGATGTACACTGAACAAAATTAAGAGATGGGAGGCGTATTCACACATTTCTCGGAAAATGTCACATAAAACCTGGGCAGTCGGTTGCCATGTAATGGCGCTACGGAGCTGGCGTCGCTGAGAAGGGTTTACGTATTTTTGTGGGCGTTGCTAAGCCAGCAGTAGAAATAAAAGTCAGCAGCCAGAAGCTCAACTCATTCTACTCCACAACACAGTAGCGATCTGTATTGTGTTTCTTGAATCGGTGAAATGAGTGAACATCATAGACGAAGGTGTGAGGAGGAGAATTGTGGGTAGACTTGAGGCAGGGCATTCCCAGGCTCAGGTTGCTAGGGAATTGCATGTAACTCCAAGCGTTGTTTTAAACTTGAGGAGTAGGTTTAAAAACAGTGTCCAGAAGACCAGGACAAGGTCGTCCGAGAGCAACAACGCCCAATGAAGAACAGTATTTGTTACTTTCAGCCAAGCGCCAGAGGACGTCTATTTTCATATCTTAAAGCTTCAGAAGAACAAAATTGTGTGTCAGTTCTTTTAATCAAAACCGACGTAATGAAGACATACAGTTGCTCATTGATAAAAGAGAGGAAGAGGAATTTATAACTTTTTCGACGAATTTGTAAGATTTTCATTTCATAAAGCATTTAGAACATTGTTGATACCTTCCTATATGCATGTTTTGAAAATAAATTTCCCTAAAATCATAACATAGTGTAACTTAGCCAATCAATGATGTGTCAATTTCAATTTATCGGAATCGGAGCTTGCATTTGAATGAGATATTTTTCAGGTAATTGCTTGCCTTTTTTTCAATTTTACACAATGCGTTTCAACTCTGTTGCAGAAAGAGAGGCTTCAAACATTCAGCCCACTCCATAAAGCCAGGAGAGTTTCCTCCACGGAACTCGCTCTTCTTCTGACCAATAAAGGTTTTAAAAAGAGTCAAAAGACAATGATTCTTTTTCTTCGTTTATTCCCCCCGAAATTAGATATCAGATGCAGGAAACATCGAATGCATATCGATCGATAATGCATATTGATACAAATTATTCTCAACAATCAATTTAATTTTTTTTAAATCCTTCTTTCTCAATAGCTATAGTTTTCTGATTGAAACTAAATTCAAAAATATAAAACGCCTAGGTTGAAATATCTCACTTTTAGAATTCAACAGGGAAGTAACTATATAGAGGCCAAAATTAAATTTGGAAAATAGCGGAACAAGAAATTCGTTTATGATTTTTTATTGAACAAATATTTAGAACGAAATTATAGAATCTCTAATTTAATCAGTCATTAATTCTCATACTTAATTAACGTTTAATATTTTCATTAATTTTTATCTCCACACTGTGTACTAGTTTCAATGAAGTCTTTTAATCCAGTTCAATCGGAAAGACACTGCTGCTTATTTAATCATGTCTAGATGACAGGGAATTTACTACTTCACACGGAATTTAATAAATACTGTTACGAGTGGGCGAGTGCCATGGGGGTGCACCGACGTTGGCGAGGAGCCAGCCGGGTTTGCTGTCCCTCATTTTCTTCATATATATCTGTACTAGCTTTTACCAGCGACTTCGTACGCGTGGAAATTTTGATGTATATATTTGAGAACTAACAGTCTAATCATAATGTAAAATGTTAGCAAACCGTTTGGATGAGACGCGAATTTTAAACACCAGTTGGGGAAATAAAAGCAGATTAGAAATTTTTAATTTCAATTAATCTGTTTTATTTTTACTCAAAAGTACTTCTGAAGGAATCGAAAGATCTATTATGTAACAATGATTAATTTTAAATGTATCAAGGACTACGAAAATAAACAGAGTCGTTTGAAATAACCGGTTGAAAACATGTTATACCTAACCTTATTAGCGCGGGGAAAAATTACTTAAAAACTATAAGGGTACTTTTCCGTTTGCCAGGCGCAACGAAATTTGAGAAAATTTGGTGGAATTCTAAATTATTTGCCAATGGAAATATACCACTATAAGCATATATGAAAAATATATAGCTAACACAAATACAATCTAATTACAAAAATACAAAACGGAACAGCTTTGATATACAGTCATTTTCGCCAAAAAAAAAGTGCTGTAGTCGGCGTTTTTGAGTTTGTTTCAGAGCTTCAGCAGCGCATCGAGTAGCCAAGTATTTGGCGTGCTGTAGTCGCCTCATTTCTGCATGCATCTGCGTTCCAGTTGATCTAGAAGTAGCCTGTTGCTCAGCGTGCTTAATTCCACTTAATTCCGCTTGAGGATTCTATTCCCGACTTCTAGCTACTCTCATAGCCAGAATTTGATTGCTCCTTTTTGAAAGATTCGATTTGCGTTTTCCGGGCATTTCAAAAAACTTGTGGTGATTGCTATACATATAAGCCAGATAACATCCCTCGGACTGAAGTGCACTTTTGGCCCAACGAATATGTTACTCGGCTACTAACCATAAGATTGGGAGTTCGGGCCTAGCGCCATCCGCTAATCATCCTACAAAATGGTAACCCGGCGACCCACCTTGGATAAACGCAACCTTCGCACATAGCTTCGTTCAACTGTCGTGGCACCCTTTATCGGTGACTCAAAGCTTTAGACGCGCATTAAATACGACAATTCTTAACTTTACCACCACTTCACATAAGTATCGTTTCCAAAACTCACTGGGGAGATACTCTGTGGTTATTTGCTAGATATATAAGCCAATTAATATCCTTCGAGTTGAAAGGTCCCTTTCGCTCGATCGATATGATACTCGGCTACTAACCATAAGATTCGGAGTTCGGGCCAAGCGCTATCCGCTACACCCAAAAACTATCAAATAATAACAAATTAAAAAGTTAAAACTATAATTTTTTCCTTAAAAAATATGCTGTGATTTCGCTAGCAGCGAGAGCGGAAAATAGAGCTGGAGCGAAAACTAGTAGTTTCGCTAGCTCATTAAATTTAAGGATTCTGAGAATAACATGAACAGCGTAAGAAAAAAAAAATGAATACACCTGTTCTTAATAGCTTTACTACTACAGAGTGATGCTTTTCTTAAAAAGAAATTGGAAAGAATAAATACACTTACTCGGTTTAATTATTTTTTTATAAGCAGGAAACGATTTAAGTACAGAAAAAAAAATTTAAGAGAAAAAAAACTCTTTTCAATGATGAAAACGTCTCTCTACCAGGATAATAAATCACAAAGAATTCCATTAGAATAATAAGATAATATTTAAATGAAGACCGGAAATAGAAAAATAAAAACAAACGATTAAAAAAGCTCAAGCAGATGTTTTCAGATGTTTTTTTTTTTGGGTGGAAAAGTTAGTTTTTAATTAATAAAAAATCAAGCACTCAATTAAGTGGAATAAAAATTAGCCTATGCTCTTTTGTAGATTATAATCTATCGCTGTGCTAAATTTCATCCAATTTCCTTCAGAAGTTCTGGCGTGATTGAACCCATAATTCATCCATACAAACTTTCACATTTATAATAGTAGTATAGTTGACATCACGAACGATTTGCATCGGAAGAAAGGGTCAATCCAAATAACGTTTATTTGAAACTTCATATGAAAGAATAACAGGAAAGTGAATTCGCATAATACATTAATTATTGTACATCCCAGAAGTGAATCAACTAAAAAAAATGAATTCTGTAAAATACATCACTCTGTGATTTATACTCTCAGCACCTTGGGTAACCAATGGGGAGTTAATTATGATGTCAAGAAATCATGCTATGGCG
Organism: Argiope argentata; assembly: GCA_026289955.1. Taxonomy (NCBI): domain Eukaryota; kingdom Metazoa; phylum Arthropoda; class Arachnida; order Araneae; family Araneidae; genus Argiope; species Argiope argentata. The sequence continues at coordinate 1,524,007 of JAOUZG010029365.1, forward strand.
TTCATAAACAAAATGCAACAAAAAAAAAAAAACCTCGGAAAAAGTTATTACATAACAGAATAGAAAATTAATTTCTTTTTAATTTTTATTTACTTCTTTTTGTCTAACACTTCAGTTATAACCTATTTTCAACTTATATTTTAGTTTACCCATTGCTTTGTGGTTTTTTACAACACCAAGCAAAAAATGTGCTATTTTAGAATTGTTTAAGCAAGGAAAACGACAATATCATTCATTGCTTAATATGCCTCGCCAAGCAGTGTCTGATTCTATCATTTCAAATAACTTGGCAATGATGGTCAAAGTCCAGGAAGTGAACAAAAACGCATGGTGAACACTACCAAGGGTTATCAAAAGTTTATCAAAAAGCGAGTTCAAGGAAATTCAAGGGTTTCCTTGAGCAAATCGTTCTTCAACCGGAAATAAGGGACCGATCAGTGCAACGAATGGCAAACACGGAGCTTGGAAAACTTACAATTTCCAAAATTTCAGCTTCTCACAGTAGAAAACAAACTCGTGCGGTTCCAAAGACGTCGAAAACTTTTAAGCAAACTTTTCGATTTGTCCCATTTCCCGTGACAATCAGATTCTTTAGCTGTGAAAATAAACTTTTTAGTTTTTGAACGACTATCTAGCATTCATTAACTTCTTTTAAGATGGAAAAAAACTTATTTACAAAGTTGCATTAGTCTTAAATTTTCATTAGAAACGCTACAAGATCCAATCTAAACAATCACATTTTTTCGATTCATTCTACATCTCACGATTCTTTTTCTTCTAATTGAGATGTCAGTTTTTGCTCCCTCAGTCATGTTTCTTTTTTACGCACAGCACGCTCAAAAGCCCATAGCTCCTAGAACTACAGGATCGAAGCATTTCAGCAATTATTGAACGTCACAAAAATCGAAAGTCGGTCATAGTCTGGGGCGTAATTTGAGCAAGCGGCAAAACAACTCTGGTTTTTGGGGATGAGAGCTTTAAAATAAATCAAAAAGACATTCTGTTGTATTTCTGTAGGTGAAAACATATTTCGGCACTGTAAAGTGAGTGTTTCAACAAGACTCCTCACCTGCTCACAAGGCCAAAAAGTCAAAAGAGTGCTGCAAGGCCCCTTTTCCTGACGAGGTATCATCTGGAGAATGTGCAAAATACTCACTTAGTCTCAATTTCATGATTAAAGGGCATGGTCCATTTTAGAGTCCAGGGCTTGCACTAAACGGCATAAAATTTTGGACTTTCTTAAACAATGGCTTCTCTAAGAATAGGATAGATGAAAGGCAGAAAACTTGAGGCCCTTTTTTGGACATTTCAATAATCGTTTGCGCCTCTGCATCGCTGCAAAAGGCGACCACTTTGAAGCAAATCAATTCTTTTTATTATTAAAAATCTACGGTCATTATTGTTTGCTATATTTTATTTATTTATTTATTTTTAATCAAGTTGTATTTAAAAAATTTTGCCGGATTTTTCTGCCACACCCTATATAAACCGATATATTTTGACGAATTCCTCTCAAAAATTAATATAGGTACAGAACTTTATTAAAAAATTCATAGTCCGGTCCTATCATCTATCCATTTTTCAACGGTTTTTATTGCTCTCACATACACGCAAACTTTCTTTGGATAATTTTCCATCAAGTTTTGATGAAAGTCTATAATCTATCTCGTTGAAACTCTCTATGCAAAATTCAATCCGTTTGCTTTGTAATAGAGGTACAAAATTTTGTTTACCTACCTCGTTCATTTTTGAGTTATCGTCACTATTAATTCATCTTTGAATTCAGAAAGCGACATATATAATTCAAAAAATCTGAAAAGTTAATGAAACGTGCCATTTCATCAAATATTAAATTTTTGTATAAATATGACAGGTTCTAGTTGCATACAAGAAAATGGAAATTGCTGCTTAATTTATAAAATAGTATTGTTATGTTTTTAGCGTAGCGGGTTCGGATTGAATGGACTTCACTTGAGGACAGCAAAAACAATTTTATTAACAGCTATTTACAGGAGGACTTGATAAAGTAAAACTTCAAACAAACAGAATCCAGCAGTCAACAATCACTTGCAGCGTAAATGCAAGCCTTACGCACAATAAACACAGACTGCAAAACAGCTATCGTATAGCACAGCAAACAGCAAATCACAGCGAGATCAATAATACTTCTCTTACAAGAGGAGAAAAACTCTCAATTAACTAACTGACTCCATCTTCATCTTAAGACAAGACAAGATGATGTGGTTAACGGGGTTCCTAGCCCCGGCAGGGGCTTAACCCCAGTAAGAATTGAGATCTTAGTACATGACTTTCGATGGTGTTAACGTGATGAACTGCAAGGCAAGACTGAGGTGGTAGAAAGAAGGGCGAAGGAGCAGATCTTCTGAGGATGTTCGGACCAATGAGATGAGAGCAGACAGGGGTGGAGGAGTAGGCGAGTCATGAAGCTTTGGTTGATGATGATGATGCAAAAATTTTTGAGCGGCGGTGAGGTGGTGTGTCAGGACGTATTACTCCATCTTCATCTTACGGCAACCCGTCCCTTATATAGCCGAGGGAGCGGGCGCGAGGCTCCGTGAAATGGCCACCTGCTACCAGACTATTCCTTTCGCCAAACCAGCCCGGATGGTGCGAGCTCCACGCCAAATGCCGCTAACGCTGGCCCGCTTGTAACATTGCCCCCTCCTCAAGGACTACACTTCAAGGGCAGTAAAGACCCCGAGCAGAAGACACTCAAGAGCTACAATAAAATAGACACAAAATTACAGGCATAATCATTGAAAAAGAATTAACATAAAGAACACTATTTACAACTATACTGGTCATATTTACATAAATGAGGAAACCATGGTTTCAACTATTTAACAAGTTACCGTAATAAGGGGCTAGCCGGTCGTAATGTACTACTCTTGGTTTTGAGTTCGATGGCTTCCTTATTCGAATCACGACGTCATTCAGTCTTTTCAGGACTGTGTAAGGGCCTTCCCTGGAAGACTGCAGCTTCTGAGAGAGTCCCTTTCGTCGAATCGGGTTCCAGAACCATACCTTGTCACCTTCCTTGAATTCATGTCCACTGGCTTTAGTATCGTATCTGGTCTTCAACTTCTCCGTCCAGGTCTTGAATTGTTGATTGCATAAATTCCATAATCGGTTTAATATCAGGATCATTCATTTGTTCCTTGCGAACCTCTTCATCACTACCGGGATCAGACTGAGGTGGGACGGCTTCTGCGATCTGGCGCACAGTTGATGTATCAATCTCATGTTTCTTTTCCGCCGAGGAGCAGTTGCGACAACCCTCAGAGCAGGGTTTTCTTGACAAGGCGTCTCCATTTCCTCTTCCAGATCCCAAATGGAAAAGAGTCACGACTTCTGATGTGGAGTGCAGGGAGTTATTTTTGAAGTCGATTACAAAATCATACTTCTTCAGGAAGTCCATTCCAAGTATAAAATCATCTGTAATTTCTGCTACGTAGACAACATGGTTATAAGTAGCATCCCCAAATCTAATTTCAGTATTCATTTTCTCAATAATTGGAATTCTGTCACCAGTGACCGTTTGGTGGGTGACGCAGGGCGGTGTCCAGAGAATTCTCCTTCCGAGTTGTTCTGCAACGTGTCTACGCATGATTGTCACGTTGGCTCCGGTGTCAACGATCATTCGGCAGGGGACTCCGCTGACGAAGGCCTCAACAAATAAACCATTTTCACTGCCGCCTCTTGAAGATATCTGTAAAACTCTAAAATGTTGCCTTTTCTCATCTGACATCTGTCCTGCTTGACCACCAAGTTCTTGTTTTCCCTGTTTGTGTCGAGAAGAGTATTTAGCCCGTTTATCTAAGCGGGCTGGACAATTCCCTCGAACATGGCCCTTGTCACCGCATTTCCAACATTTCACTGTTCTTTGGCTATGTTTGTTGGGACTTTCAATTGTTTTCCGGATAAACTGGAAAATTGTTTTCATCGTTTCGAATAGATTTTACAGTGAAGGATCCGATGCATCTTGGACCGTAGCACCTCTTACTGAATAGCGATCCCCCCGGGCAGCATTTTGAGTGGCTTCAAATTTCATTGAATAAGCCAAAGTTGCTTTCAAACCCTTCAATTCAGGTATTCGGAGGGACTTTTGTATCTCTGGATCCCTCACACCATCAATGAAATACTGCAGGGCTAGAGTTTCCCGCACATCGGCAGGACAGTCGGAGAAGGCAAGATGGGAGAGTCTCTCTACATCTGCTGCAAGCTCTTGCAGGCTTTCATTTGATCGTTGTTGACGAGTCTTTAATTGAAGACGGCTATAGTCCTTTAGGCATTTTTCTCCGAAGCGCAACTCCAGAGCGTTTGAAAGAGCAACAAATTCCAGATGTTGATCTTCGGGAATAGTTCTCAAAATCTCAGCAGCTTCAGCCTGTAATGAAGCAGCCAGTTGACGAGCCTTCGTGACTGGATCCCAACCATTGGGTTCTGCGACGATGGAGAATAGAGTCTTGTAGACTTGCCATGATTTTTTTCCTTCGTAAGTGGAGACTTTAATATTTGATTTACGAATAACAAGGACAGGTTGAACTATTTCAGGCCCTCGAACATTTTGGATTAGTTTTCAGGTTTTACTTGTACACCCTCCATTTTCGTCAATTTTTCCTCAAATGCATCGAATCTTTCGTTCACTTTTTCAAATTTCTCTTTAAAATTCTGCTGAATATTCCTAAGCTTTGTATCGTTCTCTTGAATCTTTACCGCCAAAGCATCCACTTTGGTATTGATTGCTTCAACAATATTAACTTGGCCTTTTTCTATCTTTTCCATCTTCTCTTGCCTTTGTTCTATGCCTTATTCTATCTTCTCCATCTTCCCTTGCCCTTGTTCTATATTCTGTTCTATCTTCTTCTCCATCTTCTCTTGACTTTCTTCCATTTCTTTAATGAAAGCAAAAAGCTCTTCTCATTTTGCTTTATCTGCTTCCTTCATCCCTCTAGTTTTCACCATTCAATCCCATTTCTGACACCAGTTGTTACGTTTTTAGCGTAGCGGGTTCGGATTGAATGGACTTCACTTGAGGACCGCACAATAAAATTTATTTACAGGTATTTACAGGATGACGTGATAAAGTGAAACTTCAGATAAACACAATCCAGCAGTCAACAGTCACTTACAGCGTAAATGCAACCCTTACGCACAATAAAAACAGACTGCAAAACAGCTATCATGTAGCACAGTAAACAGTAAATCACAGCGAGCTCAATAATACAACGTTAACAGCAAACGTAAACATAGCTCCGCTAGTCCAGCAAGGCGCTTCTTTTTCAAGAGGAGAAAAACTCTCAACTAAACAACTCACTCACTGCCAGGTTACAGCAACGAGTCCTCACGCAAGCGCGCACGCGAAGCAACGCTGCGCACCTAGAACTGTCTGGGGGGCTACCAGAATATTCTGTGAGTAGCTGAGGTTAAGGGGCAATCTAAAAGCAGAATGAGCTGCCTTTCCACCCTCCAATAACGTTGTAGCGATTCCAGATGATTTAGTTGCCAAGGCATTGCCTTTGTTGCTTCTGACCTTTGAAAGAAGAAAAAATTAAGAGAAATGTTTTTCCAGTGACACCAGGTGAATCTAAGAAAAATATTGGCCCTGTACCATACTCGATGCTGTTGAGGACCTTTTGATATATTTTGGACTGTTCGTCTGTTAGAGAGGCTTCAGCATTATATACTTTTTTCTTCACATCTTCAAGATCAAAATTTGTTTATCGCATGTACTCTCTCTTTTGCAAATGAGTCTCAAATCGCTCAAACTGACGTAAACCATGATCCATTAAGCAGTGGCGGATTTCCGAACAGGCGCATGAGGCGCGCGCCTCGGGCTTCGAGCCACATAAATTAAGGGGCCTCAAAATTTATCTCTAAAATAATAATATGTATAATAAAATATGTATTTATTATTTCCTGTAATCATTTCTACACCGGATATATAAATATTTCAATCGGGATGATTATGTAGAAATGATTACAGGAAACAATCCAATTCGAGATTTATCATATTATTTACATGAAAGGATTAAAATAATAATAATAACAGTATCTTCTGTCTCGTTCACTTCCTCTTCGAACCTCTCTTGATCCCCCCCCCTTGGTACCACATGACCTTTCCCCTCCTCCGAGGTTTGCTATCGTCGTCATTGGAAGCAAAGGAACGGGTATTAAGTCCAGCTAATATTTTTTATGCGACTAATTTTTTTAAAAATGTATTAGCCATGCCACCGAAAAGAAAGTTTGAATCGGGTGCTTCGAAACGCAAAAAGCAAAAAGTAAAAGAAGAATATGTTGAACGATATCAAATTCACTCAATAAATTCATTATAACGTTTGAAAAACGAGATAAAATGGAAAACGAGCCAGAAAGAGCAGTTGAGCAACCAGTTGCTGCATGTGTACCTAAAAGAACCAATGGGCAAATTGAAATTGAATATGCACATGAAAAAAACGATGCGCAATCAGAAATGGGATATAAATTGAAACAAATTAATAAGCGAGTTGAAATACAATGTGAATTTGAAAAGGTTGATGAGTGTACTGAAATGAAATGTGCACAAGAAAAAATCCCCGAGCAAGCTGAAGTCGAAAATGAATTCGAAGAAATTGGTGAGCGAAATGAAATAAAATGCAAGCCTAAAAACACAGACGAACAAACTAAAACAGAATATGCACGAGAAAAAACTGATGAGCTAGCCGAAGCAGAATGTGAATTCGAAGAAATTAATGAGAGATCTAAGAATGGAACACAAGAATCAACAATTTGTAATTTTATACAGTAAAAAATAATAGCTGATTCTGACTGTGGTAAACATAAAGACAAGCATTTGTTTCCCAGTGACATTGCATTGTGGCCACCAAACTTATCAGAT
>JAOUZG010029365.1:1560904-1577719 GCA_026289955.1 Argiope argentata
TGAATGTCTGTGGAGATGTATAAAAAGTGAATGAAATTCTCTTTTTCTTTATAAAAAAATATCACTAATGATAAATATGCAGTTTTGCCATTTCTAGAGGCCATGCAATAATCTAAGAATATTTTTTAAAATAATAAGAATTTTATGAATTTTCTGGCAAATGACCAAGTGTTTGAAGGAAAACCGTGGACTTAATGATTACGTGCCATTCAGGGAAGTAAAACAGTGAGATCAACAGAAATGGTGGTCATTAATTGAATTTTTGTCTGCAAAAAAAGGCTTTGTGGCTTCGACAATCGACAAAAGAATACGCATATTAATAACTGTTCATCATGTAGTGCCATTTTTACGATTTCAGGCATAGTGGCCTAGTCGTGGGAACAGTCGTCCGAGACTTAATATCATTTTTCGCCTCAAGTCGTCTTCTTATATGTTTCGAAAAATATCAATGATGCTATGGGCATGATATTGTTTTTCGTCCCCGCATGATATTTCCTTTCATGCTTGGACACGTCAAAATAAATAATTTAACCGCTATAATATTTTATTTTGATGGTTCTCCGTAACTCCTTCCTCGCCGATCGTTCCGCCACTGGTGCCGCGATCAGGTCCAGTCTCCGCATTACGCGAGCCACATTCATTCAGCCCTTCTCTACACGAACTGGGATTTTTTTTAAAAAAAATTTTTAAAAATATTTAATTTTGTTTGCTAACTTTTGTTTCGAATTTTTATCTTTGTTGCGCAACTACTTTTTTTTCTTTTCGAATTAAAGAAAGTGTCTCACATTTTTCTTATCTTGATATAATTTCATGAATGGGTGGGGCTTTATTTGGAAACAGCTGTGAAATGTTGTTATAAAAAAGTAGGTAATAATTTAAACACCGATGGCGGTGTCACTTTTTGAAATTTTCTTTGCTTTCCTGTTTTACAAATGATTCCGGTAATCTTCTTGAACCGGCGATTATAAAAGAAACAACAAAATTCTGAAATCCCCGACTTATAAACATTTCTTTCCGACTAGGGATAGTCTCATCGATGGGGCTAATGAATGCGTATCGTTTGATTTTTAACTAAGATGAATTTTTATGGAGATGAATTTGTTACAGAAGGGGCAAGTTGGAGTGAACAGTTCATTCCAGTTGGAGTGAACTGTTGATTTATAGAATGTTCGAGAGATGGCGCTGCTGAATATGACCACTGCTGAAGTGTTTAATGGGAAAGGAAAGCATTTGGTCGATTTTCTCGTTCTCAGTTTGTTCGATCCAAAAATACCATATGCACAAAAATGAGACAAGAGAAATTGAGACAAAAAAATATTATGTACCTTTAAATAAGAATTTCCAAACATAGTTTTGAAAACTGAGATGTATGGATACACATTGGAGAAAAGAGAGCAAAAGCCTAAGATGCAAGTTTTCTTGGCATAAGCGAAAGTATTATGTCTGTCAGAAGAAAAGAAAATAATGGATAAATTACCATAGTATCAAGGGTGTTATTATTCGTTAAAGTTAATGAATAATTTTGAAGTTAAGAAACCATTTTTTTTCTATATTTTCCTAATAAGAAAATATGCTTAGAAACGAGCACCCTTAATAAAAAAAAAAACTTGCGGAGAAAATTTTTTACGAATATAAATTATGCGAATTTAGGAGATTTATTACCTCCTGTCGACAATTTTTCTGTATTTTATCACTGTATTATGCGATTTACAATGCCCCATAGACAGCTTAGTTAGCACAATCGCCAAAACACCTTTGATGACACAAGATATCGTTTACTTTTAGTCGATTTTACTGAAGCAAATCACAAGATTCAAAAATAGATCTGGAGCCAATGCAGTGCGTTCTTGACAGAAGCAAAAAGCATTCCAACCGAAAATATTTTTTGAGTTGTAGACACATTTTACAAGATGAATAGACCGAAAAAAGTTCTGCGCCCCATACCAGTAAAAACATGAGCCTGCGAAAGAAATTTCAGAACGTTTCTACTTATTAAAATTTTCATTCTTCCTACATCGATTCAGCATAAGCTTAAAATCCGCTCGATCTCTGGAGTATTTAGCAGCAGATTAAGAAAATGAGATTTGCACCGCAGAGTTAAAAAAAGCTTGATAAAACTTAATCAAAAGGCTGAATTCAGCTTCACTAATGTCATTAGAACCTATTACCGCCAAGAATCGATTAATCGTATATTCGAAAGAAAAGCACATTTTATTAAATAATTTTTTTGTGAATTGAAATACCTCATTGGATATTTCGGAAGGGACGCAAAACAGTCCTGTCTGCTCGTAAACATTCAGATCAAATTAATCTGCGTTTTTAAATGCACCACTGATTCACTAGTTCTTCAATATTCGTAGGCGTAAAACTTTTGCGACGAATGCATGCGGGCGTCTAACCAAGTCCACCGAAAAATGTTCGACTCTTCAGGTAGCGGGGGGTCAGTGGGGAGGTGTCTAAGGTTTATTTTAAAAAAAATACTTACGGGTTGAGTTTTAAAACTACGATTAAAATAATGCAAAAGAAAGAACGATGTGACTTCTTTTAAAAAAATAAAAGAATTTATTTAAAGTTAAAGGGAAAGTTTTACAAGGGGGAGTATTTACAGGGAAATAGGAAATGAATTAAAACATGGAGATATGAAAGAAACAGAAAGTTATCTAATTCCTTCTAGGTGGGAGTTAGCGAGCGCGAAACGTCTTTACCGAACGGGGCCTCTACCTGAGCATTAATTGTGTCGATGTTACGAAAGCTCGACAGATGGCGTTGATCTAGAATGCTGCATTAATCACAATTATCGTCCTCTCGGAAAGGATCTAATCTTTTATAATTCTAACTTTGAATTCCGCCCTACAATGAGACGACAGAATCAAATGATGGTAAAGCAAAATAGTTCTGGGAGATATTCCCTATGCATAGGAAAAATAATTTTAAAAAAAAATGTTGAAATGTACAAATTGTACATTTTGTCGTAACTGAATTTTAATATTCATTATATCTCTTACAAACTTACCTTCAGATTTTATTTCTGCTCTTTATTTGGGCCCGAGTTCAGTTTAAAATAGCTCTAATTAAGAAAACAGAAGACTTGAGAGAGATTTTTTTTTTTCAGTTGCGAGGGTCGTTTATTTCTTTTGAAATGGGCACAACTAAAATAATAGATTTCATAAATCTCTGAAGTTTTTGTGTGTATTTTTTACCCGATCATCAAACGTGCCATTATTCCGCCAGGAGAATTGGTTAAAATTTGAGAGGATCAGCATCCCTCCTGCGTAAAAGGAGACGTCTCTCTTGGGTAAAAGATCACAATAGGATCTGATCGTTTATAATATTTCCAAGCCGCATTTTTTTTTCTTAATTATATTTTTCACTTAACAATTGTTCTCTGTATCTCACATTATTAATTTCATATTCGATTTGGAATTGCACATGCGAGGGAGGTAAATAAACCATTTTTGAAAAGGGGGCATTAGCTCTATATTGTATTTTTTTAAATTTTTTTTTGTCTTAAAAAATGTATAATCCATGATAAAAAGTCTCGGTAAACACATTCATAAAATGAGAGTAACTGAGAGTAGTTGAAAAAAAATTGAGAGTAGTATAAAATGAAAGAAGTAGTTTCTCCTCTAATCTTCAAAAGAGGAGTGAAACAGGCGATTGCGTTCATTCTCCGATAGAAGCAGAATGAACAATTCACAACTCAGTGGGGAGTGCGTAACTTCTACATGTTCTCGACTTGAGGAGGATTCGATGCTTCAGATTTTTTTTTTTCTTTTCAAAAAGCCTTTTTTGTTCAGTTTGAATTATGCGATAATTTACAGAGGAAGCGATAATTTGCTCCTAAGTGAAGTAAAATATCTAGTTGTGTAATTAGCTTGTTTAAGATTTTTAAAAAATTACCGTCTTCAGAGAATTACAAATTTTCTCCAAAACCGACGAACTTAATTCAACCTCTAATTAAACAAATAATATATAAAATTGAAACAACAAAACTTTCGTTTGTGAATTACCTTCAAAAGTTATTTCAAATAAAATAATTAAAACCTTACAAAACTTTCTTAACGCATTCTAAAGATTCTAATAAGAAATTTGTTATGGTAGCACATTTATGAATAAATCTGGAAACCGCATAGAAAAAGAAAAAATTAAATAAGATTCGGAGCTTTAAAGTGAAATATTGTAGCTTGTTAATACTCTCTTAATGAATAACTTGTCTCGCCAAAATAACCCAGCTTCAAATTTTGAATTATAATTTTTACTTACACTAAAAATGAACGTGTGTGTGTTGATGCTACCGATTGATTTACGGCTATCAGACTTGGCTCATACATAATTTGGAGGATAAAAATGTGCATCTTGGTGCTTTTCTTCTCGTTTCTTTATTGTAATTTGAAATAGAGTTATTATTAATTAAGAATGAAACGAAATTTTAGTATCTTTCAACAATAGTTTCCGAAAATATTACAGCACAAAAATAATTTTTTAAGTCATCTTAAAGTTCAAATTTTTCTCTCTTCAATGATAGCATTGTTTTAGCTTACAAAATAAATCTCTATTTTTAAGGAATCAAAAAATATTTAAACCACATTTTTCAACAATTTTTTGGCACAAGATAAAAATGCAAATAAAGTGCCTTAAAAACATCCAGCGTTAAAGGGAGAAAATGAGCTTTTATCAATGCCGTGCCGCCACAGGGGCCAAATCTCAAACTAAAAAGTAAGTTTATCGTTACTTCAAATGAAACGAATAAAAATGTAATTTTCAGCACGTGTCTGTGTGAAAGGAAATAAATCTGAAATAGGATATTTTCTTAAAAATAAATACAAGAAAAAAAAATTTTCTACCGTCTTGTTACCTTTAATTCATTAAATCAATTTCATTCAAGTCAAACATTGTTTAATTTAACAGGATGTCCACTCGGTTGATGATTAACAGCTAATTTGTAAATCTTCTGTAATAGACATATCTCGGCCAACAAAATGTTTTAAATAAAATTAATAATTGTATTTTATATAATTTGAGTCAATAAAGGCTCTGTTGAATTACGAATTTTATATTTTTATATAGCTGTGAATAATCTCTGCTCTGTGAATCATATTTAATCCGTCCGGTCAGAATTGGGAAATATTTTTAAAAAAATGTTTTTAATTTGGCATAGTGAGTGCTACCGCACAGAGCATCTTACAAACGAAATTTCAGGTCAGTGGGTGAAATTTAGAAATTTCCGGAATGCCCTCTGCACCGGCCCATGAGACGCGACAGATGCAGAGAGCGTAATATTACGAGAAGATAAAAAGGGCAACATTGCAGAATATTTCGCATTTAACAAAAGTTTATGCTTTAACGTGTTGCTTCTAAATTTAATTTATTATATTAATATATAAAATTATGAAACTAATAAAATTTTATTTTCTTAAAATTAAAATAATTTAGAAAATTTGCTATAGAAAGTTCTAAAACTGAAAGTTTATTAGCACTCAGCTTTAAAATTCCACAATGTATAAGACTGGTAAATTTAAATTTTGGTAATATCTGTTACATTTATTAATTTTGTTTATTTCTGACTTTATTGTTTTATTTATAAATAAAAAAAGGCTGCACAACAAAAAGATAAATTTAGATTGAATATGTTTTTCTAGATTGTAAAATTAAAAGGTAGAATAAATAAACAAATAATTAAAATGTAGAATAAAATCAAATGTAAATGTAAAATTAAGTTGTAACTTTCAGATCATTTTGACTTTGATGAATATTGTAAATAGCTATTCAATGAATTCCAAAAGTTATATAAAAATATTCATACAAACTGAAAAAATTATTCAAATGCACGGAAAAAAAATCCAATAATCACTACCAAGAAAATATGTAAAATAAGTTGTATAAGTTTCCATAAAAATTCTTATAAAATTTATGAATTTTATCTTAATGCAAGCTTTGCATTTCAGATATATGAAGTTAATTTTAGATATTTACTCACCCCCCCGGGGGGAGCACCTCGAAAAGAGGATGAGAAACTTCCAGAATAATGATTGAATGTCGCCACCCTGGGTTATGCACAAATAGGTAGGGGATCTGGTACCTTCCAACGGTGACGAGATGTACTTCCTTAGGAAAGGGTTGAATCGTGGCCGGTGAGGGCCTTAGGACTCAACCGCAGTTCCCGCCAGTGTTGCTGCAGCGGCGATCCGGTCATTCAGTGTTATTAGCCATGTGTCTTCGGGGGAGGGGGGTAGGAGAGTTAGTGATATGGTTTACTTAAATAATACTAATTTATGAAATCTCTTAATGATACTAGTTTGAAAAATCTAAAATAAAGAATGCTCTAAAAAGTTACAAAGAAAAATAATATCAATACCACGATGGTATTTTAGATGCACAGAATGTATTACTTTAAATTATAAGAAGATTTGAATAAAATAAAAAATAAAAAGTATCGAATTTTCAGCTTAGCTGTTGGTCGAAGCACACACTGATTAGGAATGTCCGGTAGAGTGGGCACGCATTCTAGCACATTTTTTACTAAAAAAAAAAGATGAAACCACGAACAAAATTCATTACATAATTACTGTTCAACCAACAGTAGTAAATTATTATGCAAGCATTTGAAGAGGTAAATAGATGATTAAAGGCTCATTTTAACTTTTGAAGTTTTTTTTTTTAAATTTTTTTTGGTGGATAGAATTCAGGTTTCTAAAGAGCAAATTAATGAATTAATCAAGAGCCCTCAATTCATTTCAATGGCAGACTTCCTTCATTATTAAACCGATACACCAGGTCTGAAGAGGTTGAGAAAATTTTAATTTTCTCGAGACGCTGATATGTGAAGTGGAAAGAGTTTGCACTCCAATTAACTGAATCAATAGCTCCAATGGATGGGTTCGAGAAGATCCGAAAATCACCGCGCCATGAAAATCCGAAGATTTGATGCCATTTCATCGACCGTCTCAGACAAAGTGGGCCAATCAGTTTTTTGTTTCCAAGACTGATTGCCCTAAGGTTATGAAAAAGTTTATTGTTCTAGAATTATAATATCCGAAGCTTCATAAATCAGTCAGATTGGGATGGGAAAGACAGGAACGCTGATTTATTTATTTAACAGTTGGTGTATATTACTCTAGAATATTTCGGAGAATACGACTCCGGGTATACGTAAAACTAAAAACTAAATTTTTGCAATGAACCTGATAAATTTTTGTTGCACACTTCTTTGAGATAGTGAGAAAAATGTAAGCATTTAGCTGTGGATGCGGAATTTCGAAGCCGAATGATCCAGTTTTCGGTACTCAAATAAAATAATAATAATAATAATAATAATAAACTTGCTTGGTTTCAGTACAAAAACTTTCTTAGCTTTTGTTTAATAACTTACTATTAGTTTAAAATTCAAATTTTATGGCTGCTGAAAGAAAATTAGAGAGAAAAATAAGTATTGCAACAGAATGGCCAAATAGTGGGGGAATTGTTTGATTATTAAAATTTGAAGTTCAAAAAATATTCTGTTGAAGCAGCTATTAAGAGACTAAATTGCCCCAAATATTCGACTGAAAATTTTAACGAGCATTTATATTGGCTAACTGGAGGATTGCTAAACGTGTTCAGAAAAAAAAATATTTTAAAGAAAGGCAAATATTTTAATCAATATACAAAACTCACAGTTCAAGATTTAATCAGATGTTCCGAATATGTAAGGTTCGCGCGTTACATATTCGCGTAACTGTCCTCTAATGCCTCCCGCACTCTGTGGAATTTCGCACTTTCATTCTCGCGCTTGCATCTATCCCTGCAGCAGAAGGGAGTTCCACCGAGCTCTTTTAAGAATCGCAGGTGGAGGAATAACTCTGAAAAATAACCGAACACTAAATAGACGCTGCCAAAAGATTTCCCCATTTCCAAACTGAAAAATAATGTTTTTTATTATGGATGAGAATATTTACATCTGAAGGGTAAAAAAGAAGGACACTATTATGACGGGCATCCCGAGGCATTATAAGAATTTGGAAATTTGTATTCCGGTGGATCTTTAGCGCAAGTGCAATTTATTGTAAGTTCATTCCGAATCTATTAGTTGACGATGAAATCTGAACCAAAAAAGAGGAGTGGGGGGTGAGAATAACAAAGCCGGCGAACACGCTCTTCGGTATCGCCAGGCGATCGCGTGCGGCGGAGGCGCACCTGCAGAGGATGAGCGGAAAGTTATGCGAGCGGGAGACGTCGGATTTGCAGCGCAATATTTTGCGTGATCCAGGAATGTGGATTTTGTTTATGGATGAAATTATGTATTAATAAAATACACATGTTTCTTTTAGCGGGAATTCTAATTTTAAAAGGCAACAAAAATGGTTTTTATCTGTAACATGCCCTGAAATTTTTGTCGGAAAATATTAAAGTTTTTATTACTTTTTAATTAAAACTTTGCATGACCTTTTCTCATTGGAAATCTATTCCCCAAATCTTCACGTTTGTTAGTTCTAGATCGAATGGTATGTCCTGGGGATTTTTGAATCTCTATTTATTAAAAATGAACCGGGTACATATCACCTACAGGTATCATGTAAAAAAAATTAAATCCTTGGAAAATAGCATTGATTTGTGTACGAATTTTAAAACCTTAAACGAATTCTGAAAAATGTTCTAGAATTTAAACGCTACCTATTTTAATTTGGACTGATTAGATGATTCATTTCTAGTAAATCAAGTAAAAATTCTTAATTAAATAAATAGAAAACGCCAGAAACCATTCTCGGGTCCCGCCGCAGCTCTCTGCCTAGCCCATTTGATCGCCCGACTCGATAGTAGGCATCCAATTGTACGAGAAGGCCTCTTCTCAATGTGCGGGCCACCGCGATTTTCAGACAGAGGGCAGTGTCTTCGAGTTATCATTTGAGATTGAATGTGTGAGTGTGAACTTGAGTGTTTTCTGAACTCAGCAGATAAATTAATTTCGATTCCCAGATTTTTAAAACCCTTTTTATGCTATTATATTATTTATATTATACCGGTATTTTTAAAGCAATTTTGTTCTTTAATCTCTTTAACCACTTAACTGTTTTGCCCGTATGCCGTGCGTGCATCGATTTATCGAGTTTTGATTGTAAACAAAAAATAAACCATTCATAACAATTATAATTCAATATTACAGTGACTTCGAATACGTAGACAAGTCAAGTATTCCATGGATTTCTATTTGAATCAAAATAAGAAAACATTTCCAAAATAGAAGGAGTCATTGATTAGGGTTAAAATTGAGTTTCTTCATCAATGAACACGAGCGTGATTTGTCAGGCGCTCCCAGCTGCATCCATGAATCGTCAGTAACCGAATTCGCAAATATTTGGCCGCTGAAAAATCCGGCAAGCCTTTTTTCGGATCTACAACGTCCGAGCTAAATGTACAATAGCTGCTTTAAAGCCGATGCCATCGAAATATAAATTCGGTTATCCAAAAATGTAAAATAAGAAAAAAAAATTTACAAAAATAGGGCATGAAATGAAAAAAGACAATTTTTAAACTAAAAAAAGGCAAAAATATTTTATTTTATTATTTAAATATTTTAAAAGATTGTGTGCATTTAATAAACTAATATGGTTCGTGCATGAAGCGTTGATAATTATTGATAAAATATTGTTAAGAATTAAAAATAACACTTGAAATCAATAAGCCATTGTAATGAACGAACAACAGGCAGCTGCCCACATTCGATTTTCCTTGTCTAATAATTCGAGTGATTAAAAAACGAAAATGATTGTAAAATCTTTTAAAAAAATAGCGCTCCCTCTTAAGTTTGGCACGAAGCTCCATTTGTTCTCGAGGTAAATTTGGCATTTAAAAAAATCATAAAGGAAAATAAAGTTCTTCAAATAAAATGAATAGGTTCTGATTGCCGATGGTATTTTAACATTATGTTAATAGGAAATTCAAAGGATTGATGAACATTTCGAATTAAGAAATATTTTAATGAGCGTATTATTGTATCAAGGGATAAAAATACGGTCAGATTACTACAAAAATACTTTTAAAAATTTTTCATAATCTTCTAATACTTAAAATGTGGTCCTATTGGGGGGGACAGAAAGAATATACTTCCCATTTCAGCTGTTGGCAACGTAGAAAGAAAAATTGATGAAAAAATGAGCATGTAATGAGAGTCATTTCTTCTGATCCAAGCAGTTTTTCGGCTTCTCTTTAGTCGGTGACTTATCCTAATTATTTATTCATCAGGCTACTAAAGCAAGAAAGTTCATTAATCAAAAAAGGAATCGACGCCTCTTTCTCATCAGCCGGTCCTTTTTTTCAGAGCCTTCCGGCTCACAAATGAATTTTTATTCCGAGCGATTTACGTTCTGTTTGCAGAACGTAGAGAACTTGAAAAAGACGAAATTCGACTTTTAAGAAAAAAATCCATTCGATACAATTTTAATAAAGATTAAAATGAAATCTGCTCTGCATATTTCAATGCATCATGTCAGACCATCCAAGTTGAATTATATTTTTGTTCCTTTTAATGGTTTCATTGAATGAGTCACGTTAGTATTGCAAACGATTCAAAAACACTTTGTCTCGTACTGATTGCTTAAGAAAATATCGCATTCCCTATTTATTTCCTTTCGTATAATCACGTGCTCAAAATGACATTTTTCTAGATTTTATTTGCGGTAGTCATTAACTTATATTTTTTAAATTAGAGCTTTTGTAAATGCACTGGCAACGCGTTATTAAAAGTCGTTTTTTTAGATGCTCTTGAAGATAGTAAAATTTTTTTTTTGTATATGGATTTTTGTTGAAACCAAAAACCTCATAACGAAAACTACATCATTTTCTGACATGATAACAAATGCATAAAAATGGAAGATTCATTAATTTTTTATAAAAACTCTGCTGGCAAGAAAATATTTTTAAAATGCCTAATATTTTAATTTATTTTGCCATGGGGAGAACCCGATATAGCCAAATTGGATCCCGGGGCAAAAACTTCTTGCCCTCCCCCTCTGCTTCACTACTTTAGTAATGAAGAACATTCATTAAAGAAAGAAACATAAAATAAAATTTTTACTCTGTTTGGGGGCCCCACTTATGTGGGGGACCAGGGCAATTGTCCCGTACGTTCCTGCCTTTGTCAGGCTCAGGAAATAGGTACAATGGCTGCAAGAAACGAATGTAATCATCATTTTGCGTAAGATACATTTGTCTGTGAGTATGAAATTGAAATATATTTGAGATAAGAGATGAAATATAAGATAGGAAGAAAAGAAAATTCTCAACTGGTGGGAAAACTTCATCGATGAATAATATATCAATGGATAGTGTTTCTAAAAACATCTGTGTCTCATTTTATATCAATACTCATTGAGATGGGGAAAGAAATTTGAAAATATAATAGATAAGCACAAATTTATTGATAAGTTTGCATTTTTAAATTGTACGTTCACTTAGTTCATTAGTTCTTTCCTTCTGCCTTAATGAGATGCCAAAATTATACAAAAGATGTATAGGGCTTGTCAACAGTTTTCATCCTTATCAAAAATCTATAGCTTTAAAAATCGATATTCAGCATTGCTGAGAACATTCACAGGATTCCACGTGATAGTGCTTTCGGTGTGACTCTCGCCAGCTGAGTTCATCATGTGTTGGTTCATCAAATTCTCCGATTTCAAAATGTGCGAAGAGATGTCGAGTGTCTTCTCCCGTCTGGCAACTGCGACCCTAGACTCTCTGGCTCATGGGCGCAGTCTTCGACAGAGCCTCCCCATTCCAGGACAAAGACACTCCGGACAAAGAGAGAGGTGACTGCGATGAATTCTTTTGACATTAAACGTTAGGGGTAAAAACTGAAGAGCAAAAGGCGTATGAAGACTAAATATCAGTTTAAAACTAAACGACGAGAAAGTAAAAGGCCCCATCCAGGACGCCATTTTTACGAGATAATTTATTGAAGATCGAAGGGAAACCCTAAGTACTGATAACTATATGCATGTAAATCACACAAGTTGCTGATAAAATCACTCTTATTCAGTTCTAGTTAACAGGCAAGCCGACGGCAACAGGTAGTTTTTCTTTCTTTACCATTATTACTTAAGGAATTTTGTAACGCTTCGGAATTAAAAACAAACAAATCAAATGAATGACGAATTGACGAAATAAAAATAATGGGAAATATCCAGCGAAAAATGAAGCTTTTGGATAGTTCTGTATTGAGTTTTTATGGATACGATATTTGAAATGTCTCACCATTGAAACTGTGCAATCGTTCCCTTTCGTGAAAAGCTCGAAGTCGAGGGGAGAACACGTTAATGGTTCTGTTTTTCTCGGGAAAAATTTCGCAAAAAAATGGCTAAATATTTTCAGAATATGCAAGTATTGCAGTTCTAAGACTTAAACCCGCACTGAAGGGGAATACTCTATGGTTATTAATTTGCAATTTAAATTTTTAATTTATTGCTTTAAATTTGAACTTCAATAACTGAGATTTTTATTTTTATTCTATTAGTTTTTAAGCCAAGATCACGAGTATCATCTTAATACCTTCGAAATCAATTTCGTAGTAAATTCACTAGGACAGTTTCAAGAAAAAGAATCATTAATTTGAGTCGATAAAATGTACTGAGATATAAACTTATTCGAAAATTGTAAAAAAGTGATTTCATTACCATCTGACAATTAAGCTTATAATCTCAAAAAACGGATTCTGGAATTTTAAGCCTAACTATACTTTTGGAGGAATAAATTCATTTAATATTAGAAAAAAATTGTTATTTTAAATTTTAAAGAAATATTTTTTGAAAAAAGATAGGTTTCGGAAATACTTCAGTAAGTGGTCATTCAATAAATTAGATTTTTCGTTTTTCGATTTCCCTGCGGGTTTTTGAATTTAGTGTTGTCAAAATCAAATGATCTGATTCAATTATTGTAATGTTGAACTTTAAAAAAGGAGTTTTATTTTGTATCTAAAAGATTCCCCATTATTCATTCCGTTTTCATTTTCACTCTGCCAGTTTTACTTTTTACTAAATAGCCAGTTCTCTGCAATCGATCCATTCGGTTTCCTTTTACTTTCTCTTCTTCGATTTTTTTTTTTGTACGTGTCATAAGACGTGTCTCATCAAGCCCTTTTTTCGTCATTACAAAAGTAAATTCAGACTGTTTGTGAGAGAGCCCGAACGTGTGACTCTATCATTAGGACATGACACGCAGCATGCCCAATTAGAGTTTATGTCAACTCTGGAAGAAGTTAATCTTTGCCTTCTTAATCACCCCGCTGCCTGAAGAATTAGCGGAGTGTAGTTTGAATTCGAAATGCCTGCACTTCAGAAGAAACCGCCGCTTCCAGACTCTATATTTCATTGTTTTACCTCGCGGCTCGCAATCCGCCTCGGAATCGATCATTAGTCACAGCCAAAGTAGCTGCTGAGTCCCCAATTACTGCCTCCGCATCTGGCAACGGCTCTTTCGGGAAAGTGATGCGGCGCTTCCTTTGCGAGTCACAAAATGGCGCGTCTGAGGAACACTTGGGGCCATCGGAACCACCTGCCCGGGTGAAGATTCTGACGCTTAGGGTGGCAGTTTTCTCCACCTTATGATAAATCAAAAAAAAAAAAAAAAAAAAAAAAAAAAAAAGAGAGAGAGAGAGAGAGAAGGAGAAGGCAGATCTTGGAATCGTTTGGGGGAAGAAACGATGGTACATATAAAATAAATTGTTTGTATTAGATGAAGATATGCATGCGGTTAACACAGGGGGAAAAGTGCCACTAATGTTATTCCATTGTGGAGTTATGTCATTAATAACGATCATTAGAACGTTTTCGAGCGTGAAACAAACGATCATTCCGATCGCACGAGAGTGCGATTTGGAATGGAAATGTGAGCGGTAATAGCGAGGGGAAAGGGGGAATGTGTATGTTCGACGAGGAAATCGATTTTGGCCAAAACGTGCATTTGTTACCATTAAGCAAACCCAGATTGACCTCAAAACTACAAATGATGAACGACTTCGTTCTGCCGATACCAAATTACCACAATATTCGTAATTGTAATATTACGAGGGTAAAATCAATGTTTTGTAGAACAAATGGATTAAACAAATAATCTGCTTGATCTAGAACCAAATTTATCTAGATAAGATAACAAGGTAGAAAATTCGATTTTTTAAAAACATCTTCGTATATTATTATTATTAATAATAATTTCTAAATATCAGTTTCCGTTTTAGTGCTGTTTAGTAAATGGAGTCTTCTAATGCTGTCAAAAGGTTCGACTTTGAGATTTATATGCACCGCCTGATTTCAGTGCGAAACCGCAGCTCTCGGACTTGTGTCTGCGGAACTGAATTTGGAAACGCGATATTCGAAACGGTCTTCTTCAACAAAAGCAAGGGCCAATTCCAGCCAAAAGGCATCGTCTGTCGCAGTGTGGCTTCTCTACCTGTTGCTCTGAGTGCCCGTGAGCCCGGCGACGGAAGAACACAACCGGCTAAGTAGGTGAGAGTTGACATTAGGTTCTGGCGGCACAATCGACGATCAATTTATTTTGGATAAATTCAGGAAGATAAAAGACCCATTGTCTCCTGAAGTGCGAACGCGCTTGATTACTCTCGGGGCCGCGGATGCCTGGTGGTAGGGTGGTGAGCCGTACGATTTCAGGTTCGATGCCCGACTCCACCGAAGATCCGTCGGGTCAGGTGGTCCGTTGTGCCTTAAATAGGTCAGGGCCAAAAGTCCTCAAGCTGGTGTGGTGTGGATAGGGCAGTGCCAACTATGAGGTCGTCCTCGTCATCAGACCACGGTTCAAAATGACGAGGTCCATTCCCAAACAGCCCTAGTGTTGCTTTACAACAAAACGTTAACATATCTAAACTGATACGCGATTAGCGAAAGGTCATTGAGCCAGTCTGGTGAAATTCGGCATGTGGAATTCACTACAAAAGGACAAAAGGGAGTTGAGCTGGGTTTAAGTTTGGGATAAAGGCGAGCGAAAGAATAAAGGGGATTACAATCACGATTCTTATATTAAATTTGATCGTGAAAATACATCTCCGCAAGGGATTCATGATAAAATCTTCATTTCGTAAAATTTGCCTTCTGAAAAATTTCTGGGTCATGGTATTAAAAAAGAAGACACAAGTATAGTTCGAGAACAGTTTTGCCAAATAAGAACAAGAAGATGAAATTTTTTTGGAGGAAAAAAAACACAATAAAAAATATAATTTCTTTAGAATTGAATCTCTTGAAGTGTCGATTTACCGAGGAGCGTTGCTTGAGAAGAACGGCTATCAGGAAAAGGAAGAAGGGCTTTAAAAAAAATCCATGATGTTAAGCTACTTGATGATTTCAAGCAAGGTTTAAGTTTTCTTAGCAGCAATCGGACCTTTCGAGGGAATGTGATGAAAGGGCCATTTCTGAATCTCTCTCCACTCTCCGACGAAGGTGCTGCATTTCCGTCCGCCTTCGGAAAATTGTGGAGGCTTTAAATCTCACGCTGCTACAAACACGAGAATTATACTCTTCTTAGAACCGGCATCGGGAGCATAACAGTAGCGGTGGTAGATCCATTCTTGGTGTGCATCCAGAACTTTTAGCGAATCTTATGTTTGGAATCTGAATTTGACGTAGATTGCCCACCGAATTTCATCCGTTTAACTGGGGAACGCCAGAGCGGTCAGCAGGGATCTTGGGACGAGGGAGCTGAAGGATGACACTCTGAACAGATTTTGTCCAAAATTTTACTGAAATCTACAAATTGGTTGCAAAGATCGTATGTCAAATTTAATTCATCAATCTTCAATTTTTTTTTTTTTACTTACACTTGTCAGACACAGAAATTTTCCAAAATGGATCTTTTCTCATTCAGATGTGTCTAAAACGAGAAGATATTTATTTCAAAATCTCAAGTTGGAATTTTTTGATGATTGCAATACTTTCTCTCGAGTTAATATATGAAAAAGGGGGGGGGATGTAATGTGACAATGATTTACACCTATTTGCATATCACAGTGATCAGATAATAGTTGTGATGTCATGAGAAATCACGTTATACCGTGTTAAAATATTCTTCTCCGCAATACCTGATCGATAGTGTGGAGAGGAATCTGTGCTGGTCAAGAAATCTGCCCGGGTACTAAATGCAAACTGCGATTTGTATGATGCGAAAACAAATGAACTTTTCAAACTGTTGTGCAAGTGAAACTAATTCATCTGGACAACCGAATGTAGCACGCTATTGTTTCTTGGGTGGGAGGTGAGAACGCTTCTCAGAATTTTAATTAGATTTTCATCGAATTAAAAAATTAATCGAAATGTAATTTTTTTTCTTCTGTAACCTCAATGCACATAACTGTACAGAAATTTGTTTTCACACCACTCAGAAAGTTGAAAAATTATTTTTTAGTAATATGAATTTTGTATGACAGAGTAATTTTTAATCTAATTTAAAATATTTCGAGAAATATTTAAACTAAATTTTTCAATCATTCTTTCATTGTTTTAGCAACCGTGCACGCGTGTGCGATGCAAATTTATTAATGTAATTAATGCCATCGCATTAATATATTCAATATGCATACCTTTTTTTTGCGCATGTTGTTACTATTATGTAGATAAGCATGAACAATTAAAATTAATTTATAAAAGACGATATAAATCGAATCAGTCTTTCTGTGAAAAGATTGGAATCTTCCTTAATTTTTCCCCGGACCTAAAGAGTATCTATTTATTTCGAAAAATCAATTTTTCTTTATTAATTTTGCTTTCTGCATACAAAATATACATTCTGCATAGTTTCACTGCATCTCAATTCGTTATATATATATATATATATATATATATA
>JAOUZG010029365.1:1577819-1590956 GCA_026289955.1 Argiope argentata
TTAACCAATGATGTCCAAATTGCTCATCTGAATTCGTGGTGGGGAACAAAAAGGAGGGAATGAAAAAGGAAACAGAAGAAAAAAAGGAGGAACAAAAGGCAATTACTGGATTAATTGACTGATTAAGGGGGGGAGGGGACAAAATATATTTATATGTCTGCTTTATAAAAAAAGATTGGATAAATTCAAAGCTACAAAAATTTGCTTCTGGCTTTCAGCAAAATCCAGCAAAGTTTTACGTAAATGATCTCGCTGGTTTTAAGGTTTGAAAATTGATAAATTGAAGCAAAAATCAGAGAATTATTCTATTTAAAATATTAATGCTCAGTTTGAAGCAGAAATTTCTTATTATTTATAGAATTAATCTTGAGTACGGGTCACATTTCTTCCTTAATGGGTTGATGCTTTGCATTACTTCATTTTGTTCGATGAAGTCACATCCTTTTTCTTTTAACAAAACGCTGAATGAATGAAAGGGCATCTCAAAATACTTTTCAGAAATTGTTCAAAACTTTCAGGGTATCATTGCCAGTGCAGACGAAAGTAATCAAAATGCATTCTTGTTTTTTTTAAAAAAAAAATTTGTTCAAAGGAGCTGAAGTCTTAAAGGGACGAAATTTCTGCCGCCCTTCGGTTCGGTCGCCTGCCTTGCGCGCATGAACCCCCCCCGGGAGGCCCCCCCCCCCCCCCGCCGCTCCTTCTACTTGGTGGGCATCGAGGTTTCAGCAGCACTGCAAACATTGGATTAACTGACGATATATTGTTCACTCAGGGATGCAGAAAATAAATAATCAAACGAGGGAGGGTTATTCACTCCCCAGTTTTAACAGCTTTCGTGCTTCCCCACCCTTCCCGGAGCGCCGTAAATCAGGCGGGGCGTCGTAAAATGCCGGCGGTAGAAAAGTCGCTCGTCCTATTAGCTGGCGAAAATCCGGAACCCGCGACAGGTTGTAACTCCGCTAATGAACCGCGTCCGAGGCTGTAACACGCAACAGGTTGCTGCGGTTACCGCTAACAAGACATAAACAAGGATTAAACGAGGGAAAGCATTTAGAGACATTTCATTCATCCAGCTGCCCCTCCCCTTCCTTCCATTTTCTTCGCCACAGATCTAAAAAATGGAAATTTTGAAGATGATGAAGTTGCTTCCATTTCATTGAGAGCTTTAAAAGCGAAACGTGAAACAGAAGGACCGACGTGATTTCGCAAAGTGGCGAACTGTAGAGTGATTGTTGCCAACTCAAATATCAAAATCCATTGTCTATTTTTCTTCTTCTTTCCCTCTCTCTCTTGCGATGCAATACGAAACCGGCAAAATAAAGAACCAATGCTCGGATAACTACTAGTACTTTTTTTTAGTAAATAAACTTGAATACAATTCCTGCTTAGTAAAATATGAAATAGTTTATTCTTTGAAAATTTCCGGTAGTGTCTAGTCAATGAATAAGTAAATATTTATTTGATGTATTCGATAATAAAATATGGAAGCGGTTTATGTTGTTACTGTCTCATGTGTCGCGTAATCGAATGTGAACGCTACGCTTTTCGAATTTTGCGTCTGTTAACTGTTCGTTTGCGTGTGAATCTTTTGTGTAAAACGAGAATTCAATTGCATTACTTTTGTAACCGCTTACTTTTAGAATATTCAAGAAAACAGAGGAGGGGTTAATGATGATTCGACCCCTCCTGTCCTGATTTTTTTCCCTAGTTGGCCAATTTTGAAAAGTTAAGCAAACAACAACAAATCGAATGCTGCGTTTTTCACATCGACAATGCTTGGAGACAGATGATTACGATGCTAAAAAAAAAAGTTTGTTTCTCAAGTCTACATTTTTGTGAAATAATAATTATTATTCATTTATATTTAATTCTCGAGAGAAAAAAAAAGATTTTCGACTTCGATAACAGCAATTTCGAAATCGTATCTGCAGATGGAAATTTTTTTATTTCAATTTCATATATTCACTCGCATTCGTGAAAATTGACTTCTGGATCAAAGATTATTTCTATATTGATAAGTAACAAGGAAGCAGTTCATTTTGAACGATATTCATTGTGCAATAATTTGGTCAATTTTAATTGATGGTAAAATTTATAAAAATGAGAGTGTTTCTAGAATGTTTCACTCAACATGCCTAACAGAGTTGTGGGACCGAGTGAGGATTTAAATTTCTTCTTTCTTTCAACTGTGCATGTGTTGACTCAAACTGAAACTAAGTGAAGTATTATTATTTGCCTCATTTTTCCGACTGTAATAAGGCCCCTACTTCAGGCGATTGAATGATCCTGTGAATTTAGAACATCTATTTTTAACTATTTATTATGTATTAACTATTTAAAAATTAGGTTCTGAGTCCTATTAAAGAGGAGATCATTCACGAGCAAAAAGTCTTCACAGGTGCTCACAAGATTCTCCGCCCCTTCAACTGCGTATCCGTTCCCGCTCTTTTTGACCTTTTGAAGTGTTGGAAGAGTCACTTTTACAGATTGTATTTCTACTGGCGAGTGTTTTACTTTTAGAAATTCAGTGAAGCCCAGCCTTTAGATCGGTGATCTTCCTACGATCTGACTTCAACTGGCGAAATGCTAATCTTGCACACGGCACTTTAAAATAGTCATTTCATCTAAAAGTCCCAACTAAGAATGTTAAACTTTTACTGTTCATGATTGCGTAAAGATTACGAGAAGTGACATTTCAGGGATTTTCGATTCTATTCTTATGAGATCGAGTTTAAAAGACGAAATTATTTGCATCCTTCAGTAAATACGGTTCATTAATGCTACGCCTTTTTAGTAGTAACTCATTTTTTACGAAAATAAATTAAGCCTCCAAGATGAATGAATGTTGAAGCTTATTACGAGTGTTAACAGAGTGAGTTTATTTCAATTTTTTTCGGTCAATGAAACGATTTTCGAAATGTTTGGTTTTACTTGGGATTTTTGTTATTTTATAACATTTTAAAAAATCATCATATTTACTATGCTTTTATTTTTTAAAAAAAGAAAAGAAAAAAAGTAAGGCCTGCACCGTTTTTTCTTCATCCTTGCATATTGCCAATTGAATCATTCCTCCTCAAAATCTTTCCTGTAAAATAAAATCTTCCGACGTCACAGTCAAATCTATGTTTCGGCCGCACGTGGCGGGTGAGGATTCCTTCTGCTCCAGGTAGGGAGGGATGGTTTTTAATATTTGGAGTTCTGTTGCCCAAAACACACACGCGGTTTCACTTCATTAGCGAGGTGTAATTGTCTGGGTGTGACTCACGCCGGGCCAATAGACGTCAAAGAGAGCCGCCGCTCCATTCTGAGGAACAGTCGCCCTCTGACCCGCCACAACGACGGTCCCCCATCACTCTTCTTAACAAGCATTCACACCTAGCGCGGGCATCTCGGCGGCAGGGGAGGGCGCGGGGGGAGGCACTCGGAGGTGTCCAGCGGCAAACGAACGAGCGGCTCTCCCGAGTATTTATCGAAGGACTCGGTCGCAGTTGACCCGAGGGCCCCTCGAATGGACAGATAAGCTGCTCGGAGGGAAACAAAAGTGGTCCGACTGAACCCTTAGCTCATCGCGGCTTTGCAGAGCACAGAAAATGACCAGCGTCGTCGTTGCTTGAACTCATTTCGCGTGGTTACATACTGAAGCGTGCATAAAATGGTGATAATGCCAAAACAACGCCCTCTCTCCTCAAGTTTATACTACAATCTTCATATTCTTTAATCACCCGCCTTTCTGAAATCTTACGAAGGGAGAGTTGAAAATGAAACGAAATAATTATACATACATGTATAACTCCCCCCCCCCATTAATATTGCTTAACAGTCTATCAATACATCTAAATTATTATAAACTGAAATGTATTTTGTATATTATTTGAAAAGGGCTTTTTAAAATATCTGAACAATTCGTAGTTTTATTAACAATAGGATTTGAATTTCTCCTCCAAGTCCTTGTATAAGGGGTTTGAAGAATTAATATATCAAACATTTCCTAAGACGGTTTAAGAAAATGTTATTAAAATTTTTTTTTGAATCCTTTTAATGTAAAACAACAACATTTTATTGATATATCATTATAGTGCCTCCCTTGCGAAAGATCCATCCGTGATGCGCATCATGAAGTTGTTTTTATAAATAAAAAAGTAGTGACTCATTTGCCAGCGATATATGGGTTCGCCTTACAGGGGGAATTATCTGATAAAATTTTATCAAACTTGGAGATTTATATGTTTAAGAGGGTTTGAACTTGCACGTCAACGCAATTTTTAGAAACTAAAATTGGCTTTAATTAATCAAAAATCAAGCGAAATTTCACCTGTCTCAGTGATAATTTCAGAAAATGTTATTTCATGAAAATACTTATTGCATCATCTTAAAATTCACCAAATTAGTTTTTAAATAATACGTATAGTTTTGCAATTTTTCTCAGTTAAAAAGAATTAAAAAAAACATTTAAAACCGTTGTTTTTATTAATAAAATTTAAACCAGACATATTTCATTATTTTATAACACTGTATCATGGATTTATTAACTCGATTGCTGAAATATGATTTCAACACTTGCGATTTTCACTTTAGCCATGCATTTTTGTGTTCATCCATATTTAGGCAGATGCTCTCATTCACATCGGCTCACAGCGTCAACGGTTCATTCCCGTGGAATAATGAAAGATCGCAGGACGCTGTTTTCTTTTGAAATCTGGCTGCGTTTGGTTTGTCTGATTCAAAAGAAAACAATACTAAACAGTGAAAGGATAATTATTAAATTGTATTTCAGGAAGGATTTACAAATGATGATATTTTTTAAATATGAATATCATGGGACATTTTCTGATGAGTTTTCAAGCAGGAATGCATCACCCTAGAAACTTAAATTTAAATAAAGGCATAGTTGTTGGAAACTAAAATTGCAAAAAAAAAATAATAATAATAATAATAATATATACAAACTTTTTAGTGAAATAGTAATAATAATCTGAATTCAATTTTTTAAATGATGTAACGTTTAAAAATTGAAGAAAGGAGAAATTAAATTCTGAAGCATATTACAAACATAATTAACAATTATTTCTTCTATAAAATTAAAATCAGCAGTTAGTAAATAACATAAAATCTAAATTGATTATTTTGAATCCTTATCATTTTGATATTGAATTAAAGATTTAATGAGGAGAAGTCTTTACGGGAGCTTTTGAAATTCGTCATTAAAGGAAATAAACTTCATGAAAATAACTCGGCGATTGATCGTGCTATCTTCTGTTTTCATGATAATTAATAAGGGAATTTGAAAACAACTTAAAAGATAAAAAATTCAGGATTATTACTTTAAAATTAAATAAAAATATTGAAATTCTACATTTTTACAAAAATATATTAAGAATTTGGTACTAAATTTTCCGTGAAAATATTCTGAGTTTTTATGAAACATAATCCTATTTCGAAATTCAATGAGATTTAAAGTAGAGAAATTGCTCGATTAATTATTCAATGCTAAATACTGGGTAACAATTAAAAATATTTTCTGTATGAATTTCTCAAACTGAACAACAGCTGTATCCACAGCGGATAATTCTTTTTTAAGTGCTATGTTATGGGCCAAAACACTTTCAATGCTTATTTTCCCCCTCGTTCATCTAAGAGATGAATTTACTGTAATATTTGCTCATTCCAGTCCAAGGAATCAGCAAGTTTATCAGATTAATGATTCGCTATTTCATACATATTGTAACGTTTCCTTTTCCCCCACACGTGGTAATGGGCATTCCGGCCAGATTGGCGTCACTCTTATACCCATACATAGTTAAGTACATACTGACTGCCAGATGTAGATCCTTTTCTCTAGGAATGTGTCTCTGGTCATTTGTTGCTATCCAGGTAGGGGGGGGGGTGACAAATGCATGCACCGTCCATCGTGCTTTCAAGGGTGAAGCTAAACTTTCAATTGCTAAACTTTTTTTTCCTTATGAAGAGACTTCACAAGTCATCAAAAAACAAATTATCACCAGCAATTGTTATAATTAAGCGACAAACCCAGGTGCACTTTACACGATACTAGCTACGGATTGTATGTAACTATCGTGTATTACAGACGGGTCATACACAAATATTGATTATTAACAGACACTTCCTCGATCGAGTTTTGATCACTGAGGAAGCATTACTGAGCAGCTATTGGATGACAAGGAACTCAAGTTCACCAATGAGAAAACAGCGACATATATCTGATGGGAATAAATGTGGTGTTCTCTTCCTAAGAGAGGGGGAGAAGAAATAAAGGCTTTAAATTGGAATTCGGAGAGACTTCAGGGTTCGGAGAAGGAGCAGTTTAGAGCTAACAGCTTATCAGCGTGATTCTTTTTGGTGACGATTTGATCGAGGATCTATTTCCAAATGAGTTCTATATATTTCAAGTAACTGTTTCTAGATAAGGAACTAGATGAGAACGAGCAGCTTTTTGTACGTATATAAGGCTGTAAATAAAATAATGGTTTTGTTGCTCGTTTCTCTTATTAGATCGGTTTGGATCAAGATATTGCATTTATCCTCTATCATCATAGTAACGCTTTCTCTTATAATTCATTCAATTCTATAATTCTTTCATTTAGGAAATGTATTTCCGTTCTTGCGTTTGTGTTTAGAAAATAGCAGCTTTAAATATCCTATTAGACATTTCAAAGTGCTTGCAGTTTTACAGATTGGTAGAAAATTTCGGTAGATAGAAATATGGTATTCTGAAGAATCGTCTCTCTTTTTCTGAGACATCTGTTTGACCTCTGTAACTTTTTCTGATTCCAACACTAGATAATTGGAAATTCCGTTCAATTGGGACAAGAACTGGAAAAAATCTTGATTTATAAGTTCTCCAGGCTGCCAGATGGGTAGGGTCTCCTCTCTACTGGGATCATTTGGACATTAAGTCGAGTTCCAGATAAAAAAAACCATACATGCGTGTTTCGTCCTTCCGAGGAAATAAATCGTATCTTAAAAGGGGAAGGTCAGCTACGAGGATGGATCATTAGCAAACATTCTCACTGTCATTTGGAAATCATTGGTCCCCCCCCTCCCTCTGAATAACTAGTGGATAAGCGGGAACTCAAGTGTACCGATGTGAAAATGGGAGGTGGAGTTTTGAGAAAAGATAAAATGCGGGATTTTTGGAAGAAAGGAGGGGAGAGAGAGATCTGCAGGAGGGTTAAAAGGGAGACTTCCAAGTTTTCGAAGGATTTGGAGGATCGTCATTTTGAAGGAGGTGAGAGAAGCTTCATGGGATTCGGGCTTCTGAGTTAAGACCCACCCGATTATTATCGGTAGATTCCTTGAGCTACCCTTACAACAACTACTACCTAATGCGCTAACAGCCCGTTAGTTTTTGTTGTGAGGTTGTTTCTCCAAAATGAGGCGAGGAACTATTCGTGTATAAATCTCATCTGTGATGTAAATATTTTTAATCTAGACGAGAAAGAGTTGTTCTCATGTGCATAAGGCTGCAAATAAAGAAATTGTCTTTAAAAGGTACTCCCTTATTTGATGGACAGGATCAAGTCATTGCAGTATTCTGAACTTATTTATATTATGTTCGATTTCACGTTAGTCTGGTTTTATTAAACGCTACTTCTGTGAATTTATTTGTATACCGGCGATGTATTTGCCCTTGCTAATAATAATTAAAAAAAATCATACATTCATGCTTTGATTGTGAATGCCAGATATGAAGTGAGTGTTCGGAAATTTAATAATGATTTGAATATGGGACATTTCAAGATGGCTGAATAGATCAAAATATTTTTAAAAAATTCTTTATGCGTCAAAGAAATTTTATTTCAGTTTTGAGAAATGAGGTTGAAAAAAGATTGCTTCCTCCCTTCAATATGACTCATTTATTCCCTAATTCTGCCTCTCTTGGCGATGGTGACGGTTGCAAGAGTAAATCTTCCACCCTAAAAAAATTATCTGAAAGAATGCTGTGCCAATCTGTACGATTCGGTTCATTCTAACTCAAAATCCTGAAATGCCAATTGCTATGCTGAAGATATGATTTCGGTCCGAGCATCACCACCACCGCTGAATGCAACTCGCGGTGAAAACTCAAAATGTCGAAGCATTACCGGATTTTCCCCATTGGTACCATAAGTTGAATTTTAAATCTACAATATTTGCTTTCAAATGTTAAAATTAAAAATTAAATAAAAAAAATTTTGGATTCTATTAAGAACGAATGAAACCCACGAACATGCTTCTTTAAAAAATTCACTTATTGATATTATCGCCATTGTGAACCAGTATATCTGAATCGAAATTGTGGCAAGAATACGTGAAAGGATATTGATTTCTAAATCCTTTTGGTGAACAGGAAAGGAACTGAAGAATCGGCAAAATTAAAAACTTGTATACACCTCCATCTTGTTAAGATTTCACTAAATTTCGTGGAGTTATTACTCAAAAATTTTCATCTATTATTCAATAAAGCCTAATTTGTCACATCTGCTTCTCTGCATGCATCTGTGTGTGACTGCTGTTGTTCCGGAGGCTAGAAAGGAGCTTGGAAAGGGAAAAATTAAGGACCTCTTGTGAAAAATGTTGCATAGTTCTTAGGAGGGAATTCTCTTTTCTCAGATAGAGTTCGTTTTTTGCGGTAGGAGCTCCCCAAATAAAATTCACTAATGTTTCATCTTTCAGTTATTATCATTGAGTAATAAAAAATATTACTTAATGATAACTAAATTAAAATAATTGCCAATAAATAAATTCAATTCATTTTTTAAGCCAAGATCATTTTTTAAAACTATTTTTGCTTCGAAATGTTAAAGAATTTAAATGAAAAAGTAATCGTGACAGCCAAAGAATTCGCGGCACAATTTGAAGCTTCTCTCAAAAAGTTATAAGATTTGTTATTTAACATTATAACGGAATGATAGATGGCTGCTCAAATATCTAAGCACATGCGAAAAAAGATGAGTGCTTCGTTGTGAAATATATATACAGGCGATTGGCTTCATGACCTGTTTATTCTTTTTTTTAGTGCTTCGAAATAGAAAAGATGCAGGTTCTCAGTTTCGAATTAAAATGTCGAGTCGTATTTGGAATGCGCATCTGTTATTTTATTTTGATGAATTGTTCAACAAAGTTCATACGTTCTGACTCCAATATTTTAATTTATAAACATGTATATGCATACAATGAATTTTAGGAATGCATTGTGAAATGTGTACTATGTTACGCTGCTTGCTCTTTGATGCATTATTTCGAACTAGCCGCCATTGGAGATCAATCTGTTCGTCTCGCTTATTCACTCTTTAGGCTGTTAAATTATTGATATGGATGCATTCCTTTAAATAAACATTTCACTTTGTAATTTAGTGCGACTAAATCACTTGAATTCAATTAAAACAGTTTACTACAAATATTACAAAGCATGTATATGACGAAATTAAAAGGGAAGTGAGCATTCTGTTACCTATTTGATGATTGGCAACAGCGCGTGCTTCAACGCTTTGACTAAAAGCTTGAATCTCGCAAAAGCTCTGTTTCAGATAGGGCATGAAATTGAATAAATTGAAAATATTATCAAAGTTGAGTGAAAAATTGCACGGAGTGATATTAATATAATTAAAAATGTAATTTTTTTAGTCTTGAAACAATACAAAAACCATTTTTATAAGATGATTATTTTAAAATATATGAGTATCAATTTCCGTAGGCAAGTCTTAATGATTATGGCTAGACTTAATATACAAGTTCCAAGACTGAAACGTTTTAGAATGATTTCATCCAATTATAATCGTGGCAATTTTTTATTGGAGCTTTAAAAGCCCTTTGCTAACCTTTCTGGTATTTATTCAGGATTTTAGAGTTTTTGGAGGATCGATGGGTCTGGCGAGAAATCGTACATTAATTTCAGTCTTACTACGATTCTTATCTGACAAAGGTTATGATACATTTGCTCTCGATTGAACTTTTCGTTTGAAACCTGATTCTTGATTTCTGTTATATCCCCTCTCTTCTGACTAAATACTCTCTTTGGTGACATGGCGAACTTTATCGAGAACACTTCTAAAATTATTTTGCAGCTCCTTTGGTTAGCTAAGTTTAGTGTTTGATTAAACATATATGTAAAAAGGCTGAATAAATAAAACAATCTGAAATTCGTAGGATGTTTTGTTTATAACAGTTGCCATTCGACAATTAGTAATAAGCTCGATTTCGGGGCCACATTCATTAGCGTTTTGTGCATAAAGATAAGCCTTTCTGCCCATATTTTCAATGACTGAGTATAATTTGTGCAGTGGTTGAAAAACTGACCGAAATCAAATAATTTTTAAGCCAAAAAAGGAAGAGTTTCTTTCAAATGAATTTTGGTAAAACTTAACGTGAAGCCCCGAAATGAAAACAGTGAGAGATGGTTTTTATCTCATTCACATGGAATTGAAAACTATTTTGAATAAGAAGGAAAAATAGGTTTGAAACTATCGACAATAAGCCGCGTGGCAGTTGTTTGAGCAGCAGCACTGAAGACGAAAAGAAATAAACTGAAACCTTTCGTCAAGAGAGCCCGGAGCTTCTGCTTTACTTTCCTCCAGCGACTGCTCTTTGCCTGGCACGAGAGTCGAGACGGATGGCAGTGGATACAGAAACAAGTTCAAAGGCTCTCTAAGCTGCCACGAAAGCAAATTCAGAGCACTCTCGTCACTTTTCTTTTCTCCAGAGAATTTTACAGCGACACCCCCGGGGCGAGTGAACACCCCCAATCGTCAGATGTGAAGGGGCATTCGCGTGACGGGTGCCGAAATCACGCCAGGATCGCGTGTCGAGTGCGGCGTTGCGTGAAGTGGGAGCAATCGGCAATTCAATTTGCGTAAAAGCGTCCTCAAGAGGGAGAGACATGGATGTGCGGCTCTCGACCAAGGGCGTGGTCAGATCCACCCTCGAATCAAGTGGACAGAAACACTGAACGGCGAAGAACGATCGTGAACCCTTTCAAAAATTCCAACAAATCAAATTTTTCGCGTGAAGG
Organism: Argiope argentata; assembly: GCA_026289955.1. Taxonomy (NCBI): domain Eukaryota; kingdom Metazoa; phylum Arthropoda; class Arachnida; order Araneae; family Araneidae; genus Argiope; species Argiope argentata. The sequence goes on from JAOUZG010029365.1 coordinate 1,588,828, forward strand.
GCATCACTGAAAGGGATGTAATTCTCTAATGATGTGGCTTTCATTTTATTTATTTGTTATTGCTTTCGGAATTGCTTTCGCATGTAATTTTTTACAGAATGGTTGGTCAACGAAAACGACGCATTAATTTATAAATCCTATTTACAAAGGTTTGTATTATTAATCAGCGCTGAATAAATATAAAATCAGAGAAACGGTTAAGCCCGCGTTCATTCGTCTCATGGTAAATTAAGAAAATTAACACTTTTAATGTGAGAATTTTGATAAAGTCGCTGATTATTTTGATTCTCCAAAGATTTCAGAATTAATTCATCGACTTTTTAAGAGAAATAGACGAATTTCATAAATTTAGTAAAAGGCTGCTCAGTATATTTTTGCTTTGCAATTAATTTAATGCACTATTTTTCATTATCTAGGTTTCTGGTTAATAATTCAATGCAACGAGTGAAAAGGACTCTTTGTACAAAGGGTAGAAAGAAAGGAGAAAATTTCAGAAATTGAACTCATTTTGAACCTTTAATAACATTTAATATAACATTAATAAAACGAGGTTTTCTAACGTTAGCAATCAGCAACTAGTCAAAGCGAATAAAGTAGGGCTAATGTAGAAAAAACAAGATAACTACAGATGCATGAATACGTCTTTCAAAATGATTCATAAATATTTTCTTGTTTTGATTACAGAATTTTATTTAACAGCTCTTAAATAACTCGAATCCTATTCTAAAGTCTTTTGTAAGACACTTGTGACGACTTCAGATAAGCGACGGAGAAGAATATACCGAACTAAGTTCCCACGCGAAAGTAAATCTTTGTACCTGTTACCGATAGAGGAGAAATTTATAAAATGCAAAGAATGCAGACATCTGATACGCAAAGCAAAGTATCGCCGTCAAGCTAAATTCAGATGTGTCTGAGCGATTTCAAGGGGTTTCTCTCTTCTGGAGAAAACTACCGCAGCCAAGAAGCAGACCACTTATCTCTCTGCTAATCGATGTTTTCCCCTCTCATCTGATTGGAAAAATAACTTAGGTAAGATGATATAATGAAAGTTGGGAACTATCCTAATTGGTGGTTTGTCACAGAAGACTGGCCTATAAGACCCAAATAAAAGGGAACGAACGAGATGAACAGCGGAGGAAGTGGACTGACGAAGCGAGAGCTAGTGATTGGAGATAGAATACAGCTTGGAATTCTAAGTAAAATTCTCAGGAGAGAATTTGGAGTGTGCGTAGGCAGCCGCGCCCTGTAGCTGAGCCCACGTGAAGTTCATCGGAAGTTTTGGACCACTGTGCGTCCTGTCTGAAGTGTGAAAGCTCGTCAAAGCTTTAGGAGACCTCCAATTAGCTGAACAGCTTTTATTCTGAGTTGCCTTCAGCCAGTTCATCATCTTACGTTTCCGGAAATTCCAGCAGGTTAATCGAAGAGCGGATAATCCCGAACCTCATGTTGAATCTTGCGGGAGTTTCAAGAACTCCGTCATATCTCTTCACCTCCGAGAGAGATTCCTTACTTATCTGAAGTACAGAACCTTCCCCTATTGGAACTCTGAACTGAATTACTTATGTGCTTGTAAAAGCTCTAATCAAGAAAAGTGTACCTGTGCGAAATATATATGTAGTATATCTGGAAATAAATAGATTTACTTCTCAAAGATCTGGGTTTGTTTTCGGTGCACCTCACCAGTTGGCGCGGCTAAAAACGTTACACACTTGATTAAGTCCTATGAGACAATCAAACATAGACATTGTAAGGAAGTCGCCACTTTGTCTCCTGCTGGAAGAGACACATGATCGAACAATGATACTCCTATCCAGCGGTGAGGCAATTCATCCTTTGTTGCCCATTGTGTTTCTCCCGTTCTTTGAATTTGAGAAAGACAGATAAGGGATCACACATGTTTTCGGCTCATTAAAGCAGTAAACCGTGCAGAAATACCAGACGGGACTATTTCGTCTATAGACCACCCAGCTGGGAAGGATTCCGATAACGAACAGCAGATGCTGTTTACGACCCGTTGAAGAAATTAGTGTTTCCTTGAATCCATTGAAGGAAGAACGCAGGTGTGAACAGCGGGTGTTGTGACGGTTCTGATAAGGGGTGGATGTCTCAGAAATCTTCCCACGACA
>JAOUZG010029365.1:1606817-1626575 GCA_026289955.1 Argiope argentata
AATTATGCAATTATGTAATGTCTTAATTATATGTAGCAATAACGCGAGCACAAAATAACGCAGGCATATTATCACAAAGGGGGGGGGCTCTTTCTAGTAAAAAAAAAAGAGCAGCATTATTGTAATATGTATTTATTTTTTATAAAATTAATAAAATTGGAGAACAAATTCTACAGAAATAAAACTGATATCGCAGAGAAATTGATTTCTTTACATTTTATAGCCGTGCAACGTTTCCCCCCCCTTTTATATACTTCGAAGTTATTTTAGAAAAATCAAAAATTTCAATTATTTTTAATTAATTGAAAAAACTTGAGTGTTTTAAGGTAGCGTTTCTTCGTGAACAGTTGAGTAGCTTCGTGTCAAATTTAGAATCTCTTCTACCGGCGGTGTTTCGAACGACTCTTGAATGTTGCATCAAAAATTAAAATAAATCACTGAAAAAAAATTCAAGCTTTGAACGGATGTAAATGGCAACCAAATACCGATTAACGAACGGCGGGTTGAAACGCGGAGCATAAAACTTGTCTATCAAAACTAACTATGCGCCATAAAGAGTAAAACTATTAAGTTTTTGAGGAAAAAAATTGCAGCGTTAGAAATTAGTGCGTTATACTTCAGAAAATTAATTAGTTGCATCACATAATCTCCATTTGTTGATTTGATTTCTGCATTATATTATTTAATGTATTCTATGCCTTTTTAATGCCTCACAACTAATAATAATATAAAATGTTAGGGTTGTTTCTTTCTATTCTTTTTCAGTTAGAAAATGCATGTTTTCCCGAGGATCCTTGATTGTTTGTAAGGGTCCAATGTCAACAAGTGTCGTTTGTTCCTTCGAACTAAGAGGGTTTGTTCTTCGTGGGCCCCATCCAGTTTTCCGCACGGCCCCTGGCTGGGTCGGTGTGTGACTTCCTCACTCGAAAATCGGAGTGATCTCGCCGCTGCGAGATCTGGAGTTCGAATGCCGCGACAGATTCGGGTAACCAGGGAGTGTTTTTAAATCAGCTCCTCTATCAGATGAAATTGGTGCATCGTACAAACTAGAAGTGAGGGTAAAGTAAAATGGAGGAGAAAAGAGAACACCGTTGGAATAATGCTAAAAAAGATCACAAACCGATGCTAAGAAGGTTCCGTTCTGCAACAGCCAAATATACGGTTGTGCAGCGTATGGTAGGGTAAAAATTATATTAAAAAAATTAAAACTCTAATAATTTTTTCATGATGATAGTTAAATTATGATGACAAAAATTAAAAAGACTTTTTACAAAGTTGAATTCAATCGCATAAAACATGATTTTTAATCTTTATTGGCATGAATTATTTAGGATTCCTTTTCGTAGCTCACTTCCTTAAAAAAAACTGTTAATTTTTTTGTGAATTTTGACAAAACAAAGGGTCATTTAAAAGGAAAACCCAATCAGTAAACTCTATCGCCAAAGTATACGAATGTCATCTCTTCAGTTAAAAAAAATCACTCAATGAACTTTCAAAGCCAGTAAATTTGCTATCCGGAGTCATTTCGTTAGCTGAGCAGCGAATCCTCACCATACAGCTAGTGCATAAATAGAGGGTGCTAGTCGTATGTTTCTTGTGCAAGTAGCATGAATCCCGTGATTTGAGGGGAATATGAGAATAAAGATATCTTTTTTGGCGAAAAATCGCAAATCTGGGCAAACACAAAATTTGTAATGGTCGATTTTCATTACCTGAAAAGTTTATTTATTTTATTCTTTTCTTCTTTAGAAATTATTCTACTAAGTAAAAACAAGTAAACTGGTTTCGAAAATAATTATTTGTTTTCAAAACATCAATAGCTGAGTTTGTCGACTTAAATCAAGTTTTTTTTTTTTGCCCTTTTTGCATTAATTAAAAGTAATCACTTATCTTCTTTGAGTAAACATTTTATTTCTTTTATTTACCTAAAACATCTTTATGTTTTACATTACATGTTCAAATACTTTCTCACAATATCTCATACAGATTTTTTTAAATTTTTTATAAAAACAGATCATAAAAGTGACATAAGCCTTATTTCCTCCTTCAAAATACTGTGCTTATGCATTTACCAATACTATCCATGTTATTAGAGAGAGAAAATATAAAATATTAAACTATAAATTATAGACATCTTTTACGATTTTATTTATTATTGCAATTATTTATTTAAAGTTTAAAACTAGTAGGAAACTTTTTCTAATATCATTTATCTGTGGAAACAAAACAAAACTTAAAATGGATTTAATGCCACTCACAATATAATACAATTCAAATATTTATATTAAAAAAGGAAAAATATATGGGAAATAATATATTATTCCTTTTATAATAAGAAACTTTATAAATAATAAAGAGCTTTATTTGCATTAAAATAAAAACACAATTATTAATCGCTCAATAATGTTTATACACTCTATAACAAAAAAAAATCGACGCACCAAGAAGGAATTCTCCGATTTAGACCAAAATTGGTGGATAGGAAGACAGTTTACAGAAGAGTAAATGATTAAAATCTCAGAACAAATGAATAATTTACTTCAGAGTTACAGAAACAAGTTCAATAAGGTGTTGTCCCGCCTTTAGCCTGGATACAAGCTACCAAATGGCGTGGCATAGACCGACAAAGTTTCCGGATGGTCTCCTACGGTATTTCCTGCTGTAACGTTTTTGGCCGGGGCTACTAGTGAGTTGCGCCGAAAACAAACTCAGGTCTTTGGAAAATAAAAATCTATTTAATCTCAAAGACCTAGACAAAGATTCTGGACAACTTTTCTATAATACACATACATTTCAAACAGGTACAACTTCTTGATTAATGATTTTACCATATAAGAAATTCAGTTCAGAGTTCCAATAGGGGAAGGTGTTGTACTTCAGATAGGTAAGGAATCTCTCTTGGGGGAGAAGAGATATGACGGAGTTCTTGAAACTCCCGCAAGATTCAGCCTGAGGTTTGTGTTTATCCACTCGTCGATTAACATGCTGGAATTTCTTGACATGTAAGGAGATGAACTGGCTGGAAGAGCAACTCAGAAGACAAGCTGTTCAACTAATTGGAGGTCTCCCAAATCTCGGATGAGCTTTAACACTACAAACGGGACGCACAGTGGTCCAAAAGTTCCGACGAACTTCACGTGGTCTCAGCTACAGGGCGCGGCTGCCTATGTACACTCCAAATTCTCTCCTGAGAATTTTACACAGAATTCCAAACTGAATTCTAGCTCCAATCACTAGCCCTCGCTTCGTCAGTCCACTTCCTTCCTTTCCTCTCTTTCCTCCCCTTTTTATTTGTGTCTCATGGGCCGGTCTTCGGTGACAAATGACCAATTAGGATAGTTCTCAACTTTCAATGGATCTTCTTACTTAAGTTATCTTTCCAATCAGATGAGAGGGGGAACATCGATTAGCAAAGAAATAGGTGGTCTGCTTCTTGGCTGCGGTAATTTTCTCCAGAAGAAAGAAACCCCTTCGTTTGCCGTTCCCCTTTGTGTAGGGTTGCAAGGTGGGTGTCTCTTATTTATTGACAGGGACACATCTGGTTCCTTCCCCCCGATTTTTGTTCCAAACACATGTCCATTTCATTGGGGACCTCACAAATTGTGCAGACACGTCTAGACTTAGCTTGACCGCTGTACATTGCTTTGAGTACCAGATGTCTGCATTCTTTGCATTTTACAAATTTCTCCGCTATCGGGAACTACCAGTTACAAAGGGTTACTTTACCGTGGGAACTTATTTCTCTATATTCCTACTTATCGCTTATCTGAAGTTGTCACACTGCCACATTTTTCCAATTGTCGAACGAAGTCATAAACATTTCGTGGCAGATGCAATCGCCTCCCCATCCTATCCCATACATGCTCGATGGAAGAGATATCTGTCAAGTCAAGGAAGTGTTTGACAAGCTTGCAGACAGTTCATAGAAACACGTGTCGTATGTGGCTTGGCATTGCTCTGCTGTAAATTTAGTCGAGGGTATTACAAAATGATCGACAACAAAAAAGTACTTAGGGTGTTGTCGATGTACCGCAGTGCCGTAACTGTACCTCTAATGACGACCAAAGGGGTCCGGCTATCAAAGGGAATGACACCCCAGACCATAATGCCTTATTGCGGGCCGTTGTGGCGTGCAATAGCGAAGCCCCTCTACCCTGGATGTCTCCAAACACGTCTTCGAGGACAGTCAGGACACAGTTGGAAGCGGAATTTGCCGCTAAAGACTATACGTCCCCAGTCGGCATCATTCTAACCTGATCGAACCATGCATTACTGTAATCTGGCTCGGCAGTGCGCAGGCGTGAGTGGAAAGTGGCGTAACGGCCGGCGCGAACTTATATTTCACTGTTTCAACCGTCTGTGAATGAATGATTATGGTGGACACTGGTGTTTGGGTTGAGCGGCTGATGGTTGATAGAGATAATAAAGGCACTGCTACAGCTGATAGGACAATTACTCTGTCCTCACGATCTGTTGTGATCCTAGGTCGACCGCTGCCATCCTAACGTTGAACTCTTCGCCAATATCTTTGAATAGCCGCATCCCTTCGACTCAAATGACGAGCGATACCTCGATTTGTCCAACCGGCCTCTTTCAATCCAAAGATACGACCTCTGTCAAAGTCTGACAGTTACTCGTAATGAGTACCAACCCTGCGGCGAGACATTTTTTTAAGTTGTTGAAAGGTAATCTGAATCGCAATCAAACCGAAAGTTTTAACAACCGTTGAAGAGCTGCTCCTTATACACATCTGCTGGATGCTCAGCTTCGATGCGCTGGAGATCAAACTATTCATTCATTGGACACTAAAATTTAATCATTTGCATATCTGGTCAAAACACTCATGCATATATAAATTTCAAAGCAATCGGATGATTGCTTCTTGGTGCGTCGATTTTTTTTTTGTTAGAGAGTGTATAAACACTTATACTGGAGAGAAAAAAAAATCAATCCAGGTGTTCAGCCAAGCACTTGCAACACATTCGAGCTTAAAATAAATCAAGTATCATAATGCAATTCCATCAGTTTAAATGAACCTTAATAACAAGTTAAATAAATTAAATACAATAAGTAAACCAAACTATGAAATTTTATACAGTTATAACACCAAAATCAATGAGTGATTGAGGTTACGAAATTTTAAACTGAATTAAAATAGATATAAATAGAATATGTATGTTTTACAATTGAATTGAAGAGATTGAGGAAATGATAGAGAATATCATAAGATAGCCTTTTTTTTCTTTGCATCCAATTACACAGCAATAGTTAACAATGGCTTAAATAAGCTATAAAATTAAACAGTTAAGAGCAAGAAAATATCTCCAATTGAAATATAATGGGGAATGGATAATGCGGTCGCAGAGAATATGGATTGTATTTTCAACCCACGTGGTTTTATCTTGTCCTATACCGATGTTGGGTTTCACTGCCTCTATTAGTATACCTGGTCTGTGATCCTCACACGATCCAAGAAGAGGCGAAGATGCCGAGGCAGAAAGAAAAAAGAATCAATACATTTTAGATGCCTTTTAAAATTCTAATGATCAAGCTGTTCTTTTTATCGAACCATCTAAACTTCTGAACGGAAGTTTCTGAAATTCTTGATAATCCTTAAGTTTTCTGCGCTGTTGTTGCTTTCTTTTAGGCGAAGAATACGCAGTCTGTAAATCTGTCTGAGCAAATCGGAGGAAGTCCAGAAATTTTTTTCAAATTTGCTTGTATTATGAAATCAAAGTCAGTAAACAAAGGAACATTTCTTCCGTTATCTCAAGAAACGGATATTCTATTACTTAAAGAGAACATCAAGTTTTTGCAATACTAATGATTTTAATTTCGATTGTTTTTTATATGATAAAAGGCTCTTAATCTTCACTGCTTTCTAAAATTATATTACTTCAACGGATACAGAAAATAATATCTCCTTGAAAAAAAGATTCCATAGCTTTTCGATTTTTTTGTCGATATTCTTAATTAAGAAGAATATAATATTGCACAAAAACAATCTAAAAATTGGACAGACGGGTAAAGAAATACACGAGATAGGATCAATGAACGATACGGAAGTGGATAAACAAACAAGAAGGATCCGAAAGACACGTTAGCTGTTCGCTTCTTTTTGCCGAACATCACCATGCTACAAAACTCTCCTTTGCTACCTGTTGACTTGAGGAGGACACGCGAGGCTTCGGCCATTAGGCTCAGTTGAATTCTAGCATCAAAAATCGTGGCTCCTATCAAAAAACAAACATTTTAGTCAAAAATAGGCGCCCTTCAGTTGCTACACTTCTTCCTTCTCTGTTATTTCGACACCAGGGCTCATCTCTTTTGCGGATGCCATCTCTCAGCGAAGATTCTGCCCTCCCTCCCATTTCGGAAGAAAATGAAATGCGATTGACATAACTTAACAATAGATGGGAAAGATTTAACTTCTCATCATTAAGGGTGTAATGTCTTAGCTTAAAGTAACGATGCTCTTTAATACTAAAAACATTTATTCAAAGACTACACGCACGCACGCACGCACGCGCGCGCGAGCAAGCACAAAAAAAAACAGAAAACATTTAAAATGAATTTAGAAACAAGATTTAGAAAATTAATAAATGTTAGAAGTCAAGAAATATTAGACAATTTAGAAGTCAGTTCTGTTAAGCTTCAAGACGTGCTAAAACAATCTTTTCCCACTCCAACACAATATGGCGACGTCTCTTTCGTCAGGCGCGGACAGCGCCCCCTATTCCAATTTAGGACAGTACAAGGGAAAGAATTTAAGAGAATTTTTTTATTTAGAATACAAATTAAAGTTGTCATTAAGGAATGTCAACAAAAAATTCGTCTTTAATATTAATAAAATAGCTTGATTAGACTTCAGCAGGCAATTTTGATTCGTACCAGCATTAGGATGATTTGGATGAGGAAAAAAATATGAAAGTTTCAGGGAATAGATAATTTGATCCGGATTAAATCGCTAATTTAAAATAAATTCATTTAGAAAAATTAGGAAATTAAACAAAACCTATTGAAATTATTGCTACTATCATTTCTTTTCCAAACAATCTTTACTTTGGAAAAGCAATTTTAAAAAATAGTAATTAATACCATAATCTATTAAGAAAATTATGGAATGCTTGATTATCTGGTGTATTAATTATCTTCCGGAAACTTCTTAAATCAGAAGAAGTACCCTAGTTGAAAACGAATTTAAATTGTGTGTAAATGCAAATACCACTCATGCCATGGTAAGAATAGGACAAATGAGTGCAGGTAAATCTGCAACAAGTGCTTTTCCGATTCATATCAGAACACAGAGAGCAAGCGAGAGATTGAAAGATTCATCCACTCTCCGAGAAGTCAGGGACTCTGTTCATTTTGAAAGATAACTCGAGATAAAATCCAACCACCTAGGCAAGATAGAACAATTCTCTGAAAGTGAAGAGCAACGTGTTAGTTATTTCTCCAATGCTCAGTTTTCTTGTGGCCAATAGACCAGCATGTCCACAAATATTGCACCTTTTATACAACATTCCACACACAGCGCATTGATGAGCGTGTCCATCTGAAGGTTTCTAGTGAAATTTTCTATAGAATTTATCGATAACCTGTGTAATAATAACCGTCTTAGCTACTCATGCATCACATTCGCTTGCACAACCCCTTTATACAGGAGAAAACTTTCACACATTTCACGAATAGAACAGATGAAGAACAAATGCTCGGACCGGGACTCAAACCCGGGACGCCCAAATCTCGGGGAAGAAACGCTACAGTTGGGCCAGGATGTCGGCATGTGTAATCACGAATGTATGAAGAAATTCCTTTGAAGTGGCTCTAATAAAGCTGTTTCAAAGCCCTATGGAAAAAGCACCTATAACAAAAAGTCCTTACTTCGTCTAAGGAATGAAGACTTGCCGTTGAGTCCATTCGAATTGTACATTGACTTGAAGCAGCATAATATGTTCTAACTCTTTTCCCTCTTATATTATCCGGTTCAATACGGGACAGAAACGTCTGGCTTGTTTTTGGATACCCAACCCTGCCACTTAAACCAATGAAACCGTGCTATGTATGTCTATCACATTTTGGTACTTCTCACAACGATTCGATTTAGCTATACCATACTATTTAGTACGCGAGCACTTTACTCTTACTCCTTATATAAACAAGTAATAGAAATTTTAAAAAAAAAAACAATTTCTACTTAGGTTAATAGAGAAATTTTTTATTTTAGTTACTTTTTATCAAATAATTACTATTAATATTGTTGTTTTTGTGTTTGGCTTTACAATGGAAGGAGGGGTGCAGTAACTTCTGAGGGTATGGCATAGGGATACTCCGTCCCGGCCAAAGCCATTCAAATATAACGATGAGTCGCCGCAAACCCCCACCAAGCACGGAAGTGCAGGTTAATCAACTTAATTTGATAAAACTTAATTCAAAGAACCAGATCGGAAAAAGATACGACTTTAAATTCTCAAAAATTGCTACTTTTTCTCCAAGTATAGTAATTATCAAACATTTCAAAGGTTATTAGAGGAAGATAAAATTGTAAACAATGTTAACTAAGAAAATGCTGTTAAAAAGAAAAAGGTATAAACATTTCAACAGTTATTGGAGGAAAATAAAAATGTAAACACCGTTAACTAAGAAAACGCTGTTAAAAAGAAAAAGGTATAAACATTTCAACAGTTATTAGAGGAACATAAAAATGTAAACATCTTTAACTAAGAAAATACTGTTAAAAAGAAAAAGTATAAAACAACTATACACAAAGTAAGCTCTTGGTAATCCAAAAGCAAATAACATATATACAAAATATAGTTTCCATATACAATATAGACGTAAGAAAACTAATGTCAAAGCGAAGAGAATTTTCAATCGTGCTCCACGGATTCCAACTGCATAAGATTATTGATAATTTCAGAAGCACTTGACCTAAAGAGAGGGAATTTTATTAGCAATTTGATGTTCCAATTTCTCCAGCCTAATTGCCATGTTGAGCGGGTATTTTCCCATAATTCACCTCCCCGTATAATATGTTGAATGGTTCCAGAAGGTTTTTCACCTCTTCACTTATCAGATTTTCCAAATAACCTAGCTTGGTGAGCATTAAAAACCCCATGACCAGTCATGATTTGGTTTATGAAAAAGTCACCATATAGTCTGTTAAAATGCTCTGTTTGAATAAATTTTTTAGTCCAAACACCTTTATTGGAGGCTTCTCAACGAACCTGCCACTTTTCAATTTTTTATTTATTTATTTCAGTTAGCAGTTGCGTTGCAGTTGGGCTAAAAGAATAATCAATCGTCTCTTTTTTAGTTGCTTCTTTTGCATAAAAGTCCACTCTCTCATTACCCTCAATCCCTATATGTGCTTTTGCCCCAAGTCGAATTAACATTGAGTTTAGATTTAACTATTAACTTTTTAAATTCCTGTATGAAATTTTTATCTTCGTTTGGAGCTTGCAGTGTTTGTAGGTCTGATCTTGAATCTAAAATGATGTCCTTATTTGTCAATTTTTCACTTATTATGAATTTAACTGCCAATAGCATAGCTAGAAGTTCTGCAGTATATATATACAGTTCTATATATACATTTGTTAAATCATTTAATCTATACATTTTTCTATTTCTTTCAGCACCATCCTGAAAAAAGACAAAAGCACACTCCACTCGGTTATTTAACTTAGAACCATCAGTACATATTTGGTTACTGGTTTTCGTCCCGTTGAAGAATGTCCAATTGATTTTTTCATACTCCCACAGGGCTGTGTTTTTTGTAAATTCGATATTAATTTTATCGTCTACATTTTCGCAGATTTTATGTTGCTTTATGGTTACTGAGACTGCAATCATATGTTGTATTTTTAGATCTAACAGTGGACATCCACTCAAAACTTGAAAAACCTCGTTATATACTGTTGGATAACATTTGGCAATAGCTAATAGGGATTGACGCTGAATAGAGATAAGTTTATTATTTACTTTGACTTAATTTCTGTACCATATTTCACATCCATAAGAAATAATTTTTCCAATGACGTCCAGATAAATGTGTTTCATTATTTTAGGTTTTAGGCTCCAGGTAGCTCTAATTATTCTTCTTGACCTCTTTAATTTTTATTACTTTATCTTGAACAATGCCGAGGTGTGGCAGAAATGTAAGAGCAGGGCCAAAAATAAATCCAAGATATTTAATATATTTGGAGTATGATAATCTTTGATTATACAGCTTTATACCAGGAAAATGCGTTACATACTTTTTATATTTGATAATAGTATAAACACTTTTTTTTATTAAATTGTAGATTAAAGTTATTCGTCTCCTTTTCAAGTTTATCCATGATTAGTTTACTTTCATTTATGAATAAGTATGAGGCAGAAGCCTAATGGTATCATCCGCATATGCTTGCACTAAAATATTTGCATCATCGTTAAATTCAATAAGTAGTTCGTTTATTACAAGAAACCAAAGTAAGGGTCCCAAATTAGAACCTTATAGAATGCCCAGGTTGTATTTCCATTTAGTTCCATGCGTCAGTAAAATAGCTCTTTCAAAAAGAAAACCATTCAATAAATTATTTAAAGCCAGAGGGACTTGGTATTTTTTGAATAAAATTCTTAGATCAGACCATTTTATAGAGTTAAGTGCATTAGTAATATCCGATGAAACAATATAAATAATTTGTTTTTCGTTTCTAGCTACGTCTATGTAATTCATGATAACTTTAAATGCGTCAATTGTACTTCTATTTTTGAGGAAGCCATATTGATTTTCCTGCAAAAGATCATTACTTTCCAAGTACTAAGAAAGTCTTTTAGTAACTAGTTAATCTAATACCTTACCCATAATTGGAAGGAGGCATATAGGCCTATAGGATTTGTATCCTTTGACATCTTTGCCTTCTTTGGGTATTAAAACAATTTCTGCAGTCTTCCATATTTCCGGAAAGAAACCAAGTTTCAGACATGTGTTATATATTTTTGTCATTCATGTTTTGTTGATATGAAACAATTCCTGTATTATTTCCACACTCCAACCATCATATCCTGGGGCACTCATTTTTTTCATACTTATTAATGTGTTTTCTATTTCATTTGGCGTGAATTCTACCATATCCAAATTTTCAAGACTAATATTTTCCACCTCCTGAGTATCTACTATAAATGGGAAATGCTTCATCAAAATATAATCCCGACTTTCATCGTATGTTTTTGTAAGCTCCCCATTTTCTTTGATAATCTGTCCTATTTTGATTACCATGCCTTTGTCTTTAATGATATTCTTTACGTCACCATATTGTTTTTTAGCGATATCACTTAAGAAGTTTCAAAAGCATTCCTTTTTGGCTTGGGGTATCATCAATTTGTATTTACCGAAATTTTCCTTATATTTCATATTGCATTTGTAAGCATATTTTATTTGCAAATTCTTTTATCTTGTGGCAACATTTGATGTATTTTTGTTTTATGTTGTGATTTTAAAATTCTCAGAGAGTACGCTACTGATAACTGATGAGTACGTTTTCGAAACTTAAATAAATCTTTTTTATATGTATATATATTAATTAACTCTCAATATTTCATTTGAACTTGAAGGAAAATTTTGAGCAGCTAACAGAAATCAGAAGTGGGATTTATTTAAAAAAGTATTGATAAAAAGAATTTGTTTGAAAATGACTGGTTAGGCTTAGATCAAGTGAGAATTTTCAAGGTACGTTACATTCATCGAGCATATATATTTAAATTGTACGAAAATGTGTATCCTCGCCAAAGCAAACAAGTGCGATTTAAAAACCTTAGCCAAAGAGTTAGAAGATGTAAATGACTCATAAAATGAGCAATTCGAAAAAAATAATTTTGGCGAGGAAAGAGTACGACGATTAATGCGCCAAGGAATGGTTGAATACGATAATAACTGAAAGAAAGGAAAAAGAAGAAATAGAAGAACAAGAACGTAAAAGAAGAGAAGAAATAGAAGAACGTAAGAATGCGCGGGATTTACACTGCAAAAATTACGCCTGGAAACCGAAAGTAGGCTTACCAGTTCCGTCGTCAATGGAGATGCTCGTGACGCACAAATGAAGAAGCCGAAGTTAAAACTTCATCATTTGATACAAAATTTAATCCTGACGAAAATGACACAAGTTTATGTTTAATTATGTTTGAACGTTTAGCTAAACAAGCTGATGTATTAGAAAGTGCATTAGTTACTCATTTACTTGGTTTGTTGCCGTATGACGTTGCTCAATTAATCGCCAGAGAAGCGGATGAAATTGCAGACGATTATAAAAGAAGTTAAAAAGATCCTATTAAAGCGATACATGTTAACGCCAGAAAAATTTCGCCAAATATTTTTACTCATAATAAGAATACAGGAAGCGCATGAAAAAAATTTTGCGTACGAGTTCAGAATTTTTTTTTAACGTATGGATAAATGAATTTGAAGTAGATAGTTTAGAGAAGCTGAGCGACCTCGTAATTACGGATCTGATAAAACGTAAAGTTTCTCAAGAAATAAAAGGCAATTTTACTGATGATTGGTCCAGATTTATCTCGCCGACTGATTTAGCTTAAAAACTAGACGATTATGATACCTTAAGATCACCATTCAAAGATAAGCAATCTCGTAGGGATCAAATTACGACAAACGGAACTACTTTAAAGATGAGCCATTTGTAACAATGAAAGAAAAGACAAAAATGTACGGTATTAGCCAAAATGAAAACGGTGAACCCGAATGCTTCAATTAATAATTTTGGGCATATTTCAAAGGACTGCTCGTAACCGAAACCGGTTATAATATGCCGAAAATGTAATAAAACTGGTCATAAAGCTAAAAATTGCTTCGATTTGTCTAGACAAGTTGACGAAAATTCAGAACAGAGCATTTCATATTTGAAGAAAGCAAAACTTAACCACTGTGAAGTACAAGCCTTAATTGACACAGGGAGTTAGTGCTGTCTTTAAAGAATTTCAGTTGTTGAGAAATTTAACCTAATATTCGAACCTATTGTTAATGAATTATACGGTTTTAGAAATCAAAAGGTACCTGCGGTAACAGCAATAGGAAAAATCTGTAGGAAATAATATATTGAAGTTGATAATGTGAATGGCCAAGGCATAAGTGTATATGTTGTCCCCCATGATGCACAGCCAGTTGATCTTATCATCGGACGAACATGGCTTGATCTCCCTCATATTGCTTACACTAGAATAGGAAATAGATTTCACATTGGATATCGGGAAGATGAACTATTTAGCAATTTTCTATTTGATGAAAAAACAAATCGAGTTTGCCTTAAAGCTCTTGAAGCAACTAAAGTAGAAGATAATACAGTAAATCTAATCAATTGTCAAGCAGAATCTGTCGACAATGGATTAATTATGATAGAGAATCCTTACGAAAGCATTGGTTGCTTATTGGAAGTGAAAAATTGAAAAACGGTTGTCCCTTTTGGGAATATTGGAAACCAAAATGCTGAGTTTTACAAGAATCAATGTGTTGGAAGAGCTGAAACTATAGAGTTATGTTTAAATACAGAAATTAAAGAGAAAACTGCAAGCTACTCTAGAAAATTAAGCAATTTTAAGGAAAAAGTTCCCATAATCTTGAATGAGATCAACATTGATTCAAGTATCAAAATTGAACGTAAGTAAGAACTGGTTCAATTGTTGAACGAATATAGAGACTGTTTTGCATTAAATATTTCAGAGCTTGGATGCACCAATTTAACAAAAATGGTTATTAATGAAGTTGAAGGATCAAGACCCATATGTAAGAAACCATATAAAACGAATGCCACAGAAAGAACTGCTATTAAAGAAATTGTAAAAGGGACAAAATGGAACTGTTTCAAGTTCTGTCATATTGGTTAAAAAGAAGACCGTTTGAGAACAGATTGGTTATTGATGATGGAAGGCTTAATAATCATACAAAAAAAAGATAAATTTCCATTACATAAAATTGTTGACATATTGGAACAATTACATGAATGCAGTGTTTTTAAAACCTTGGACATAGCGCATGGATATCTACAAATACATTTAACCAAGGAAGCAAAGCTCAAGACAGCTTTCATAACACCAGATAAAACAGGACAGTTTGAAAGGATAATTTTCGGCTTAACAAATGCTCCAGCAGAATTTCAATGTTTGATGTATCTTGCATTGGACCCTTTATGTAACAAGGATATATTGTGCTATTTGAATGACATACTTATACCAGCCAAAACGTGGGAAGAAATGATCGAAAAATTAGTAGAAATATTCAAAGGATTACGTTTCACAAATTTAACCCTGAAACTACCTAAATGCGAATTGGGGAAACAAGAAGTTGAGTATTTAAGATGTATCATTAACAAAAATGGAATTAGGCTGGGATCCAAAAAAGTAGAATCTACTTCTAAGTTTCCTCAAAATAAAAATGTGCATGATGTAAGAAGATTCATCGGATTAACAAGAAGATTTCAATCTTAGAAGATTTATTCCAAATTATGCCACTAAAGCAAAACGCTTGACAGAACTAACGAAAAAGAATAGCGTATTTAAATGGGAAAAGGTTCAAGAAAAGTCATTTGAAACTCTAAAAAGTCAGCTGACAAGAGAACCAATTTTTGCTCTTTACAAATCCTGAAGCGAAAACTGAAGTACATACCGATGCATGTACGGATGGTATAGCTGGCATGTTGCTTGAACTAGGAAGTGATAATAATTGGCCTTTAGTTTACTGTGTAAGTAAAAAGACTACTCAAACAGAAAATAAATATCATTCGAGTAAGTTAGAATTAATGGCAATTGTTTGGACACTGGAATGACTTCGACAATTCTTACTGGGCATAAGTTTCACAGTAGTGACCGACTGCCAAGCTTTAGTTTATGTGAATGCGAGGAAAACAAGTAATCCTCAAATTGCTCGTTTTAGTCTCCTCATTCAAGAATTTAACTTTGAAATCCGCCATAAGCCTGGCACTAAAATGTCTCACATAGATGCAATTAGTAGAGCTCCAGTTTTAAATGCTTCAGACACACTAGATTCCTTGATCGAAAATAAATTAGAAGTTTATCTTACGATGAGTGTCGATCAAGTTCTCACTATGCAGTATGGAGATGAAGCTTTGAAGGAACTTATACTAATTTTCAAAAAGAGTTTTGAAGATAGAAGCAAAGAAGAAAAGCAAAAAGCTCATAATTATATATATAAACGTTGGTAAGAGAGAAAAACTTTTATTTGTCATTCCAAAAAGTATGAGGAAAAGTCTTGTGAAATTTCATGACCTTATGGGACATTTTGCTGTAAGTAAGACAGTGTCAAAAATCAAGGAACTTTATTGGTTTCCTTCTATGAAGCGGTATGATAGTTGATATACATAAATGTGTTTCGGATGTCTGGTCAACAAAGTTCCAAGTGGAAAGAAGCAAGGTCTTCTTTCCCCTATTCCCATTTGCTACAGTGCATCTTGATCACCTTGGACCCTTTGTAACGAGTACCAAAAGAAACAAGGAATTGCTTGTCATTATTGACAATATGGCTAGATTTGTACGCCTCTATCCTGTTAGAGATACATAATCTAAGAATGTTCTTAAATCAGTGGAAATTTTTATTGAAGATTTTGGCTTACCGAATCGTATAATATCAGATAGAGGCTCCTATTTCACTTGACACGAATTTCAAAAATTCTGTGATAAGAAGGGAATTTTGAACACATTGAACTCTACATCCCACCCACAAGCAAATGGAATGGTCGAAAGAGTTCATAGAACAATATTATCTTCCATTATAGCATCAATTGAAAATACAAATTAAAAAGATTGGGATAGAAAAATTAAAGAAATTGAAAGAAACGTGAACAACACTGTGAACAAAACTCTTGGAAAAACATTCTTTGAGATTCTTCATGGATATGTGTCTAGATTTAAAGATGGGATTCTAAGGTTATTTGCTGATGATGATTGTAAAGTTTGGAATGATTCAAAAAAATTACAAATTGAAACAAAAGAACAAATTACAAAAGGACAAGAAAAAAGGAAAATTTATTATGGCAAAAAGAAATCTTGTATATTACATTTTGATAATAGTAGTAGTAAGGAGAAATCCTAAAGCAACCGGTGAATCAACAAAAACTCAACCACACTATCGACGCCCCACGGTTGTCACAGAAATACTTCTTGGTGATACTTATAGAATCTCAGAATTAGAGGATAGAATTGGCCGTAATCCTCAAATTTTAGTTGACTGACTGCTCATGTCAGTCAACTAAAAACTTGGAAAAGTTGGTATGAAGATGATGATAACTCCAGTACAAATTATGATGATGAAAACAACAATGATCCTAGTGACAGTGTATAAACCACTAAAGAAGTTTTGTGTAAAAAGGAGATTTAATTTTTATGTTTTATTGCTATTATAATCTCTATTAAAATTTGATTCAATTGAGGACAATTGAAAAGTCAGGATGGTTGAATGTAAGCATATTTTATTTGCAACTTCTTTTATCTTGTGACAACATCTTGATGTATTTTTGTTTTATGTTGTGATTTTAAAATTCTCATAGAGTTCCCTACTGATAACTGACGAGTACGTTTTCGAAACTTGAATAAGGCTTTTTTCTTATATTAATTAACTCTCAATATTTCGTTTAATCTCTAAGGAAAATTTTGAGCAGCCAACACATTGAATTCTTTCTTGTGAGTCAGAAGTCTTTTGACACAGTCTCCTTAAGGCTCTAGTTTTACTTCTCATAATGGAAAGTTTAGGTATCCACCAAATTGCTTTTTTTGTTGCTGTTGTTTTACTTTTTGAATTTAATTGACAAATCATTTGTAAACTTTTGTCAAAGTCCTTCAGAACTTTATGAAAATTTTCTCTATTAGTTTCAATCTCTGAAAAGGAGTCCAAAAATTTTCTTAAATCCTTTCGGGAATTAAATAATTTTAAATTGTTTAACGACCATCGACCACGTGCAGACCTTGAATTCACACTATGATCAATTCTAAATGTAATTAATTTATCACTCAGTGTAATTTCAGATTCAACCTGGCTCTCTTTTTTATTCCTAGTAATATTTTTGGTAAGAGTAAGGTCAATCCAACTCGTTCCTCTAACAGATTCAAAAGTAGGAGGCGATTTCCTACCATTAACAATTTCGAGGCCCAGTCGAGAAATGAGTTCCAAAAGGATTTTGCCATTTTTATCCTGTTTGTCTTGACCCCAAGTAGGATTTTTAGCATTAAAGTCTCCATTTATTAAGATGTCTTGATTGAAATATTTAAGGACGTATTTTTCAAGTAATTGTAAATTTTGAGTGAAAGAAGGAGAGCAATACATACAAATAATTAGTAAGTCTGACGAGTTATAAGCGACAATAATCACAATTATGTCCTTTTCAATAAGTATAGGTATATAATTTATCCTACTATTCAGTAAAATAGCAGTTCTTGCTTTTCCAGGCAAATAAATTTCGATGTTTCCATTTGGAATACCAACCAAATGACCATTAAATAAATAAGGTTCAGTTATACAAGTGAGTTGTATATCTCTTGATGTTATAACATTACTTAGAACGGCGACAGGTAGACTTTGTATGATTTAAGTTGATTTGAGCGCCAATAAAAGAAGAC
This sequence comes from Argiope argentata, assembly GCA_026289955.1. Classification (NCBI taxonomy): domain Eukaryota; kingdom Metazoa; phylum Arthropoda; class Arachnida; order Araneae; family Araneidae; genus Argiope; species Argiope argentata. Next base: position 1,624,434 of record JAOUZG010029365.1, read on the forward strand.
AAACTCGTAGAATTAAAGGTTTTATTCTGACCGGCCATAGTCAATTTTCTTTTTCAAGAATTCGATTTCATTTATATAGCATTGTCTGCTCCTGACGTCATGGTTGATTTCAAATTTCGTTTTATATTTTTCATTATGCCATTTACAATTATTGCAGCCAGTATCCTTTTGGCAGGTTTCTGCCATATGATCGCCTCCACATCTTGAACATTTAATTATGAACTTGTCCTTTTCTGGGCATTTTACCGCCAGATGTCCATATTAATAGCAGTGAAAACATTGCCTTACTCTAAGCTATTCCCTGGTTGAAAGTCTATACCATCCTAATTGTTTTTTCTTAATGACATTATTAAAGGAAGTCGGATCCATAGAAATGATCCAGTTGTTTAGCTGTTTTCATAATATATTCATGTTTAATTTCAGTCTCTGCTAAAAAGTCATTCTGTTCTCTTAATTGTTGTATAGACTGCGCTATATTCAAGTTTTCTTCCACTCTCTATATAATGATTTTGGGATTAATCTTTTTTGGTCTCCTAATAGTAACTTTTAATACGTCATTATTTCCCATCTCATCCTTTTAATTTCTTATTCTTTCTTTTATTTCTTCTTCATTACTCACTTCTATTGCTATCCTACCGTTATTTAGATTTCTTATGTTACGTATACCGACTTTTAGTTTAGCTATTTTAATGGTAGTTTGTAATTTTTCCTTCAAATTATTCTGTTTACCTTCCTCTTTGGAGTAGATCAGCGCAATGCTGCCCTCTTCTCTTTTGCAACTTCTTGATATTTGTCTATTTTTTTTCAAAATTTGGGCATATGATTTTCTCTCAGAGTCATCTTCTTTGGTTAGTCTAATCGCTTCCAACTTAGTTTCTATTAGTTTAACTTCTGAGGGTATAGACTTCTGAGCACCTGTCGCCAGAAGTCTGACTTCTAGCTCACATACGTCACAAACTCCTTTTACGGGCTAGACTTCATTCGTGCATTTCACTCATTCATCCACTGTTCGTAATTTAAATCTGAAACAGAAAGCGTTAACCTCTGACCCAGTACTTCCAAAATATTTCAAAAGGAATCTGTAAAATTGATCCATTAACAATGTTTGATCATAAATGCATTCAACATAAAGAAAACAAACAGAATCGTTTGAAATAATCGGCCTGAAACATGTTAAGCCTAACCTCATAAGAGTGGGTAAAAAAACAAACTGAATTCGTTACTTATTTGGAAGCGGGGAAATAAAGATTTTTGACGAGAAAGTTAGTTTTTAATTAACGATTGAAAATTTAAACAAGATATAAATATATAGGGAGAGTATGAGCTAATAGTAGGAATTTAATAGCATTCCATAATTAGCAAAATAAAAGTAATATTTAAAAAAAATACAGCACTTTTAAAAATTTTATTCCTTTAAATCTTTTAAAAATAGCTTCATAAAGTCATTATTAAAGTCGATTTTCGAAATTGTATTATCGGTTATTTAAAAATAATATTAATATGAATGCAACCGGTTCCTTTCAAAAACTTTCAGTGGTTGTCAAAAGTAATTTTTGCCCCTAAAACAGCTTCTTTTTTCACTCAGTATGAATCAGATGATCAATAATTATTATTCAAAATTTGAATATCACTGAAAACTACGCAAAAATAAAAAAGTCGGTACGGCCTAAACAATTTGTTTTCGATATTTTACCGAATCATTTCTTTAAATTAAAATAATCATTATCATAATAATTTCTGAGTTGAAAGTTATTCAAGAATAGCTGTGCAATGCTTGTGAAGTCATTCCTCTCATCATCTGTGTCAATATCAAAACTGACTGACTCTTTCTTCTCGGACATGATGAAGAATTTTCTTGCTATGCACAAAACTTTTGTTGACTATAACTAAAAATAAAGGTACCACCTTAAAATTTCCCATCTGAATTTTTCGAATAAAACTATTGCTTATTCAGACGATGAGGAAGACATCTGATCCGGCGAAGCATTAGCAGGAGAGCGCTTGAACCCGACTGGCGTAATATGAACCAAATTATCCAAATTAGGTATTAACAGTAGAAGACCTTTTGAGCCCGATTAGCGAAACCAAATTATCCTGTTACGTTTTTTTAGCGTAGCGGGTTCGGATTGAATGGACTTTGTA
>JAOUZG010029365.1:1626585-1642685 GCA_026289955.1 Argiope argentata
CGAGGCTCCTCGCCAAACGTGGCCAACTTTGGCGAGTTTTCGTGCCGCTCGCCCGCTTGTAACAATCCGAATTAGGCAAACCATCGATCTCCATCTCGAAGCTGATGCCAAATGAATCGGAGCAGAGAAAAAGAACGTAACGATTAAATTCTACTAAAAGTTCCCTTTTAATAAAACAGATTCTTTTTGGGCTTTATGGCAAGGGAAAAAACATTTTTGAACTTCACTGGAGCCATTTATTCGCGCGACCAGATAGATGAACAAATCGCATTGGCAGAGGAGCGGCGGTACTCCGCCGAATGACAAGGGCCCCTTCGTTCAGCTGCGCAGAATGTCTGCTCCGGTGTCCGGTTCGACGCCGTTGGGAGGAAGCTCTTTAAAATTCATGTCCAGGCATCATCCCGATTATCCTTAGTTAATCCTCATCCCCGGCAAACGCGAATCCACGCAGCGACCTTTGAACTGGAGAAGGTTTCCCCCCACTCCAGCCGTGTAGATCGAATTGCAAAGAATCGGATGGCTCCGGGGAAGGGTTGCTCAGGTGTCGACGAGGGCATGCGCTCGCATAAGTATTGGTTCACATTTTAAAAGTTGATGAATCCAATATTGTTCCAAATAAAATAATTTTCATGGTTATTTTTTTAAAACTATTGTTATTCGCCCCAGACTCCTTATTTCAACTTAGTCTTAGATTCCACCATTTGAAGTACTCACCACTCATTCTTGTAGAACATTTTTCAGTTAAAGGTCAAATCAGTCGTAGAAACTGGGCCAACTGAAACGCTTTTTGTGAGAAAGTAGAACTATTTACACTCAGGGGAACCTCAGCACAAAACGGTCTACATCTTTATTTTTAACTCGTTGATATGCTTGGCATTTCTTGGGATCGAAATATTTTCACGAATGATGCTTTCGATGTAGAAACGACTTTTGTGTAAAATACAGGGAAGTTATAAGATTCCTTTCCTTGTTTGGCGGCATCTGCAGCTGAAACGAATGAACGAAAATGAAACCACAATTCATGAAACTCGCAAAATCTTTTAGAATATCTTCGGTGAGTTTTAGATTCATCGAAATGAGGGGCCCCCGGATGCCATGCGACATTTTCAATACGCTGACATTCCCAGCGCTCAACCTATTGCGTTGCGTGTACCACGTTTTCCGCCGCTGCCTGTAAACCGTCAGATTCGTTCATAAGAAACCGTCTTGTGCCGTGTTTCAAGACATGCGGGTTCGCTTCAGAACAGCTGCGGTGATGCACTGTCAAGCGTCACCCGTCACGCACATTGAGGCAGGGCAGGTCCCATATCAAGAACGCATCAATAGTCCATAATGAACTATCATTAGGCGGAGTTTTACATAATCCATCTCGATATGCAAGGTTCCTCGTTGGTACGTGACAGCAATTGCTCGTATTGACAGCATTTTGTGCACCTTTGAGGGGAGTTCGGCAAAAGCATTTCCTCATCGAGTTTCTTACACACGCCTATTTTATCATTACAAGGACTCATCATAATCAAGCCATAATCAGGTGTCAAACTGTACCAATCCTTGCGATTGTTTTAGAACTGAAATTAATTTTATTTAAGAAAGTTCTAAACAGATAGTTGCTAATTTTTAAATTGAAACTTTGTTGATGTTATCGTGAAGATTTCAATTTGGGACGCAAATGGGAAATGTTGCCTCTAATTGCCATGAGAAAATGAAGGTACATTGATCGAAATCGAACCTCTTGGGATCATGCAGCAGCCACGTGGTGGGCATGGAAGCATATAATGTGTCACTGTCACTGTCAATTCAGACATTTCTCATTAGGGAAGATAAGAAATTATTCGAATAAACCCACAGGTTCTCACTCCTTGTGAAGGCACAAGAATGATGCTGTGGCTGGTTAACGATACATCGCCGGTGATGGGATGTACCTCCTTTGAAGATTCCACACTCGCAACGCGATTTGTTCCGCATGGCTTTCGAGGCACGTATTATTATCTGTGGCGAAACCATCTCTCAACGCCGGTTAGGTTGGCCGGGGGTTCTTTGTGGTGGTTACAGTGTCCTGTGGTAGAATGGCCAAAAGAAAATTACATATTTAGCTCATGTCGAGGGATCAATCCTAGTGGAACACACCTCATGCTATGCGTATGCAAACAATTTGCATAGCACTCCTCCCTCCGTCTTCTCCGAGGAGGAGAAGGGGTCGAGCATCTCCCTCTGTGTCTGCGGGCAGGGCGCGCCACCAGCCAGGGAGCGACATCAAGAGTGAGAAGGCATTAAGAATTTCCCTCACGGCTTCAGAAGATGTTTGATCAACTGCGATCTCACCCCACCCCTACTATTTCCACTCCGAATGCCGGCGGGAGGGAGGGGAAGAACATAATGAGGGGACATCATTTCAAGTGCACCTACCTGAACGGACAACGCGGTGAAGTGATATAATTATAGGCTCGCACACAACTAACACGTCTCGGCTAGGGGGGGGGGAGTTAAATATCGTCAGATGGTCGTTCTCATTTTTATTGAGCTCGGCGGAGAAGGGGGGGGCGTCTCAGAAGGAATACTAATCATCATGGCAAAAAAAGAAAAGACCCACCATTTTTTTATAGGGCGAGAAAAAAAGTGCTTTTCGGCGCTTCCGAACTGCCGATGTGGACATACGGGTATAAATTATCGAGGGCCCGGCTTCATCGGTCGCGTTTATTTACGGCCGATGCCGGCCGCCATAAATAACGAAGGGAGAAGACAAAAGGGAAGGAGCGGGCTGCTTTCAACTTAGCGCGATGCTCGGAAATTTCGAGGCGTAATTGAAATCAATGAGGGAAATCGTCGATACAGATCTCCAGCAAGAGAGCCCAGCGGTTCGTTTGCTTGCGGAGAACAGATGCAAGCAGAGAAGGCTGCGGAGCTCATTTTAATTTGTGGAGGAAAACAAAACAGCGGTTAAAAATGTAGTGAATGTTCTCAAATGCTCATAAAAATTGCAGAAATTCGAGATCAAGCCCTTTTTGAAGGGGGGCCAAGTCTTTTCAAACAAGTGTTTTTATTATGTACTTGAGGCTCTTCAAAAGTAAAAAAAAATCATCACATTTTGAAGACGTATTTTTGTCATTATAAGAGAGAGTTCATTTAATTTCATTAATAGTACCCAATGATTGCAAAGCTAATAAGTTAAAATCAAATTTACTGGAGAGCAAACAATATTTTTTCATCGATTCATAAAGAAAAAATGCCTCGCATTTAATTTGAGGGTTGATTCCTGCACCATTCACCTCCATGTGCTCGGCATTGTGACAGCTGCGGCGAAATGGCAATAAATCCAAAATAAAGAGATCGGCCCCTTCCAATATCAGTGAAACCATTCATATTGGTGACTAATGGGCACTTACAGGGCAGATCGTACAGCCGTCTTTCCAGTGATTCAACTAACAGTGCTGGTAAGGAAGTTTTCAGGCATATATATGTATATTGTTTATCAAATGTTTAAATTTAATATAGATTTTTTAATGAAAATATGAAACATTTATTACAAAATTTACCTAAATATTATTTTAAACCAAATCTATTTTAAATTAATAATATTGTTGAAAGCAGAAGCAGAATGTGAAACATCGTGAATCACGCATTGGTTTCACTGTCAGCGAATTAAATCGATGCGAATGCAAGAAAAAAAAACTGTAGCATTTTCTGCAGGCAGTATTAGACAATTAATAGAAATGATACTGCCCTCACTCGAAATGTTAAGTAAGTAGAAAAACAATATAAATTTAAGGCTAAAAATGCAAAGGAAAGGGCACAATATATTAAGGTGAGACAAAAATGGAAGAAAATGAAATAACAAATATATGAATATATTCTCAGCGTGGGTGGAAGGCCGATGCAGCTGAAATGCATCATGTGACACAAATTTTTTTGGATTTTGTCAAGTTTGCCCTTTCAGCGCCAAGAAATTTTAGGTACCATGAAGATATCGAGTGAAAAATAAACTGTAAGTAAACTGAAAAGTGTACATTTTTTTCAAAAACTTACAGTGAACTGGAGCTATTATGAAGGAAAAATAAAAGTTTTAAATAAATGGTAGACGCAAGAAAAATAATATTTTTTAAGTAAAAGACGGTTGAAAAAATAATTATTATTTAAATATTTGCAACCTTCAAATTTTGCCCCAAAATGCATTTTTGATAGTCGTATCAAACGCTTCCAGCTTGGGCGACCCCACTGCAATTTTAAATAAAGTGCATCAACATCGCTTTGAAACGCAGTCTTTCAATTCGCATCTGAAGGCTATCGATTAAAAGTTCAAAATCAAAGAGAGAGGTGCTATTGATGATGTACTAAATATTTGATTCGGTTCTGAATTTAGTTTGATTCGTTGCATCATTTATTAATTCATGTGGATTTTTTTTAAAATGATGATTAAAAATTTCTTTGCATATATTATTGTTCCAAAAATACATTTTTAACGCTAAATTTGAAATCGTTTCTTTCTCCATAAATATCAATTTTTATATAGTTATGGCTTTCTGTATTTAAGTCTAAAAATACTGCAGGGCGTTGGTGGCTACAGGGATAGATAAGCTTTAAATTGTCTAGATAAATATTTTAAGTACAAGATTTGACGTTAAATATAATCAAGTAATCAATATACTTGAAAATTGAATTGATTTTTAAAGCACGAGTTTCATAGAGATGGAAAAATAGATTATCCTCAAAAAGAGCAGCCATAGGTCACTTTTTATTTGTTGAAAGATATTTTCTCCGTTGTAAATAAAAAGTTTTAAGAATGCAGAAGTTGCTCGGATTTTTCCAGTCGGTTATTGGGATTTTGAATAGGTTTGCTATAGGAACACTAGTAAAATAGGAATACTAGTGAAAATGTCTTAAAGGTCATGAGTTTCTTTGTTGTAATTTTTCATTGACTTTTTTGTAATTTTTGAGTAACAGATATCATTACGAAATGAAAAGTCAAAATATTTCATTCGATTCAACTTCTAATAAGTATTTTTTTTAGTACTTCACATACAAAATTTTCTTTAAGTATTTTTAAAATTTGGAAAAATATTACAAAATTGTCTTAGCACGCACTTCGTCACAAAGTTTGCCAAATTTTTGCCGCGTGACTAAGTCAGCCAAATGAGGAAAAAAAAACATCTTGTTTTAATCTGCAAATCACTTTAAATTCTAAGAGAAATGCTAGAAAACACAAAGGATAATTTAATTCGAATCATTTTGAATTATTTATCCACGCGAATGAAAGGAAAGATACAGAAAAGAATCTCCAAGCCACTGCCTTGCTTTGCCTCTCTCATTTCCTGTCTGTGTCCTTCTTCGTGCACAGCTGTTGTGATTTCGGGAGCGTTGAAGCGACTGTTGAGCCGAGAATAATTTCGACTGAAAGTGAGGAGAAAGTCCGAATTGGACAGTTTTAAGAAGGGGTCTGAGGTGAGCACCGGGATTCCCTCTTCTCCAACTCGCGTCGGCCCCGGGAGCGGGCGTCGTCGCGCGAGGGCGTCTCTCTGATGACGGCGACATCTTCAGCAGATGTTTCGAGCGCCTCTCCATTCCGACTGCGAACTCTGGCGGGCACTCGTCACTCGCTGGGAGGGGACGGGAATGCCGCGGCTCGTTAATCGGAGAGGATCCGCAACGGCGTCACGCCATCCGAGGCTGACGGGTGAATTGCAAGTAAGTTCAACTGCCCAATTTGCTATAATAAATAGCCTTGGGAGCCCTGCAAATTGATAACGAAGTCGATGAGTAAAAGCCATTTGCGCCGTCGCTGGGAGAGAGCCGATTCTGGTTCCGTCGTCGTCATGAATGCGAAGTGGGCAGCGGAGGAGAGGCCGATGGAAGGATGGCGTGACCGCGAAACGAGCCCGCGTCAGAGAAGTTGCGAGTCCGGTGGCGGCTCCCCGCAAAGCTAGATTTCGCTCTCTCTGTTCTTCGCAGATGATAAGAGCAATGAAATAACCGCCCTTGCTGAAAAGCGCGAGCCGTTTGATTCAGATGCACATCTAGTTGACTTTCATATCGATAAAATTGTCTCATTCTCCTTGTCTCCTTGTATTCCGATGCGTTACATGGTCAGCTTTATTTATTTATTTATTTAAAATAAGCTTATCAATTCTAATCTGACTCATTTTACGTTTAAAATAAAAATCCTCATTCGAAGAATATGTGTGATAGATTGTTCTTAAGGTGAGCATTTCAGCTGAAACGTATTTCCATTTTTCGAACTCGGTACTATTCATTCTTGATGTCTATGAGACATTCATCTGGAGTTTTACATCGGAGAAATAAATAAAAAAGAAGACATTTCGTTTTCACGAAAATAGTTGTGAATGAAAGGTATAAAGCAAGCGTAAGGTCACTGAAAAACTTTCTAAGACCCATTTTCTGCTCAACCGAAAAATACGTATTGACGCCTTCGTAAATTAAAGAATTTCTTGAACGTTATGAAACACAATTCCAAATTTCTTTTTCTAAAAGTGCACTTTTTAAAATACACTAATACGCATTTTGCAATTGTAATTCTTTCGCGGAAACAAAATTCTTCAAACACTCGAAAATCTAACAAATAGATCTCTGTACGCTGTTGTACCGAGCGATTTAAAAGGTTTTAATCAGTTATTCTGCCACCAAATAGTATTAGAAACGGGTTTTAATTTCATTTTTGTAATCTACTCCGCTACAAATACAAGTGAAGTGCCCCCACTGAGAAATTAAAAAAATCCCCGATGACATCCTGCACTCGCCGGTGGATGGCTTGAGATCTGCCAACAGATCCTCGACGAAGACCTGTTCGATTCTGCCCCGTATAATTCAAGACCGTTCTGAAAGTAGATTTGATATTTTGTGAAACGATGTCAGAATGACCTTTTAGTTTCATCGGGAAAGGGTCACTTCTCTCGAGCAATTGTCTCTCATTGAAAGCGATGCTCTTCATGAATTATTGAAGGTAAAAGTTTTTGCACGTTTAAACTTAATAAATCATATGGTTACGTTTTTTAGCGTAGAAGGTTCGGATTGAATGAACTTGAGGACAGCACAAACAAATTTATTTACAGTTATTTACAGGATAATTGATAAAGTAAAAATTTCAGATAAGTACAATCCAGCAGTCAACAGTCAATTACAGCGTAAATGCAAGTCTTACGCACAGTAAACACAGTTTGCAAAACAGCTATAGTATAGCACAGCAACAGTAAATCACAGCGATCTCAATAACACAGCGTTAACAGCAAACGCAAACACAGCTCACAAATCCTTTATTCCAGAGCCAACTCTCAACTAACTAACTCACTCAGGTGGTTGATTTCTTGGGGCATCTAGCCCCGGGAGGGGCTTATCCCCCGTCATGGCTGTAGTGATTCCTCGTTGCGATCATTTACTGCCGTGGTCATCTTCGAAGTGGACTGGAAAAATGCTGGAGGAACTTTTATAGTAACTGTTGGAGAGTAGGGGTGAGTGAGGTGGCGAGAGTCAAGACGGGTTTTGATTGGCTATTTAGGGGACAACTAACTCACTCACTCCGGGTACTCGTCCTTATATAGCCGAAGAAGCGCGTGCACCGAATCTCGTGAAAATTCTCAAAACAACGCGCACAATCCAGCGGCTACTAGACTATTCCTTTCGCCAAACCAATCAAGCTAACGCAAGGCTCCTCGCCAAACGCCGCCATTTTTGTCGAATTTTCGTGCCACTCGCACGCTTGTAACAATATGTTTAATATACACTATATTATTAATTAGTTTAACCAGCATCTTTTAAATGGCACCATTAGACATGGTTTACATAAAAAGCCTTTATTTTTGAAACGCGAGGATTCTTTTGCAATATCCTTATTGCTAAAGATGCAGTGAGGATTTGTGACAATATTTTTTAAATAATATATCTAAATCTTCATTCCTAAGAGTTGAAATGTCAAACAATTCTGTATTATTAACTTAAGCAACAAAATTCGGATGACAATGCTGGAACTTGTTTTCTTCATAAGCAGAAACTCTTCTCCTCTCCTCATTTACAGGAAACTGTGCATTTTTTACAAATGCTTATTTGATTAAAAAATTGAATTTTTGAATGCTTATGCAATGTTAGAAGTAAAACTCGTCATCCAATCATATTCAGAAAGTTATAGAATTTTAAAAGCTGGTTTTTCCCCTCCACCATTAATTAAAAAATATATTCTAATAGTGCCAGCACTTTCTACAGGACTCATAACATCCTGGATTACTTTAGATAATTTAGAATTACCAATAGATTTATAAAGACTGCTACTCACAGAAACACATGATAACAGTGGATTAGAAAAAAAACCCCTAGTGTAACGGTTTTTTGAGCTCAAATATGCTTCAAAGCTGTTTTTAAAATCCTGTTAGACTTCGATTTCTTTACTCTCCTTTCCTTTAAATTTAATGGAACAATTTGCAATATTACTGACTGATGCTTCCACCACATTTTTGTCCTTTCGTGACATCTGTCTTGCGTTTATTTTTTTCTCGTACAGTGTGATGACTTCAGATAAGTGACAAATAGGAATATGACGAACTAAGTTCCCACGGGAAAATAACCCTTTGTAATTGGTGAAGTTACCGATAGCGGAGAAATTTGTAGAATGCAAAGAATGCAGACATCTGGTACTCAAAGCGAAGTACCGTGGTCCAGATAAGCCCAGATGTGTCTGGGAGATTTGTGAGGTCCCCAATGAAATGAACACGTGTTTGGAACTAACATCGGGGAAGGAACCATATCTGTTCCTGTCAATAAATAAGAGACACCTGCCTTTCAAACCGGCACAATGGGGTGCGGCGGCAGATGGCGTTTCTTTCTTCTGGGGAAGAACCCATAAAGGAGGCCACCTATCTCTTTGCTAATCGATACTTCCCCTCTCATGTGATTGGAAGAATAACTTAGGTAAGATTATACAATGAAATTTGAGAACTATCCTGATTGGCCATTTGTCACCGAAGACCGGCCTATGAGACGCAAATAAAAAGGGGACGAAAGAGAAGGAAAAGGAGAGAAGCCAACTGGCATAGTGAGAGCTAGTGATTTTCGCTAGAACATGATTGAACAATGCTACCTAGCCAGCGGTGAGGCTATCCATCCTTTGTTGCGCATTGTGTTTCTCCCCTTTTAATATCACCCTTCGAACTTGAATGAAGACAAATAATTGAACATACATGGTTTAGGCCCATTAAAGCAGCAAACCATGTCGAAATAGCAGATGGAACTATTTCTTCTATGAACCCCCCGAGTTGGGATAAAGTTCCAATAATGAACAGCATATGCGTTTTACGACCCATTGAAGAAAGAAGTGCTTCCTTGAACACATTGAAGAAAGAATGCAGATGCGAATAATATCTATTGTGGATCTTCTGTTAAGGGGCGGATGTTTCAAGAATCTTCCCACGACATGATGGCGTGCCATTGGGAGCATTTCTGAAGAATGATTGGACAATCGGCATCTCCAGCGCGCCAATGCGAGCCAGAGAGGTGGAGATTCACTACTGTTAAAATGGACGGTCGAGAAGCTGAGCGATGGAGGAGAAAAGCTGAGCGAGAGGAGGACACAAGCTGATAGGAGAGACGGGACCAGCTGATCTGGCGAGAGACTGGACGAGAGCGGATACGACAACGAGACAAGCTGTGAACAGTGCTGAAGTTGAAGAGATACCACGTGATCTCGAGTTTGTTGGAAAGATCTACCGGAAGTGATCCGTAGATCTCTGGAGCTGCACGCAGTACCCGGATACGCGGACAGCTTGTGAATCCTCGGCATAGACGCCGCACTGACAACCCAGTTGTAAATATTTCCCAGCATTTAACCTAAAGGACGTGCTGTTGTTTTTGTTATTGTATAAAGCTGTAAATAAACCCTTTGTGTATGACACGCTACCATTTTATTTGATCGACCAGGATCAAGTCATTACAGTCTGGACTTTCAAAAACATGCGAACGAGATACCTCGAAACCTGAGAGACTTCATATATGACATTTGAAATGAGATTTTTAAGTGCAGTTTCGTGTCAAATTTTGGTTTCAATCTGGTAAAAAGAATGTGTTTGAACCTTAAATTTAATTTCAGATACTTTTAGCCCCTATAAAGATTAATTCACCAAAACACCCGACAAAGATCACGTAACAGATTCAATTCAAATGCGAAACTCTCGCCAAAGGTTGACATTTCGTGTCTATTGCACTCCAATGTTGCGCGAGGCCCTCTCGGAGATAACACCGTCACTAGAGAGTGAGTGAGAGAGTTTAAGGAAGACCTCTCTCGTTCATTTTATTTGCAAGTCGCAGATAAGATACCCTTTCTGGAAAACTTTGCTCCCATATTCTATAATTCGAGGTCACTTTGGAATTAATAACTCCCTCCCCTCAAGAATTCGAACAAAATCTGAAAATTCCGCTGGTCGATGACGAATCAGCAGTAAAATATGGACCGTACCTCACTTGCTGGGGAGAATCTGCGGGAAAAGATCAAACGGAACCTCAGCCGGCCGGATCCGGCACCATTGAAACGTAGGCACTCGTGGGATGGGGTCTGAAATTCCTCATGCCTCACGGATTAACATTTCATGGAATCTATTTACTTTCGGCGGGTAAAGGGGGCCCAACTATGTACGGAATGGTCGGTCATAGCGATTTTGGCACTCAGTGTATATACAATGATATTTCGTGATTTATTTTAAGTCATAATTAATTTTCTAATTCTTATTTATGTCACTTTATTTCGAAACTTTACCTTAAGATGACTCGTACTACTTAATGGCAGAATTTTCTCTTATTTCTTTATCCAAATCCCATTTTTGCTTTTATTTAATTATTTCTAATGCGTTCTCTAACAAATTGAAGAGTTTACTTTGCTTTTAGTGTTCTCACACTAAAAGCAAAGGGATTAAAAATCTAAATGTCCCTGTGGCTTACCTTCCAAAGAAAGCTTTATTGAATCGAAATTCGTCAAAGAAATATTTATCAAAATAGTAAAATCTGTCTTACCTATCTTCAAAAAATGTCTATCATTATCAAAAAATCATCCTGCCGTGGTGAGATACATTGTTAAATTCAAATCGCCATGTTTTCGGTTAAACATCAGACCAAAATTATGCAACACGCAACACATACACACACACACATACACATAGAGAAAATTATATATATATATATATATATATATATATATATATATAATAGAAAAACAGAGACCGATAGGGAAGTCTCTTGATTGTTTAAAACTGATTTTAACTAATTAATGGCTTAAATTAATTAAGGCATGTAATTACTTAAAAATAATAATGTTCTTACTTGATAGTAGAACATTATTATTCGTATTTTTCATTTAGTTATTAGGTTTCATTTTTTTATTTCTTTTTAAATTGACATTTGTTGATTGCATTAAAAAATTGGATTTGTTTTGTATTCTTTTCATTTACTTTCGAATTATTTCATACAGAAACAAAATCCTCATCATAACCAGCGAGAGTAATCTGCACAAAACTTTCTTGCATTCTCTCCAATGAAGGTCATTTCAGAGTGTTTTTCTCGGCATTTGTGCATAATACCTGCGAAATATTAACCTTTGGCGCGGATTTCACATTTTTACTGAAACTATGGCGCGATCTTCGACGAGTGCTCTTGGCGATTACTCCCAGCCACGCGGTTCATAAAACCTAGCTGTAGAATAAAATGTCTCAGAGACGGTTTTTCCAACCGCATTGAAAAGAAATTCGACACTGTATTATACTAATAGTTACAAAATTTGATGTATTTAAGCCATTGCGATTTTGAGTTATCGTGCGCACATGCTTCTGAAAGTGCCGACCGACGAACGATCGATCTCGAGGAGGAGGCTCAGCATCTCATCGATATCCACACTACAGGTGCGAGGAATGTGCATCGAATTTTATTTATTTTGCTCTCTTCGTTTCGCAGTTACTGTGTTAACTTATATTCGAACAGCTTGGCAAATTGTCTTTGCAAAAATTTGCTAAATATCTTCAAATTGAGACTAAAACCCTTATACCAAGTTTCATCCGTCTTACCTAAAGCGGTTTTGAGTTAACTTTGTCACAGAGAGGCATACAAACATATTTCGAACTCAGGAAGGTCTAAACTGTGAGATTTGTCAAATTTGATTTTTTAACGATCGTAATACATCCTCTATACTGCGTATGTAAGAAAGAAATCGATTGCTCTTTTTTATAATTGAGAGAAATTTCATTTAAAATGAATTATTTAAAAAAAAATTCCAAAACATCTTTATTGGCCATATTACTTAGTGAAAAGATGTTATTGTGTAAACTTAAGTTTAAAACTAAAATTCCTTCAAAAATTAAAATTGGGAGCATACCACTAATGAACACGAATCATTTTTCGGACGTTACTATAATGCGTCCCATTGAAGTTTAAAATAGAAGTCTCTTATATAAGATTTTCAGCAGAGACAATAGTCAAAAGAGAAGTGCAGTTATTTTCTCAAAATTGTCTCTTGAGAACCATTTGCAGTGGGTATCGTTGCTATATAAATCTACCGAATAAGAAGAAAAAAAGTATTCAAAATTTTAATATAATAAAGATAAGTTTTTTTTTATAAATAATTACTTGCATTAAAAAAGTAAGACAGAAATGTTTTTTCGTTATAATTGGCAATAGGGCAACATAAAAAAGTGTTTTCCGCTTTCAGATAGAAACACATAAATTAAGAAAAACGGATTTGTAATGAAATAATCCCCAAACTTTTAAAATGATCAAAAGTTTGAGAAATGTGTAACATTAAAAAAAAATGTCTTCTGGTTTCGTAGGAAAATCACCGGGAATTCATCGTGCATCCAAACTTGTGATTTGCACCCGGTCAATACTGCTATAATCGAGGCTGTGTCTTTAGTGTTTGAGAAAATATTTTCACCTAAAAAAAACGATTTCACATTTCTGTTCTATAAAAAACTGCACAAACTGAATACAACTGACGGTACGAAGAAACCCGCTTTACCGTGATTCTTCTGAAACATTTCAAAATGCAACTTCAAGAACGAAATGCAAATAACGAACAAATCTGACAATAAACGTTGTTGAATTTTCCTACTTTTATGGACTTTACACGCGGTGCTTCATTTTTTCTAATTATATTTTAACACAGTAAACTCGACAAAGAGAAAAAGCTTTTTCTCTTCCAGATTTTAGAAGTGATTAGGATAACGAAATTCAATTTATTCTCACAGTTGGTGTGAAGATAATAAATTGCCTATTATTGTTAATGAATCTCCAGAAATGAATTTATTTCTGAAGGATGAATCCATCGGTGATGAATTACAAACTCTGCGCCCGTCTGCGGGCCGTTCTCAGCGAATTTCTATTAACTATCCAAAGAGAATCTGCCATAATTGCCATCGCGATCGGGGAGAGAAATGTAGTGCCATGTCCAAATAAAGGAATTCGCACTATCACCTCTAGAAACGATAATTAATCAAGAATTCAACCTGAAGTGAAATCTATGAAGAAAACCTCCACAGAAACAGAAAATGTCCTCGAAGGTGATTTTGCACCGATTAGACCTGGGTTCATTAAAACCCCCCTTTTTTTAACACTTCATCATTCAACGTGCAGTTTGCCGGCAGCGCTCGAAACACGCCGTCCGTTGTCCTTGCTTCGCTTCGTCGTGGCCTGCCAACACATTAACGATCGCACAAGGACAGATTGAGCACGTGAAAGGACACTAGGTGCCATTTTCCGCAAGTTTTGACTCCCTACAACGCTGCCATTAAGTAAGAAAATGGTGATTAATGACAGATGACGGGAAACAGATGGGATCGATGTATTTTCGAGTCGAGTGACATCTCGGCCGTGATGAATGGGACCGGAATCATCCATGTCATCATCAGCTGGAAAGCAATAGACTAGCAACCACAGTTTGTGACTAATGGTTTTGGCGTTCGGTGCAGTGTACGAAGAATAAGTTCGGCATTAATATGTTCTAAATTTTTCGCATTAATTCGTATGGCAGGCATGATGCGAATATTCATAAATAATTCTGTGTCAAGAATGATTTTTTTTACTTTCATATAGCTATTTCGCTAAAACCTTTCCCGGCAAAGTTCTGGTTTCTATTTGTTCACATCTTTTTTTCAGCTCAAGTGGACAATTTCCTTTATTCGCCTTATTACTTTTGAACTCGCGCTTGGACTCGGGTAAACATTCTAATAATGATTACATATCACCTAGTTAAGACCATTTACAGGGGGCAAAGAAAAATTTAAGGATTTAGTTAAAATTTGGAGTGATGCCGTTCTGGTTTTAAAAATCCTACAATGGGCAACCCATCTTACACAGCTGTAGGATTTGACGGGAGTTAGATCTTTCACGGCCGTAGCGTCACAAGGAAGAATTCGATTGAGATAAAGCAGGAAAGGAGTGTATCAGAATGTTTCGGTAGAGTGCGAAAAGGAGCTAACAACGAGAATACTTAAAGAAATAAATGTGATCTTTTTTTCCATTTATCCTTATTGACTTTAAAAAAAATGTTCGAAATCAGATAAAGGGAGCTTCCTCGTTTTCTGTCAAATAAGAGTGCTGTCCCTAAACCAATATTTCCCAAAGAATTACAATCGTAATAACAAGATCGCCCATCAGCACCATTTATCCCGATTATTGCCATTTTGAGTCTTAATACAAGAACATGAGCATGCATGCATAAGAACAGACCCATGAACCTATTTGATTAAAAATCATTTGATACGGAACTCTGAATCAAACTTCATTTATTGAAGTTCTTTCATTTTTAAGTTTTCATGCATCTATGCGTACGCGAAAGTACAGTCTGTCAATCAGTACTTTGAAGGTTTCTGTTTCACATTCGATGCAGGGAAACCTTATCGATTACACACACACACACACCCACACACGGAGGGTACCAACTAAAAATAGGAATTGAGAAAGAAAGCAAATGAATCCTAATATTCATAAAAATGATAAAGGGATAATAGATTTGTGTGCCCTCTGCTGAATTATCTCGTGATACTTTCCTGCATTGCACTCATTAGTGTGTAATCATGAAGGAGATTAAATTCTAATTGTAGACACCAGTGATGAGACTTCAACGAAAATTATTCAACTCTCCTCGCCTCAGCTTTGCTCCGGGAGAGGGCGGCGATGAATAAAGTATTCTTCATTTAATTTGAACGCTTTTCGTTTAAATTGATATTTCAATCATGGGCAGCAGAATTATCTCCTAGATAGCTGGAACTAGTCACGATTCTTATCCATCTTTTTTTTCTCCCTTTGCTTTTTATCAACGAATCAATCATAAAACCTTCGCCGGTTCCCAAAGAGGCAACGCGCAGACCTGTTTGGAAGCATACATTTCCTCTGCCACTGCTGCCAGATGTAGTTACTTCAAGTAACGCGGTCTCCGGAAAGTAATTGCGTGTAAAAGAAAGATGAACTTTGGCTTCCATAAATTTAACTTGATTAAAATATGGGTGAGTTGAGTGTAGTACCAAAAATATTATGCTAATCATTTGCTTTCTGAGCGCCAGTCGACGACTTAATTAGATAATTGGTGTCAAAACAGTCTTTTATTTCATGAAAGATGAATTAAAAAATATAAAGGTATAAAAATTTTTAAAAAATAAGGTTTTCACTTTTAATGTTCTTGTACATGAGGCATAGAGGAAGTATTGTAATTGTCGAAAAATTCGGAATCGAGATTTTGACGAATTTTTACGTTTCAAACATCCATGAATTCGAATAACAATTTTGGAAAATGCCTCTCTGTCTATCTGTGTCAAAAATTCAAAATTTTTTGAGCTGGTTAACTGAAATTTGATGAATGGAGCTGCGTCCAAATTTGAGGATTTTTCCCGTGTTTCGCACGAAATCCATTCAGAGAGCAGTCGGACAAAATCTAACTACATGAGTAAAAGTAGCGTCGATAGCTATGGAACTCAAAGAGAGGTAGATAAAATTTGGCATTCAGAATCGGAATCTAAAATACAGATCGCTCTGTTGTTGACTAATATAATTACTTAATTCTATCGTTTACTGAAATAATGTAAAGTATTTGAGGCTTTACCCAGAATCCTCAATTTTATGTAAAGGAATGGAGG
>JAOUZG010029365.1:1652685-1667159 GCA_026289955.1 Argiope argentata
GAATAATTACTTGGAAAATTTATACTAATAATGAAGGAAAATTCCATATTTTCTATTATACCAATTCAGTTGCCAAATATTTTTTTCTGTAATTTTAATAACTTTACTCATTACATAGGATGATGTAAATAATAAATATTTTTTAATCTCCATTTAAATATAATACTTTTTAATTCCGATAATCATTAATTACTTTATAATTTAATTAGAGTTAAGTTAATAAACAAAAATTAATTAAGGGTAATTTCAGATTTTTAAAATAAAAAAAAATAAACAAGTTAATAAGAAATCCACTCCATCGTTAAGAACTCGAAGGACAAAACTGCTTGGCTACTCAAAACAAACTGACCACAAAACAAAGAGTCCCTCCGTTAATTTTACCCCCACCCGCACGTGCCCAAACTAAGTTTCCGGCTCTTTGATGTTTCTCCTTTTTACCGACATTTTGCGGGAAGCTCTCCGACGTCTTCACAGGCGGTCCACAGGCGAGGGGGGGGGAGTGTAGTCCCCCAGTAGGTGGAATGGAAGATTTACGAGCAAATCTGTGAAGACGGCAGGTCGTGTAACACCGGCCTGAGATGGACGGACGAGAGAGGAATGTTTCTTTATTGATTTCCCGCAGGACAAACTGGCAGAGAAGATTCTTTTCCCCCCACGCACGAGTCAAGATGTTCCGCTGATAGCCGCTGTCCACTCCATATTTTTCTGACAAGAACGAATGGCCTCAAGAAATATCCTGATTCTCTCTTTCACACATATCGGAACGCATGCATCGTGGAAGGGGCTGAGCGGGGGAATTTCATTTGCGATCCTCTACGGCTGTTTACAAGGCATTTTTTTACAGATGGTTCGAAAGAATATAATAGAGTAGGAGTTGCAATACTAAATTTCAACTGTGGGAAAGAGATCTATAAAAGTATTGTGCAATAATAGAAACCTACTACAAGTTTCCAGAAAGAAGTTCAAACTTCAAAGACGGCCATCGAATGTTGTGAAAGGGTGGAGGACCGACAGAAATGCTCATTTTTTCAGATTCTCTGTCTGCAAGCCATACAATAGCCTGACAATTGTAATAGGGAAATGTGTAAAGTAAAAGGAAAGATTGAAAAAAATGTAATA
The DNA here is from genome assembly GCA_026289955.1 of Argiope argentata. Classification (NCBI taxonomy): domain Eukaryota; kingdom Metazoa; phylum Arthropoda; class Arachnida; order Araneae; family Araneidae; genus Argiope; species Argiope argentata. The sequence goes on from JAOUZG010029365.1 coordinate 1,653,805, forward strand.
ATTAATAAGTGAATATAGTTGTATTAGATTAAGGCCCGTATTGTAATATAGGATAGTGCAAATGTGAATAAAAGAAGAAAGTTGGGGGCCCCGTCTCCAAATCAAATAATGTCTTGAGAGGGGAGTTAGGAGAAGAAATAAAGTTAAAAATGGTTTTGCAGATGGTAAATGCCCAAAAAAGGAAGAGGAACTTATGACTTTATTCCTAACCCAAAAATAACAATAAGAAAATACTTGATATACCTTATAAATCGATATAAAATAGAAAATATCCAAGATACCTTATGAATTTATTCCTAAAACAGAAATAGAAATAAAAAATATATATATTGTTACGAGCGAGCAAAACGCACGCCAAAGGTGAAAACGTTGGCTGCGCTTCACGGGATGCTCCGCGCCAGCCGGGTTGACTTGGCGGGAAGAATGTTCTGGTAACCCCGAGTCAATTCTGGTTGAACCGCGTTTTCTCCCGGCGCTTTCTCCCGCGTATATAAGAGGCTGGTTGCCTCTTCCTGGCAGTTAATCTCTTAAAGAGAGGCGTTTCGCTTTACTCGCGGAGTTACGCTTGTGAGCTGTGTTTGCGTTTGCTGTTAACGCTGTGTTATTGAGCTCGCTGTGCTTTACTGTTGCTGTGCTATAATATAGCTGTTTTACAAACTGTGTTTATTGTGCGTAAGACTTGCATTTACGCTGTAAGTGACTGATTATTGCTGAATTGTGTTTTCTGAAGTTTTACCTTTTCAAGTCATCCTGTATATACCTGTAAATAGCTGTAAATAAATTTGTTTGTGCTGTCCTCAAATAAAGTCCATTCAATCCGAACCCGCTAAGCTAAAAACGTAACAATATGATATCAGGACATGTGAGATTTTCCCTACATTTCCAAAGATTTGGAAAAATGCAGGAAAATAAATGCATCTGTGGTGGAATCGGTGCTGTTTGCCACTTTTTAAAGGAATGCACAGAAATGCGGAATCAAGAAAAAATTTGAAAATTGAAAATGCTGATTTAAGCTCAGCACTATTGGGGACAGAAATTCTTAAAATACTGAAATGCAGGATGTTGAAATTCTTTACCAGCCTTTTAAAAGTTTAAAAGTGTTTTTCTTTCTTCTGTTGGGAAAGCAGAGAATTGGAGGAATGCAAAGAATTTTTGAGATTTTTTTTTCAAATTGTTGACCTGCTTAATAGGATGACAACTGAAGGCGAAGATGAGGAGGAAGGTCAGTGGTTGACCACCTGTGACAATCGGCCAACTGCTTCGAAGGGGATTCCAGTTCGTAGAATTTGCTAGTAATATAGATGGATAATGACTGAGACATCAGTCGGCCACAGCAAATCCTGTCGATACTGCCTCCTTCAGTAGCGGCACAGGGGGTCGGCTGTGCACAAGAAGAAGGAGGCTTCAGTGACATTGGAGTGAGATCTCGAGTTCGTAGTGCTCAGAAGTTTCCCAGTTCGTCAGCTGGTTCTGCCTAAGAATCGTCGTGTAAACGGGTCTACAGAGCACTGAATCCGGCGGCGCCAGTGGTTCTTCGGACTGATATCCAGCAAAATTAAATGTTGAATAAAGGTGGATATGAATGTGTCAGCTCAGTTACCATCCTCGTCACCTGACCGTGATTCAAAAATGTGAGGCCTGTCTAAAATAGACTTGTTATTGCTTTAAGAAAATGTGACGCTAATATAAATAAAGTGAACGTAAATCATGAAGTATATTCTATGATATATCTAAACTGTTAATAATCGCTCTTCTCTTGTATCTTGTATAAATAAGCGTAGAATCAGCAAGTATGCATCTGAGTTAGCAATTTTTCTTATCATTCTGGATTATTAATGTTAGGCGAAGTGCTTAGAAAGTTAGGGAGGCTGATGTTAGAATGAACATAACTGTATAAAGTTTCTAAAATGGTAAGAAATATCAAAATATTTTGCTGGAAGCATGCATAATACTTTTATTGAAGTCATTAAGATTAAGTTACTTACAACAGATTCAACTTTAACCCATTGCACTCTGAAAAGAAATACGATGCAAAATTATTCAATATGCAAGGGCTTGTTTATTGCTTCAAATTTGTGTGTGTGTGAGTTTAAAATTGAATTTATCCGTCTTTTTACCATTCTGCAGGTGTTTTCAATAATCAAAATTGAAGAATAAATAAATAAAACGTCAAAATGATGCACCGTCTTGAATGGTGCCCAAGAGGCACCATCGAGTGCAAAGGGTTAATTTTAAGTTACCAATAATCCTGGTAAATCAACTTGTCTCCAAAAGTGACGAGTACAACAATAAAACAGAAATGTAAGTTTCTTATCAAGAATGAAATATATTGCAAAATAAATTTAAATTGTTTACAAAAATTATTAAAAATTGGCAAAACAAATGTGCGGGAGTGAAAAAGACATCATCTAAAGAAATTTCTTTTTAGATTTAAAAGGGTGATATCGAATTACTGGGTTGTCCTGTTTTCGGAAGTTATGGTAAGCAAACTTCGACCTTTTGCTGAATCTTTAATTAAAATTTAAAAAATCACGCAACTCTTCACATTTTCATCCCCAAAATAATATGCAGCAAATTCTGCGAGTTTGACCCGCAGAACGCCAACACATACATAAATGGTCACATTCAAACAGTTCTTTCAACTATTAGTAGAAGTCAAGACTAAGAGATTAGTATTATGAGATTAATATTAGTATTAGCAGGGTTTAGAACTGCGCCGAAGTCTATGTGCTACGGATTACAACAACAACTAAACAGGAAAAGGTATGTGACATAGAGAAAGAAATTATATTAACGGGTGCTACTCTAAGGCCATTTAGACTTGCATTTAAACCAATTTCAAAATGAATTACAGGATAGAAAAGTTCATAAATTCATAGAAAGAAAGCATCAATAAATCATTTCAAAAATAAAATCTTGATAGAAAAACTCAATCAGTTCAATTTAGACTGAGAATTAGACAATATGTCATCCCTTTGTTCATCACAACTTTTTGTTCATAATTTTAAAATGCAATAAAATTCTGAACATCTAACTGTAGGACACAAAAATGGAATAAATTTTGCATGTTATTAAAAATTAGGCTTTCAAATGATTGAAATCTATTTGAATACCTATTTGAATCTACTCTATAGTGTGTATTTGAATCTATTGAACATGTATCTATTGAAACCCTGTATTTATTTCTTCATCATTCAATTTTATATTGTTTTTCAGGTTTCTTAACAACAGAGCAATGAAAAGCGAATAATTGAACTGAAATTCTGAACTATCAAACAGGGCTTCGAATGAGCAATCAAACTAAATAGCATTAATCATTATGATTATGGAAGCACAATACTAAACAATAAAAATAAAATAAAATCTTTGATTGCCAATTTCAAGTTATCGTGTGAGAACATTATTGTTTTTAAGTCATTATTTGTCTTCATTAATTTAACTCACAAACCAGTTTAAACCGGTTTGAAACAATCACGAGACTTCTCTATCGGTGTCTATCCATCTCTCTCTATGTAAAGGTATATATAATAATAATGATGATTTTTTAAACTTTCGTTTTCTATTTTTCTAACTGGCAAACAAAGTTTTGGAGCTCGACTGATTTTGAGACGAAATAACAGTCACAGTTCTTTAGTCAGCCTTTCGGAAACGTACCTGCTTCCAAAGAAGCATACGTAACAATAAAGAAATACTGGCAAAGAGAGGTAAAAACATTTCCCCCCGTAAATTACGAAGGCATCAAAACCTCCTAAACAGTAAAATAAAACAATATCATGCACTCACGCGATCATATACTGTCAACAGGAGAATTTCATTAAAAAAACTGTAAATGTTTCAGTTGGTCCGATTTTGCTTTTGTCACTATTATCATCCTTTGCTTTTATGACAGTCTGGTAACGAGATTATACGAATCCCAACTTTACGAGGCGTTTTCGATAAACTGGCCATCTAAGAAACGTATTCTTTTAAAATATCTGATCTAAATTTCCCCGATGGCACGACCGCACTCACGTAGCGAGTGACCTCAAAGTCTGCGGTTCGCGCCGAGAGCCGGTCCCTCCCCAGCCGTGTCGAATGTCTCACTTTTTTGCTGTGAGCTTTGGGAGCCTCCAGCGGTCCGCCAAACCATCGCCGTCTCCAACCCCCAATTACCGGCTTCTCATCCCAGTTAACCCGGCCTGCGAACCGCACAGCATTAAGCAACCATTACGCCAAAAGGCCCATCATTCGCAGCCCCTCGTTAAGAGGAGAAGGGACGGGCCACAAATCCACTGGGCCGTGATCGCAAGACTCCTTCCCAGACCACCGACCACCTGCAAAACAGTGCAAAATTCTGGAATAAATTGACATTGATTAAATTCTGGAAATCAAGAATTCTGAGCGACAGTTCTTGTAATGAGTCATTTAAAAAATGAATTCTGTTAAAACTTTACACTTGTGACGAGTGGAAATGACATATTCAGCTAAGCCTGGGTGCTCTCGTCATTGAATGCCAGTTTGGGCGAGGAATGACGTTGGCTTATGAACGAAAATTTTAGTTTAAAAAAAAAAGGGAATGAGTAAAAACAAACAGAAGCATCAGTATATATATATATATATATAGAGAGAGAGAGAGAGAGAATCATTTTAAAATTTAAAAACTGTCTTTTCAAAGATGCCATTTATTTGCCATAAATATTTCTCTTTTTAATTTATTTTGATACAATACTTTAAGTGTGTTTTTCAATAAAACGTTTAATTGTTGAAATAAATCGTTGCATTGTTGCTACTAATACATCGATCGGTTTTGTTTTGTGCCCCCACCCACCCCCCATTCTGTTAACAAGAAATGAAGATCGACTCATTTTTCCATGCTGAGTAAATTCAGTAGAATTCAATATAAGGTTTGCTTTTAATAAATTTTTATATTGAAAATTAATGTTTCAGTTCAGAATCAAAGAATGGTGATATATTTGAAAGTTTGCCCATTTTTAAACAGAGTTGCTCTTTCTCTACAATATACTTGTATGAATATGCAGACAGAAATTTTTTTTAAAAAAATGCGAAGCATAATCAACAGATTGTTGTTAGGATTTTGAAAGAGTGCAAACTGCATGTCTGTCGAAATTTGAGCTTTTAGAATATTCTGCTTGAATGACAGAAGGTGCTGCGGTCGTTTCAGCCACCATTCCTTCCGGCGGACCAAAGGATGCCGGAAGGTGGCAAGTAGATGAAGAAATAAAATTCCCCAGAGCATTTCGAGGTTTGCGTCGGTGAGGGATTCCTGGATTTTGTTAGATTGTTTTTGCAGCTGACGCGGAGATTTTCTCTTTAAACTTTTAGATTTGAGGATGGATGACGATCTCTACCTTTTACTGAACATTTGCTGTAGACGGATTGAAATAAAATATTTTTTTTATTTCTGAAATAAATTGAAGAATCAATGACAGTTTTACAGTATTTAAAATATTTAAGCACAAGAAAATTTTGTTTTTGAATTTCATTTGCTCGAAATTCAATCATGGAAATTCATATTGTTTCAGAACATTTGTAAGGTTGGGTTTTTTAATCGGTCGATTGATACGTGATGAGGCCAAAATTATTGTATTACGTCAATGTAAATGGGAAAGAACGAAATTGTTATCCATTTTAGAGCAGTTAAAGACAGTTCTGACATCATTTTTTCATCATAAAATGGAAAAATAACAATAATTGTTTCATACTTTTAGGTTGATTTTTTTATTCACTTTTATTTTTACCTATAGAGACAGTAAAAGATCATTTCCTAATGATCTTCTCCCCTAATGCCCCCAGAGAGGCGCTTTCCACCATCGGTTTTCGATGCGGGCTCTTCTGGAATGGGTTCTTACAGGATCGAAAATATCATAAACACACGCGAACTGTTAAATGAAGATGCTGAATGAGAACATAAGGTGAGTTATCTGAATTTCAAAAACTTACTGAAATATTAATCAACCTAATAAGAAGTACCTTGGAGGACACAAGTCAGAACAAATCTTGTCAACCAGGAAAAAAAAAAAAAAAAGAACAGAATTTTGGAAGAATTCGAGAGCTCGTTTCACACCAGAGGAAATGGCTGTAGACCCGGAGAAGACAAAAAGAGTGAGAAGATAAAAACGGTTTTTTTCTTTTTTTCATAAATGCTTATTTAATTTGCATCGTGTATGTAAAAAGGGGATTTTGGAATTGAATTTTCAAACATTTCTTGGTGTATCAAAGCTTTGAATTTTTAAACACTGAAATATTCTCAATAACAATATTCTCTTTTGATGTTTTTTTAATGTTTCGATTTATTTATCAAAACATTGCCTACATTAATTTGCTAAAAATTTATTTCAAAATACAAAACATCGTGATATGTATTTTGTTAAAAGACTAAGAAAAAGAAAATTACTAAGCATAAATATTATTGAAGGAAATTGCAGAGATTAAGTCATAATTTACTTGCGCGGCGAATCCAAAGCATCTACAGTGCTCGATATCCCCCCCACACACACGAAGGGAGTCTGTTGGTAAGGTTTTAGCAATAGCATAAATGAATCTCATGCAATAAATATAGCTTCCAAGGATAAATATAGCTTCGTTCTTTCCTCGTGTAAAACTCAACCAGCTCAACGATTTTTCCAGTTGCTGGTTGCTTTCATTTCTTTTGTAAAGTAGCCGGCACTTGAAGTTTTTAGTGTATTGTTGATGCCCTTTGTGATCAGAGAGCAACAAAGAAAAGTTTTGCTGTTATTTAAACAAAAACAAAGGTATTTGACATTTCAAGTTTACTTAAAAAGTGGCATTCAAAGATAAATGATAGTCTTTTGAAGCTCTTTTTGCAGATTATTATTATTATTATTAACATTCATTAACCTCCATCGAATGCTACTCTTTTTTGCATTTTTTAAAATCTTGTGCACTTAGTATGTTTTCATTTGTAAGCACAATATTTGTTCAAAACTCTTATTCTTGCCCCAAACGTTGTTCTCTGGAACAGGCTTAAAATAAACAAGAAGTATTTGAATAACAGGAACAAGCAGCAAACGAATTGTAAATTAAAATGCGGATGTAGGAACTATAAATGATATTTCACGAAAGTACACCCAAATTGGATTTGTTTCTCTCGTACTGTAATGTCTTTTTATTTAAAAAATTGAACAGCCTTCGAATATTTGTAAAGTTTCAAAATAAGCCATGTACATCTCTTGCTATGGAAAAATAATTTAAGTTACTTATTTACATTTGTTTGAATGAAAGTTTAAAAATTACCTGAAAAATTACGCATTTCCAAGGCATATGGGAAAACGTTTTAAATACATGCAAAAAGAATATAATAAAGATTAAAAAGAAATCTGCTGTGAATATTTTAATGTATCCTGCCAGAACATCATTCCTTGAACGGCTAAGCACCACGGCTAGTGCAAGTTAAAGTATATTTTTTATTCATTTTAATGGTTTCATTGAATTATTATTTTCAGTATTGCAATCGATCCAAAAAACTTTGTCTCGCCTTGATTGTTTAAAAAATAAATATCACACTTCCTATTTATTTCATTTTGTATAACCACGTGCTCAAAATGACATTTTTCTAGGTTTTATTTGCTGTACTCCTTAACTTATTTTTTGAAAATCAGAGCTTTTGTTTCGCATTTCCTCTTTAATTTTTCCAAAATATTTTGCTGAGTTAAGCTCAGCGCTGGTTTTGATATTTTACGTAGAAGAGATTTTTTTAAACACAAAAAGCGTCAATACATATTATGCCATGGCATGAAAGCAACGTAGCATGCAACTTACATGTTGATTTGTAACAAAACAACGAGTTCGGCATGAAAGACAAGCAACGGTACATTAAAGGTTCATTATCTTCAAGAAGCTCGTCACAGTCATGCGCATAACGGTGCATGGAATTATTTATGGTACACTTTAAGGCTTCCCGGTGAGATTTTAGAGATGTGTCTGGTCAGCTCCGAAAACCCTTCCTCTGACAGCTGCGGTTAAACGAACCAGGTGGGCGTTTCCGCGCTTCTTAAAAACGGGGGGGGGAGGCCACTCATCTAAGGTTATAAAATAAAAATTCGCAACATAATTTAAAAAAATAGTGCGATGGGGGAAAAAACCTTTCGAGATCTGGGGACCGATGGAAACGGGGCGGGCAACAGCTAGAGGGAGAAGCAGAGGGCTTAGGGTAATTAATTGCTCTTTCGTGGGCAATTAGAAAGTGGGGAGGAGGTTGCGAAGTGGCATTCCAACACTATCCTGGGTAACGCCCCTTTATTTTTTTTTCATGCCGGCACGGTGCGGCCACTTTTCGGACGGCTTTCTGGAAGCTGACGATTGTAATCTAATGCCCTTTTGGGCATGTTCCTCTGCAGACTATCGGAGGGTTGTTTTGAGAAATTTTTTTCCTCCCTTCCAGTTCCGGACCGTAGATTCCTCTCCCCGCCAATCTCTTTTTCTCTGCTCCCCCCCGCTGTTTTTTATTGAGATGTTTAGAAGAAACACTTTTCATTTTAAAATGTAAGGCAGAAGCGTGAGGGGGCCGGACGGACAGTTTGCATTATTAAGCCCTCAATCACGAGATCCGCATCTCATCAGGGGGATAATGAAGAGGCTGTGATTATGAGGGGTGAGTTGAACAGCAGGAAGAGCATATCGGCCGTTTCGGAGTGTTCCGCTGTTCCTTGAAGGACAAAAATCCAAAAGAACACTTCTGTAAAGATTCAGCTCTTTTGCCCTGAGACGCCTGTTGACCACTCTGACCTTCGCTTGATCATTGGCCTTTCCGGTCAGCTGTGTAACACCTCGCATTGTTAAGTGCCTCCAGACTGCCAGATAAGGGATTCCCTCCCCTGGTTGGATCGTTTTGACCATTAGTCGAGTCCAGATAAAGAACCACGCGTGCTTTTTTCGTCGTTCTAAGGAAATAAATCGTATCTTGAGAAGGGAAGAACGCAAAACCTTCCGGATGTAAATATTTATTGTTTTCATAGTGAAGGATTAGCTAAGAAAGTAGATCATTAACGAACATTCCCACAGTTGACTGGAAATCATTGAGATTTTAGTGAACAGCTACTGAGTTACCAGAAACTCAAATTCATCGATGTGAAATGAGAGGCGGAATTTCGACAGAAAATAAAATGCGAGATTTTCTGAAGAGACAGGAATCTTCAGAGGATCGTCGTTTTGAAGGAGGTGAGAGAAGCTTCGTGTGACTCGGGCTTCTGAGTTAAAATCCACCCGGTAAAGGTCGGTGGATTCCTTGAGCTAAACCTGCCGTAGTTTGATGCGCTAACAGCCCGTTATCTTTTCTCGCGTGGTTGTTTCACCGAATTTAATCGAGGAACAATTCACTCATAACTCAGTTGTAAATATTATCAATCCTATTAACTTAGATGAGAATGAGTTGTTCTTATGGACAAAAGGCTGTAAATAAAGAAATTGTCATCAAGTGGTCCCTCTTATTTGATCAGACAAGGTTAAGTCATTACTTTTCGGAGAGACCCTTCTTTTAGCATTCACCATGATCTTCATCCACGGGACAAAAACCGCCCCAAAGAAGCAGCAGGTCAGAAATGAAAGGTTACGTCTACGCCTTCAAACTCTCGACCGAACATGCACATTTTTTTGTACACTCCATTTTATAATTCTCATAGCTGAAAAGAAAAAAAAAGAAATCCTCCTTCCACTTCTAAAAATAACGTAAGCGAGGACAAACAAACACGATGCAGTTTAGGCCAGAGCTCAACGGGGACAGTAAAAAAGTATTGAATGTATGAAGTCAAATAGCGCAGGTATTTTGTAACTTATACACGCACGCTTTAATTAATAATGTCAGCCTTATTTCTGTTCCATATCGTTAAATATTGGTTCGCACATATAACAATTCGTACAAAACTTAAATTTGAACATTGCTCTTCAGATACTTCAAGATCTATTTTTACCTATTATAACTTTAATAACATAAAGTACTAAAATGTTATGGCCAATACAATGATCAATACATTCATATAAGATAGGTAGAGATAAAAAAAGATAACAAAAATTTTTTCAAGATTTAGCAGTAGAGATTTATTGATCGAGGGAAACAACTCAAAAAGGATTTTAATTTGTCGGAAACGTCATTCAGCATTAGGCATAATTGAAATCCGAGAAACGCTAAAATGAATGAGCAGAAATAAAGCTCTATATGTTGTAAAGGATGTAAATGAAATTCAACACCAGAAGGCAAAGTTTTTGGAAAGAAAGTGAACTGCGATAAAAAGTGAACTGATCAGCTTCTTCGAACTCTCTCAAAGAGGAATTGGAGTTATTCAAATTATTAAGTTTAAAGAAATAAGATGGAAAAGACCGCGAAGCTGATTCGTCGATTAGTTATCGATTAGTATTCGTCGATTAGTTATGAAACATTGTAAATGGAATAGCATTTAAGTTTAAACAAACATTTCTCGAGTGCTCTAGATACCCGATTCCCGCTATTAGATCTTCTTTAGATCATTTTTATTTGAAAAAAAAAAAAAAAGGGCGATGGCGGATTCAAAACTGTTTCTCAATTTGCCGCAATTTCAACAAAGCTTGTCATCTCATTTCCTGGGATTTCACCTCGAGCCTTTGTGCTGTGACCAGATGGTTAGCTGTAAAAACAGTTGCTTTAATACTCAAAACAAAATTCGAATATCCAAGTAGTATAAGGTGTCGATAATAATAAAAACAGTCTCTGCTTCGTTCAAGATCCATTGTACTTCAATATTGCCGGTAGTTTCAATTTTTGTTTTGTTTTGAGGTCATACCTTCAATTTTTTTTGAGAATATCCAAGACGTCAAAATAACAAAAAATAAATAAATAAAACATCTGTGATTTTAGTATTATAATTCAAAGAATTAGAAAGGCTGAAATTAATAATGAAAAAAGGAACTTGCGACAGCTTGATAAAGAGGGGGGAAAACCCGAGCCTTGGATAGAGTTGTGAGATTTGACACATTTCAAAAGAAGGGCCCTCGAATGACCTGAAGTTCGTTTAATGAGGCTCCACTTCGAGCACTCGCGTCATAGAGTGTGTGTTTGAGACATTAGCGACATTAAAGTTTTAACCCATTGATTATGAAAAAGAGAACGGAGGTTTCTCGAAACAACGGAAATTCGATTCGGAGCAGTCATCGGAGGGATGTTAAGAGCGATTGATCGGAAAACTGGACGCCTCCCGTCGTTCGGAAGGGCGGCGTTGAACTGCGGCCCTCTTTCGTCGTCATTTCCTTCACGGTCCTCTTGCATTTCTTTCTCGGCTGGTTTCTTTGTCTTTCTTCCAAAGGTGTTAGAAAAAGGAGAGTCGCTGCTATTGGGTCGAGGAGAAAAGAAAGCATCTGGACATACGTTGGGACACACGCTCCTTTATGCGGTCTTTTAACACAAAAGATGATTTCCCATTAATTCTTCTAAACGAGAATTTTATCTGGTTTATTATTTTTAATTTTCTGATCGCGCATCATCATGGAAATAGGAACGTAAGTTTTAGGAAATTAAAATGCTTTCGCAAGTCTATTTATCAGTTATTTGTTTTCAACATTTCAGAAACAAAAGAGCAGGCGTCTGCAATTCCTATCCATGCCACCGCTGTCCGGCCCACTGGAGTCGCGTCCTTTTCCTTGAGTCATTGAATGGTCGGCTGGGGGCACAAGAGGAAGAGAATTTCGCTCCTCGTATCGTTGCGCAACTGCAGTTAGCGAGATCTCAAAGAGGCTTTCAAGAAGTTTGATTTAGAAATAACACTGAACCTGAAGCAGTGTCGTATGGTTTTCAATAAATTTTGAGAGTAGAAGTGTCTGTAAAGAAATAAAGGTTTATTTGGATTTTAAAATAATAAGAAGAAGAAATCCGAGACACAAGCGATTAGTTTTTCAGTCCACACGTGCGAAGCTGGAAGTCGACACAAAGGAATATTTTAGCCGATTCAACCAGAGGGAATTCTGTATCTTTGCAGCCGCCCAAGTGAAAAATTTGCCTCAATGCTCTTTCATTCTTCTTTTGCATTTTTCTAGTGACTTCTATTACTTGCTTAGAAACAAATCAATAGAAGAAGGCTTATTATCTGTCAGAACATGATGTTGTTTCGGGGATGAGGTTTTTGGCGTCAACAAAAATCAGTAGGAGAAAAATTGAAACGTTATTATCTGCACGAGCATCTCAAAAAATCAGCTTTTAATAACGAGTTAGCTAAACTATAGATTTTAAAACTCATACACCATTGTCTGTATGTTAATATTAATGTTCCTTCTCAATAAATGTTCATTGCACTCTCATGGATCAATTTTACTTACGATTGATGCAGAATGATGTGCATATCTTAAATTTTTTTTTCCCATAAACCAAAACTGAAATCAAGTACATTATAAATTTTAGGTTGAGCTATGATTTTTTAAAAATATGAACGGAAGTTATTTTCTTTATGAATATGGATTTTAAAAAAAACTGTCGACGAATTTTGTTTCTTTCGTGTAGTTTTAGTGATTTTAGATGCAAGGATAATTGTCTTTACTCTGTGATTTTGTAAAGAGTTTTCAATCATCTCCCTCTTAACAAACGCACCTTACAAATGAAAGGCGAAGCAATGCACGAAATTCCACTGGATCTAAGGGATCGAATTTAAACTGCAATATTTTGAATGCTGTGGAGGGAAGAGCTGTTGAGTGAATTTTAAATGTTTCCTCAGGTCATCTTCCTTAATACACTTAAAGGAAGCCGCATGGACGATTTTGAATTGCTTTCCACCACCAAGTTGCCAGAATATTATTGTATGCAAGCAACACCCCGACCTAGCCAGGGCCATGCGGTAAACTTAATGGAGCTGCCGAAGAGCCACCCCACGTGAAATGGAGGGAAAAACGACACTTGATGGCATTGGATCCTTGCAAACAACAAAGAACCCTTCAGAAAAGACGCATTTGGGGACAGAAAATAATAGAAAAAAGCATTTCCGTAAACATTACATATTAAATTGTAAACCTTAAAAATACATTAAATGTACGTTATCTTTTTTACATTCGAAGAGACACATGTTCGAACATCCCTACATCTGGCCAGCGGTGGGACGATTCCTTCCTTTGTGATCGCATTTGTGTTTCTCCCGCTTTGATGTTACCCTTTGGACTTGAATGGAGCCAGATAATGGAGCACACATGTGTTTGCTGCTCTTTGCAGTAGGAACCCGAGTCAAAACACCAGATGTAGCTCTTTCTTATATGGACCACCCAAACTGGGATCAAGTTCAGATAATGAACAACAGTAGGGAGAAAAGGAGAGTTCTAGGCCACTTTGACCTCAGTTGACCCCGGCTGAAATGGATGATAGCGAAACGCCTTCCTTGCAACTCACCCCC
>JAOUZG010029365.1:1687159-1698986 GCA_026289955.1 Argiope argentata
TCAACTGAGGTCAAAGTGGCCTAGAACTCTCCTTTTCTCCCTACTAACAACACATGCGTTTACGCCCCTTTGAAGAAAGAAGTACTGAAGCCTCCATATTTGAATTTTTCTCTATTGTGAAGATTTTGCTAGTGGCGTGGAGGAGTAGAAAATATTCCCACGGTTAACGTCTGATCATTGGGAATATTTCTGAAGAATTAATGGATGATCGGCGTCTCCAACGCGCCAATGCGAACCTGAGAGGCGGAGTTTGACCGAGGGTAAAATGAAAGGTTTTGAAAGGAAAGGGGGAGGAGACAAGCTGATCCACGAAGAGGAGCTGATCTGGTAGAGACTGAATGATACGACGAGGAATCGAGATGATCAGAGCGGAGCTGAAGAGCTGGACATTTGAAGAGATACCACGTGATCGCGAGTTTATTGATTAAAGATCTACCGGGAGTAATCCGTAGATCTCTTGAGCTACTGCAGTAGCTGGATAAGCTAAGTTTTCTCTTACGATAGTCTTGAAACTATTATTCCAGCTGTACATATTTCCCAGCATATTAACCTAGAGGACGTGTTGTTGTTGTTGTTATTGTATAAAGCTGTAAATAAAACATTTGTGTTTAAACGCTACCCGTTTATTTGATCGACCCGGCTCAAGTCATTACAATACTATACTAGTCCTGTGATATGAATGTGTCCATGCCATTCATTTTGGTTGCAGTTCACGTCATCTTCATCTTTAAAATAAATACATAAAACTGTATTGCAGCATTCAACATAAACTGCGCACCATATTTGTGCAGTATTTATGACTTCTAGTTTTAATGTATGAAGATGGGGACTCATTTTAGGAGAGGCATCGTGACTTGTTAACCGCGTGATGGGCATCGCAGCTCTCATGATTAAGCCATGAAATAACAAGTTCTCCTTTCATCATTCATCGGAATTATTCACCGGCTCCGTCCTCGCATGATCCGCCTGCCAGTGAACACGCCCGTCTGATTACAGGCTCCTCGAGGAGAGCTTTTTCGAAGTGGGAATAATGCGCCTCCCCCAGCTCGAGTGGATAATGAAAAACCAGAGTGTTAATGAAGAGGGGTGGGGTGGGGTGATGCGTTTTCCTTTCATGTCGGATCCCTGGAAATTTAGTGACTTCTCTCACGTCAACTGCCCACTTGCTCGTTTTGTTCGAAAAGAATAAGGCTGGAAGTAGATTTGATGGACATCGGGACTTCTTTAGGGACATCTCTTCGGAAATGAAATAAAAAAGAAAAACGCACTTACAGTCACTTTTTTTTTTGTACTTTTAAAAATAAGGACTAATACAAGAGTAGCATCTACTGATATATAAATATTTTTTGAAATAGTTTTAAATAAAAAGAAATTTTATTTTTTATTTTAAATTGCTTTAATTCGATATTATATAATCATTATTTATATTTTGTATCCGAATATATTTAGACGCCACATTATTATACTAGCAAAGGAATATCTGGGAATTTCTTTATTTCAAAATCATCCGTATTAATTTTTCCGAACAGTTAATGACAATGGGAAGAAAATTGCGAGTGAGAAGTGAGGGATCTCGGTCAAAATGCAAACTCCGAGAGTTGCTCCGACTCGCAAATCATCTCGGAATCGATTCGGCCATTTGAAAAGAAAAGTAAATTTTATCTCATTTTAAATTAAAGCCTTTTCAGTATGTTTAAGCATAAAAATTTAGTTCAAGTACCAGTGCTTTTCCTCGCTTCGATTACTTGCCAAATATTCTAACCAACAGATAGATAATATGTCTTGTAAAGTTAAGTTAATCGCTCCCGAACCCCTCCTTGCGAAGGATTTGTAACAAGTTTAGGACACGCACGCAAGAGTTTTATCAGAACTAGAATCGCTAGACTCCTTTTTCTCCTATTGCGCAGTTCCCCCTGAGTAAAGTAGATTTATTATAATTTAAAAACTTATCAAGATTTCTCAATAGTGACACAAAAGGTTTTTAATGGCATTTAAGTGATTTAATTTTTCTGAAAGAAAATATGCGCTAATCGCTTGGACTGGTGAAAAAAAATTAAAGCTTTCACGGGCAATAGAAACTGAAGTTCGACGTGGGGAGGGGTTTCAAGAGATGAGAAATAACCAAAATTTTATTTTTTTAATAGAAATTTTGAAGCAAATGTGCTATCTCTACACGATCTCGAAGTTCAAAATTTTACTTTTTCTGCGATATCATTTTCATTTCTCCATACTTTTTTCAATCGTACCTGATTTGTAAAAATGTTAGCACGAGCGATCCTGAAATAAGAGCGTTCGGAGGTACTCTTTCACCGTGCAGTTTTAAAACTTTGAGCAATAAAATCAATATTTTTAATTTCATTTTTTATGTTAATGAATACCTATGGATAATTTTTTAAGCAGTGATTTAGAGAGAGCGACCAGAAGATCTCCATTCAGGTTTAAATGGATGCTCGGAAAATAAATCCTTCGATGCATCCTTTTACTTTTGTGGACCAGCTCGCTCTCCGCGGATTGTAGATGGGGTTTTGAAATCGCTGAGATATGACTTCATATCCATTATTCCGTAAAATCATCAGACTGTTGTGATTGTCTACGCACGACACCCTTCTATTCACACACGAAGCTTTCTAATTACGAACCACTCCACGACATCACAAAGCTATTCACATAACGGCCCTGCTCATCTCTCAGCGAGCTTCAGAGGTATTACGATTTCACTTTTTCCTTCGTTTTGCGAACTGCACAGGCATCAAATAGAATTCTTCTTCCTCGATTTTCAATCAATGGTAGAAAATTCAGGCATTAAAGATTTAATAAAACAAAGAAAACGGTTTGGATTTCAGGACACCAGTGAAATCTGTTGCTGGAAATAAAATAACACCTGGTTTTAAAAAGTTGCTAAAATTCGTAATAAGTTTACAGGATTATTAAATAAGAATCAATAAAAAGAGAATTCTTTAAATTTTATAAGAGTGTAAAATTTATCTTATGCAATTATATTTTCTGAACTTATTTTTTTAAAAAAAGCACAAAAATTCCAATTAACTTTTATCTTTTCAACCTTCTAATTTAATTCTTAAAAAAGAAATCGCTCCGAGTTCCACATTCCTCAACTTCTCCAAACTATATACGTACTAAATTTGGCAGCTGTAGGTAAAATGCCTGCCCTATTAAGCACCAACACTCAAGCAAAGAATAAGCCTTAGAATTAGTAGAAATTGGTGACGAAAAAGAAACCCAAACAAAAGGTGTTGCCAATTGTATTGACAAAATTCTAAGCGAAAACTTAAGAATTGGTGTCAATAAAAAATTTGTATCTGGAAAATAATTTATTTGATTTAATTTTAGGTTTTCTGTTAATGAAGAAAGAACTATTTTATTAATTTTCTCTATAACCATTCTTTAAATGTTTCATACAGATAGCATCTTTTAACAAAATATACAAAATTGATATAATATTTTTTCAAACTTATGAGGAAAATCTGTAATCCACAGTTTTAAAATTATCTCTTTCAGTTGCCATTTAAATTTAATTAAAAACGTCCGATATAATAAAAGGGGATTTTTAAATTAGTATGAAAAAAGACCGAATTGCTCATGATCAAAGAAGTGAAATGTTTAATAGAAAAAGAAAAGATTTTACTTTAAACGAATTACTTATTAAAAGATCTTAATCCCGGTCAGCGTTCGTTACATCATCTTATATAGAGATAAAATAATAACATTAATGTAGGTATAAAAGTACATAAAATGTCAAATTCAAAAATCTTACATTCACGAAAGTATTTATGCATGAAAATCAAATTTTTCAATACACGAATAATGAATAATGAAAGACGAATAAAAATAACATAAAAATGAAAGATCTTGATTGAAAAACGCAGGTGCGATCTGACGATCGTCTTACAAAAGTATAGATGTATAATTTAAATATTGATTAAACAATAAGATTAACGACTTCTGTCAATTTCTACTATTGGCTCACACTCTCCCTATATATATCTTGTTCATTGTTTCAATAGTTAATAAAATACTTTTTATTCATCCCTTCAAGTTCACAACATTTTTTAAAACTTGTAGGGAATGATACTCGATGCTAATACAATGTTTCAATTATTAATTCATTCATTATATTTAGCTAATTTTTTATACTTTAAATAAAATTTTAGCAATTTGTAATTTAAATGCAAAACAACAAGCAGTAGAAGAATAGAAAATTGCAAGGAAATTCGCTTTCCATTTTGCCACTTAATTTTGTGATTCTGTCATAGGTATATACATAATTATATTAATCGTGTTTATTTAATAAAAAGTAACTAAAATAAAAAAAATTCGTTGTTCATCTAAGAATTGTCTTTTAAATTTTTTATACAACTTTTTTCAAGGTTAATATAAAATACAATTTTTGAACATTATTGTAACTCCAAAGAATAAAATCAAAATAACTTTTAATTAATTAAAACTAACATTAACTGTTTTAAAAAAAAGTGAGTTGTGTATTCTTTTCTCTGAAACATATTCGTACAAATTGAAATAAGCGTTCCATCTTGTGAAGTGTGCGGACAAGTGCAAATGCATTCATTCATTCTTCTTTATTCTTAATAGAAAATCTTATTTTGTGGAATAAAATTCTTTGATTGAAATTGGAATATCCGGAACTTTAATCTTTGAAAGCGCTTGAATATTCTATTTCTAAATGAAAATATCGGCATTTCCTGTTTGATTCAAAGCACGTACTTACGTTTGGATCTATTTTCAACCGAAAAATCACTTTTTTGAGTGACAAGACACACACACAAAAATCACTTTTTTGAGTGATTTTTGTGTGTGTGTCTTGTGAAAACTTGCCTTTTAAATTCCAAAACAACTCTTGTTTTATTATTTTATTCGAATTAAAATTGAAATTCTAGACATTTTTTTATGGAATTGAACAGCTGAAAATAGAATAATAATTGCTGAAGCGATAGAAAATGTATTCTTTTCCTTTATCAAGTTCATTCAATATTTATTTTTGTTTATTATTTATAATGCATCGGGTATTATTCTGCGATATTTTCACGCAATAATTTCTTTGTTTTTCAGGGTATTTTTATAATTGCGGGCATTTTGAAACATTGCATTAACTCAATCCTTGGCCGCTGCGGCAATTTTTGGCAACGAATGCATGCAAATCATGTGAATGTCAATCGCTGAAAGTGCCCGCAAATTCGAGGATTCCAGTGAGTCGACTGAAGATGCATTGCGCAGGCCGGTGTAAAAGATGAGTTCGCACATACCAGCGATGACGGAAGGGCAAATTGTACAAATTGCGATAAATTAGAGCGCAAAGAAAAATAATCCACAATTAAAAAAACAAATAGAATAAATCTGAAAAAAAGAAGGAAAAAAAATCCCTGGAAAATACTGGAAGAAAGTTTTTCTTAGTTTGCGATGTAAATCAAAAATCAAAAACTTATTTTAAGAAAATTTGATTTTTTTTCATTCCTTTTTTTTAAAATTTCGAACAGAGAAATAAAATCTAGCACACATTTTAAGCATAATATTGCCTAAGTAATGAATTTATATAACTAAATAACAACAATCTGGTCATTAATGAGGGGCCATTTCATTGGACATTAAATGATGGAAATTCTAAGTGAATTAAGTAAGTGTTAAAATACTCATGAAATTTGTGTTCCGTTGTTGTTTTTTAATTTGAAAGAAAAATGTTACAAGATCTTTAAGAATAATAGAGTAAAACTTGTCCAAATAAATTGAGGATTTCATATCAAAGTGAATTGGATCTCATTGGTGATAGACTTTAGTGATTACTCCAAGATTTTTCAGCTGCTAATTTATTTATTTTGCTACAGCAGCACGGAACATTAAACACAAATTAAAAAACGAAATAAAACTATATACAATCACAACTTTCCACTACTCAATTGGGCATTCGCATTCTCTTTTCTACCCTAGACATCTTGTTCCCTCCTCTGGCCAACATGTCTCCTCTCTCCCGCCTTTTCCTTTTTGAGTTGAGTTGCCCCAGCTGCTTCTCGTTATCCTTTTTTTTTTCTAATGTTGCCACACACGACAAACAATCTGACTTGGGAACTTTACTCGTCCCTCCGGGGAAAGCGCATCCGTCACAGGAGTGGCGATGCTGCAAACAAAATAAAACAGACGAGAAGCCAGTCATTGTCCTTAACACACACATACAGTAATGATGAGAGCTCCAACATTTATGCAGCTCCCACAAACAAAATTTATTTTTTTAAAAAAAAATATCTAACATAATATAATACAAAAAAAATATAATACATACAAAAAAAAACTTGACGCATAAGTTAATAGTATAATAAATCAAACAATAGCAATACCTTATAACATACCACAAAAGCAAGTAGCAAAACAAAATGTTACATATTATAACAAAAATCTTATAAGAAATAGACCAAAAAAAAATATGACTATTAGAGCAAGTTAGTTTTCATGGCTAGATGTGTGAAAATTTAATCTAGAAAGAGCATCAGCGTTTCCATGACGACTACCCTTTCTATACGTTACTGTCATGTTATACCGTTGTAAAGCTAAAGCCCATCGAGAAAGTTTAGCTCCATGAGGAACGCTCTTCGTTAGATATGTCAAAGGATTATTATCCGAAATTATCTGTATTTCTGCACCAAATATCCAGGTGTCAAACTTTTTCAGTGCTTCTAAAACGCAAAAAGCTTCCCTCTCGATAGTTGACCATTTGATCTGGGTAGGATTCAGTTTTTTACTGAAAAAAGCGATCGGCATTTCCTTACCTTGCTCGTTGTTCTGAGCTAGACATGCACCGATTGCAGTGGCTGATGCATCTGTGTATAGCTGAAAGGGTTTGTCAAGGTCTGGTGTATGCAAAAATGGCATAGATGCAAGTTCTTTTTTTAGTTTCAAAAATGCCTTTTCAGCATCTTCGTTCCATGGAATGTTATTAGGTATGTTTTTCCTGGTCAAATTTGTCAAAGGTAAGACAATTTGAGAAAAGTTGGGTATGTAGTCCCGATAATAGCTAGCTAGCCCAAGCAAACTTCTTACTTCCTTTTTTGTAGTTGGCTTTGCTAAACGCTTCATGACTTCAACCTTTTCTGGATCTGGGGAATGCTTACCGGAACCAATCACATGGCCTAGAAACTTAACTTCGGGTTTTCCGAACTCACACTTTTCTAAATTCACGGTTAATCCAACATCTCGTAATGTTTTAAATACTTTGTTTATGTGATTAAGATGTTCAACCCAAGTTTTCGAAAATATTGCTAAATCGTCGATATAAGCACGGCAGTATGTTTTATGTGGAGCTAGGACCTTATGCATTGATTTCTGAAACGTACTTCCGGCATTCTTCATTCCAAAAGGTAGCACATTCCATTGATAATGACCCGAATGAGTCACAAAAGCAGTAAACGGTTTCGCTTCCTTTTTCATAGGTATCTGCCAATACCCTTTAGTAAGATCAAGTACAGTAATGAATTTGGCCTGTCCCACTTCAAATAACAGATCTTTAGCTATTCTCATTGGATAAGCATCTGGTATTGTAAAACTATTCAATAATCTAAAATCAATACATTATCTCACAGCTCCGTTCTTCTTTGCGACACAAACCACGGGATGTGCCCATTCGCTATCACTTGGTTCAATCAGTCTCATGTCAGGCAACTCTTCGATTTGCCTCTCTACTTCCTTTTGTAGACTAATGGGTACCTTATATGGTTTCAACCGTTTAGGAGAACAATTCTCTGTAACCCTGACAGAATGTCCTTCGACTTGGGCATGCCCAGGTTTTGAACTGAAAACATCTTTGTAACTACTCAAAATATCGAAAAGATCCCGTTTTTGTTTAATACTAAGAGTACAGTTCATTTCTTCAATGTGCCTTTCAATTTGGTCTAGAGTTTTATTTATTTTATCGGTAGGTGCGTAGTGAAGAGTTCCGAAATCTTCATCTAATTCGAAAACCACGCCGACATGATTGATTCTTTGAATATATGGTCGGAGTTTGTTTACATGAAACTCTCTGATACTCCCGTCCTCCATCTCAACCCTCGCAGAATGTGATCTAGTAAGTTGAATAACTGTAGCTGGTCCTACCCAAGTGTTTAACAACTTATGTGAAGATGAAGGTATCAACACCAAAACTTTATCACCGACACTAAATGATTTATCCTTGGAACGCAGATTATATCTATAGCAATATTCTTCCTGTGATATTCTTGCATTGTCAGATGCAATTTCATGAGCCCTTCTCAAACTTTCAACAAGGTTTTGCAAATAATCTTCGATTGACCGTGAAGCTGTTGTTGGGAGATTGCGTTCACCAGTCCAAATCTCCTTTACCAAAGATAAAGGGCCCGGTGGTAACCGTCCATATACCAGCTGAAAGGGAGACACACCAGTGGTGCTATGAGGGACCTCTCTGTATGCAAAAAGAAGAAAGGGAAGATGCAAGTCCCAGTCCCTTCCATGTTCTTGTATATTTTTATTTAACATTTCTTTTAAGGTTCTATTCCATCGTTCTACTGCTCCCATACTTTCAGGATGTCCAGGAGTAGAGAAACGGGGAGATACACCCAATAAATCTTCGAAGGCTCGGGTTAATTTGGATGTAAAGTTTGTTCCTTGGTCAGTACAGATCATTTTAGGGAAACCGGTTTGAGTGAAAATTCTCATTAAGACGTTGCAGGTAGTTTTTGCACTAATCTCTTTGACCGGTATTGCCTCAGCCCATCTAGTGCATAGATCTACCGCACATACCACATATCTGTGTTTTCTTCCTGATGGCGGTTCTAATGGTCCGATGCAATCCACACTCCACACCTCGAATAGAGTTTCTGGTCTGACGATGGGTTGTATAGGTATCCTGTCTCTATATGTAGCAGTTCTTCTTAATTGACACTGCGGGCAACTTTCGCAATATTTTTTTCACGTCCTGTTTTAAAGTGGGCCAATAAAATGAATATTTTATCCGCTGGATGGTTTTCTTCTCTCCCAGATGACCAGATAGAGGAATTTCATGTGCCATCTTTAAAACCATATCTCTTTTAATTTGTGGGAGCACTACTTGTTTAATATTTTCTCCACAAATATTTTCCGCGTGAAAAAGAATGTTATTTTCCAAAGTATAAGAGTTGAATGTTCTTTTTGCCCAATCAAAACATCTTTGAAGCGTTTCATCGTCTCTTTGAAGTTGGATGAACTCTGTTAACGATTCCTTTTTTACATTTGGATTTTCAATATCTTGTTGAGAGCCTTCTGTAGTTACTGCTGATATACCACTTGGCATGTCACAACAAATACCCTTATCCTCGTTATATTCTGAAATTTTACCATCTGACTTCATAACTTTTGATCCGGACGTCTTTTCGCATTGTATATTTTTATGTATGTTGATATTTTCGAGGAGCATTTCGTATGCAGATGAACTTAATAGTAAATCTGAAACAAGTCGTTTTGAAACAGCACAAGTAATTGAAGTATTGTCATGTAATGCATCGTCAATTTTCATGTCAAAACTTCTTAAAGGTGTAATTTCATTTTCACCAAATGCAGAAGATATTTCAATTTTGCTTTCACCCTCATAAGGAATATCTTTTACTAAATCTTCGCGTACTACTGATATCTGAGCCCCTGTATCAATTATTCCATTCAAAACTACATCTCCACACTTGACCATAATGGTTTTTAAATCGTCAATGTGTTTCTGCGCGTTCACTGCTCTTGATACAGGAACAGAAATCTTGGCCGTTAAGACCTCAGTCTCTTCATCATTTATTTTGGTAGATGTTTGAACCAAATTATTTCTAATTGGAGTAGGAGCCCTCTTGTATTGGTGAATATTCGAACAAAACTTAGATGTGTGGCCCATTTCTCCGCAATTATAACATGTTACCTTAAAGGTAGACTTATGTGCTTCGTCATTTCGATATGGTTGTTTCCCTTTTTGTAAATTCTGAGATGAAAAAAATGGTTTATTTTTGAACGTCTTCCCTGAAATGGGACGATTTTGAGTCCTTTCAAAATTTTTATTCCTTGTTACGGCTCCTGTATTCTTCTTTAAATCACTGCGAATACTGTCATATTCGTCCAATTTGTCGGCTAGAGTGATTGGAGAAATAAATTTTGCCCATTCATCCAAGAAATGATCCCTCACTTCATAAGGCACTCTTTTCTTTAGTTGGTCTGTAATGATTAAATCTTTTAATTCCTTAAAATCTTTGATATCGAGCCCACTAATCCACTCTTCAAAATAATTCGTTATTTCATAACAAAAATCTTTCCAAGATTTTTCATTCATTTTTTGATGCGTTACGAACTTTTTCCTGAACATCTCGGGGTTCAGTTTAAATTTCTTTAATAAAATGTTTTTAATATGCTCATAATTCCCAAAATTCTCTTCTGACTCCCTGCCAATCAATTGTACGATTTCAGGTGGTAATAGAGTCAAAAGACTTGTTACCCAATCCTCAATATTTATTTTAGCTCGCTTGGCTTGTCTTTCAAATAGAGATAAATATATTACAATATCATCTTCTTGTACCCGGAATTTTGGCAATAACTTAATTAATTCAAAACATTGCTGCCCACTATTTTTAGAGACTGGAGTTGCCTGATGCGCCCTCGATTCGATCTCTAATTTTTTTAAATCGAATTCCATTTGCATTTGCTTCTGTTCCTCTAGTCTCATTGTAATAATCGTATCTAGCATGCCTTTCACAAACTCTTCCTCATAAGAGTCACTTCCGGTGATAAGGTTTTTAAGAGTTACGATTTTCATTGCGGGAGTTGGTATTTCTCCTAATTCTTCGGCCAATTTGTATAAATCTTCCTTCCTACCCTTGGCCAAAAACGCCATTGTTATTCCGAATCTATGTTACACGTTGTGACTAATATTACCCTAAATATTTCAAAAATGTTCCAATAACAAAAAAAAACAAAATCCGTCCCACTAATTCAAAAAACAAATATTCATATAACAAAATTACAATAGAAAATACACAAATGTCTAAATGAATATACATATATATATATATTTATCCTCAAATGAAATTTACTTCAAAGTTCGAAATAACATTCACAGTAATACGAAAACAAAATTAAATCTGACTTTCCATTTCACAACCAAATTATTTCATCGCTTATAAGAAAAGGGTAATAAAATATATATTATAAATACTGACGTATTAAACAAATTACATAAAAAAAATATATTTTCCTGGCGGAAACAAAATCTCAATTTAACACTGGCGTGTTACTTTTCTTTTCTCTGGCGAGAAATTACACTAATTAAAACAAATATTTTATAAAATATGTTTCAATCATTTGGAACAAAGAATAAATTAAATTGATAAATGAACTTCGAAAAATACCTTACAAAATAAACACTGACGTGTTTTTCTCTCTCTCTCTCTTGGCGAGATTCGCAACAAATAAAATTTAACACTGGCGTGTTTGTTTTTCTCTTGGCAAGAATAGTAACGACTTTTTTTTAAAAAAAAAATCAAATAACCTTTGTCCAAATAATTGAAATTAAAACTTAAAATATAGGAGCATGCATTTACATAATAA
The DNA here is from genome assembly GCA_026289955.1 of Argiope argentata. Classification (NCBI taxonomy): domain Eukaryota; kingdom Metazoa; phylum Arthropoda; class Arachnida; order Araneae; family Araneidae; genus Argiope; species Argiope argentata. The sequence goes on from JAOUZG010029365.1 coordinate 1,698,743, forward strand.
TGGAGCTCTCACCTGTCCGAATCCTGCCGGCTGCGCCAGTAAAACTTGTCCAAATAAATTGAGGATTTCATATCAAAGTGAATTGGATCTCATTGGTGATAGACTTCAGTGATTACTCCAAGATTTTTCAGCTGCTAATTTATTTATTTTGCTACAGCAGCACGGAACATTAAACACAAATTAAAAAACGAAATAAAACTATATACAATCACAACTTTCCACTACTCAATTGGGCATTCACATT
>JAOUZG010029365.1:1716778-1746885 GCA_026289955.1 Argiope argentata
TATATATATATATATATATATATATATATATATATATATATATATTTGGGAGTCTAAATAAATCTTCCAAAAATTAGACTCTTCAGATAGCGGGATTTTAGTGGCGTGATGTCTAGGGGTTTTTAATATTTACGGGTTAGTTTCTAAACCAAAATTAAAATAATACAAACGAAGGATGAAGAGACTTCTTTAAGAAAAATAAAAGAATTTATTTAGAGTTAAAGGGGAATATTTACAGGGAAACATTAAAAAGAATTAAAACATGGAGATATTTAATAATCAGAAAGTTAGATTATTTCCTCTAGGAGGATGTTAGAGATAGGGAAACATTATGACTGAAAATATATATTACCACGCATCCGCTGAGCCTTGCGGGAGCCGCTGACGCGTGAAGACAGGCGTCTTCTCTGGACGAAAGTTCGTGGGCCTCTTTTTCAAAGTTAATTGGGACAGACTTTCGAAAGACCGATAGGTGGCGTTGTTCTGGAATGCTAAACTAATTAAAAATAATGGTCCTCTGGGGAATAATCTAACCTTTACAACTCTTGCTTTGGATTTCATATATCATAGGATGTTGACAAAACAAGATGAAGGCAGATGTTGGCCAATTAAAATGGTTCTGTGGAATATCCTACAAAATCACCCTCTCCTGAAAGAGCTTGTCTCTCAGCTTTTACAGAACGTTGAGAGCTAATTTTTTTTTTTACATGATCTTACATTTTACTAATAAACTAATTTCAGTTACAATCATGAATTTGATGAATTAAGAATGTTTATGCAATAACCACAAATAATAATATTCTTAAAAATAACAAAATAAAATACCAGATGAAAAGATGTATACTCAATGTTCACAATTCCGGATCTAGAATAAAGCAAATAAAAATTCCAAAATACTTTATATTGTGAACCAACATTTAACTAAATATTAAATCATGAAAATTCTTTAGAATATGTTGATAAAAAATGATAATAAACGATATGAAAATACGATAATTGTTGCAAACGAATATAATATAATTATTTGAAACGAGCTTTACCATACAATAACAATTTATTTCTCAAAAGGTATAATATGAGAAATATGAAAAATAATAACTAATATTTAAAATTCAATTAGTATAAAAATGCTTCATTAAATCAGCTGAGGTGGTGGTAGAGTTCGGACCCTCGTGCTGACCTACTTTTTCTACTTCATACCTATATTTAGAGTTCACTCTAGTTATTTTATAAGGACCTAAGAACTTCTGTTTTAGTTTTAGTCCAGTTCCAAATTGAGTCCTTTGGATTGCTACTAAATCACCTTCTTTGTATTTTGAAGCTCTTTTTCTTCTTTTGTTGTAAGTCTTTCGATTCTCAGATTGTATGGTTTCGATGTTCTTTTTGGCATCTTTCCTTAGAAATTCACGTTGTTCTTGAAATTCTTCTGTCATTTCTTCTAATAGTAGGTCTTTGATTCGGATATCTTCCTTATTCCGCATTTTGGTTCCTACTAAAAGTTCAAATGGTGTCCATTTAGTGCTTCGAGATATAGTGCTATTTAGTATTCTTTATAATCTGTCGACATATTTATACCATTTGGTTGAGTCGTCTAACGATAGTTTGGTAAGGACAGGAATCAAAGTTCTATGTATTCGTTCAACCTGACCGTTTCCTCTAGGAACACCTGTTGCTATTTGTAAATGTTGTATGTTTTCTTCAGTACAGTAGTCGTTGAATAATTTTGAGGTGAACGCTGAACCTCTATCAGAGATAATTCTTACAGTGTTACCAAAGGTTTTCTGTTGTAGTTTTAACTTTTCCAAGGCAATTTCAGCAGATACAGTTTTGATGGGATATAACCAAGTAAATTTCGTAAATGCGTCTACTACGGTGAAAATGTGTTGATAGCTTTTATTTGTCGAAGGTAAAGGGCCAATGAAGTCGACATGGTACGTACTTAAGGTTTTGTCTTCTTTAGAAATAGGATTTAAAAACCCTTCTTTTTTACCAGTTTTCCTATTAGCTAAGATACATGGAACGCAATTAACGATTACTTTTTTGACGATGTTGGTTATATTTGGAATAAAAAATTCCCGTTTCACAATTTCTGCTGTTTTTGCTACTGAGAAATGACCGTTGTCGTGGATCATTTTAATCAGTTCAGTTTCCATTGCTTTAGGGATCACGATTAATTCTCGACCATTTAAATATTTGTAGAGTATACCGTTCCGCTCAAAAAATTCTTCAGATTCTTGTTTCTATAAAAGTGACTTCAATGTTTGTATGCTATCATCTTCTTCTTGTGCGCTTTTCAACTTTGAAGTTAATGTATCATCGCAGACCATCATTACTGGATAACGACTAAGAGCATCAACATGCTTCATTCGACTTCCAGCTCTGTGCTCTATTTCGTAATCGAATTCTTCTAATTGAAGTGCCCATCTGGCTATGCGTGCAATTAGATCCTTCTTATGTATAGTCTTTTGAAATGCTGCACAGTCAGTTACGATTTTAAAACGTTGTCCTAAAAGATAAACACGAAACTTTTTTAATGCATTGATAGTTGCAAGTACCTCTAATTCGTAACTGTCGTACTTTTCTACTGCGGAATTTGTCTTCTTCGACATGTAGTAAACTGGGTGTAATTTTCCATCGTCGACTTCTTGCAATAAAATTGCACCGTACCCTTGTTTACAAGCATCTGTATGCAGCTCTGTTCTTCTTCCAAACTTGTAAATATGTGAAAGTGGGCCTTCAGACATGATTTTCTTCAACTTCTCAAATGCTTCCTTTTGTTGAGTACCAAAAACAAAGTGGTTTTCTTTTCTAGTTAAATCGCTAAGTGGTTTAGCTATCTTTGAATAGTCCTTGATATATTTGCGGAAATAGCCGGTTAAACCAAGAAAACTTTGAACTTGTTTTATCGTTGTTGGTTCTGGAAATTTTTGGACAGCCTGTGTCTTTGCGGTAGACGGTTTAATAGTTCTACCTTCAACAATGTGACCTAGAAATTCGATTTTCTTTTTTAAAAATTGGCATTTCTTGAATTTAATTTCTAATTCGTATTTCTTTGCAACTTCGAACACAATTTTAAGTTTTTCTAGACCTTCTTTCTCATTTTTCGCTGGAATTACGAGATCGTCTAAATAAGTTATTGCAATTCCTTTGCGGGTAAGATCTCTAAATATACTTGATACATAGCGTTGAAAAACTCCAGAACTTGTGCTTAGTCCAAAAGGAACTTTATTAAATTCATATTGTCCGTCTGGGACAATAAAAGACGTATACTTTCTACTATCTTCGTCAACATCGACGTGGAAGAAACCATTACGTAAATCCAACGTAGAAAATACTTTTGCATCTTGTAAAGTGTCTAAAACGTCTTCGATGAGAGGTAAAGGAAATTTATCTTTTACGAGCTTCTGGTTTAATTTTCTGTAATCAACACACAATCTTGAAGATCCATCTTTCTTTTTTACAATTACAATTGGACTTGAGTATTCTGATGAACTCGGACGTATAATACCTTCGTTAAGCCATTCTTCAATTTGCTTGTTTACTTCCTGTTTTTCTGTGAAAGCTAGTCGACGAGGAGGTTGACAGACTGGTTCTTCGTCTTTCATGATAATTTTCATTGTAATGTCGGTAGATGCCGTTTTTCCTGGCTTGTAGTCTTGTATTAATGTTTCAAGTTCCTTCTTAATTTCACAATTTTCAATATGGCACATATCTAGTTCTTCTTGAAGATTTTCAGCAGATATTTGCATAAGCAATACTTGATTCTCATATTTTTGGAATTGAACTCCTTCTTTGGGGAAACTTATCGATGCTTTTTCTAAAATATCTGATCCAATGACTGCTTCGAATTTTAATTTGTCAGTAGGTACAACATGCCAAGTTAATAAGTAATTTTCTTTGTCTATTTCAAATTCACGTTCAAAGGAACCGATCGTTGTAACTTGTGCTTCACCAATGCCTGTGAGAAGCATTTTATTCTGTGATAATTTAGTTGGATCCATTATCCTTCTGCTTGTGTTTTCTCGTAGCAAACTTACAGTACTACCACTATCTATAAGTGCCGTGATTTTCGTCTTTCCGAAAAATATTTCCTTAGTGCGTAAGCCTTCTTTAACGATGAGAGTGCAAGTTCCCTTTGATTCATTTATCTCTTCTTTGGCATTTGGTTTGTTCGTGGTGAACGTATTTACTTTTTTCGGCGGTTCTTTGAATTTCTGGGACTTAGAGTAATTCGTTTGAGCATTGTAGTTCGAGTGTTTCTCGTAATTTTTGTTGTAACATCCCTTCTGTGCGCTGTCTTGTATTCTTTGACGAGTTTCGTATTTGGTGACTGGGAACCTCTTATCCATTCTGTTATACTCAGATATTCTTGGTGCTTCATATCTGTGATATTTTTCAATGGGTTTGAATTCTTGTTTTTTAGCAAATGGACTGCTCGCTTTTTGTTTGAAAGTTCTTTTAATATCTTCAAACTCTTCTAATTTTCCCGCTAATTCGGCGGGAGAGATCATATTAGGCCATTCACCAAGGTAAAATTCTTTGAATTCGCAAGGCGTTTTTCGTTTAAGTTGATCTGTTATCATTAAATCTGATGCTGTATTTAGATATCGTTTGTGGTACATTAGATTATGTATAGTTAAATCTGACAGTAAATGAGCTAGGAAATGAAATAATGTATTTCAGATTTGAAGGAATTTCAACAATTATCAACATTTTTGATTTCAAAATATGCTTTTTTCCCCCTGAAAATTAACAAGCAGCTTTTTTTTTTTTTGAAATCTGAAATAGGATTGATATATGATTTTTATAATTTATTTTAGCCAAAGCGCTTATTACTTTACAAAAAACAAAAAACAAAAAACGATTACTGATTTGAAGAGATTTAAAGTAGAAAAATACATTAGCTCATTTCAAGTATCCATTTGTAGAATATATATACATACAATCATACATACATATTGAAAGAGCTGAACATTGTTGATATCATCTAAATTTGAATATAAGAAAAACTTGTTTTGTATTTTTTTCGTTTCTTTAATAAAATTAAACTTTAAGACATATAAAGATTAAATACTAAAACTAAACATTATAATTCACTTTAATAGATTAAATTTGTAGTTTGTGCATCAAAATTATAATTCTTAGAAATGTCTTTAGAGTAACAAAATTATGAACATGTTCCTTCATAATAAGTTTTTGAAGCAAATTTTGCTTTACTAAGTGATGGATTGGCTTTAACTAAGCGATGCACTGTATTCAGCTTTGGTCAGTAGATGTCCATTGCCCCTAGCATTCATTCGTTTATGATTGTGAAGATTTTTGAGTATTTTTTGCATTGATATTCTATGACTTCACCTCTGCATTGCAAAAACGAAGTACGTATCACACTTGATTATAATGCGAGTAATTAGGACTATTTATTTTTCTTCAATAACATTTTTTTTTCGAATAATAAGTTTTAAGGTGAAGCATACATTAAGCCTAAAGTCCTTTCTTGTCTCTTAGCATTAGACATTCTTTATTCATTGCAGAGTGTAAACACGAATAGTTTAAAATTCATATAATTCAATTTGTGTATACTAATTGCAGAGTTCTTCTTCTTATTATTTTGCTTATAAAATATTTTTTGACTTCATAGAAAACCAATTTTTGTTTTTTGTTTATTTCCCTAACTTTTTTAGTTAAATTTTTTAAAACTTTTTTGTATGAAATATTTTACTTTTTAAAAATAATCATAGACAAGTCGATAGCTTCTAAAGTCCAGAAAAAATACCATTATTAGTATTAATTAATTAAAACTATTAAATCTTAGAAAATTGGAGCCTTATTTTATAAAAATATCGCGATTATTTGGAGCCTATCCCTTTGAAAATTAAATTTTAAATTTATCAATTGATTATTTTTGCTCAAGGGATTAAATAATTTCTTTTTTTTATTATTATTCTATAAAGATAACAATGCCTTATGTCTGCTGTGTACCAGGTTGCAAATCATATTATCTTCCTAATATAGAAAATATAAGAGAATTTAAATTCCCCAATAACGCCGATCTCAATGAGCATTGGCTCTGAAAAATGCCCAGAAAGGATTTCACGCCAACTGCTAGATCAGTTGTATCCATCACTTTAAAAATGATGATTGTTTACGCTCACTTCGCAGCCCGCCAACCTTCCCTGGGTTTGGCGACAGTTGACCGCTCACCAACACCTTCCAGGGTGGCGAAAAGGGGAAAAGGATGCAAATTTGACATATGAAGAATGTAACACTATTATTGTAGAAATTGAGGGAATTTTAAACTCGCGTCCCATCACTCCAATTTCTTCTAATATTAATGACTTGGAAGCTTTGACGCCGGGACATTTCCTTATTGGACGACCAATAAGTACAATTGCTGAACCTGAATTAATTAATGTGTCAGATAATCGCTTATCCAGGTGGCAGCGGGTAGAAAAATTAACCCAACATATTTGGAAAAGGTGGAGTTGTGATTATTTAAATCATTTTCAACAGCGTCAAAAATGGCAATTTGTAAAAAGTAATGTAAAACCTGGCATGATGGTAGTACTAAAAGAAGATAATGTACCCAAATGCAAATGGATACTAGGTCGAATAATGGATGTAATACCTGGTAAGGATGGATGTGTACTTGTAGTGAATGTAAGAACAGCAAACAGCACTTCAAAGAGGCAGATATCTAAGGTTTGCTTACTTCCTGTTAAAACAGATAATTAATTGTATGTATTGTTTAATAAATGTAATATCTATATTTTCTCCATTATTTTTATAAAATGTGTTCATGTATTGTATTTCATTTGTTATTATTCAATTATGTATTATTTTCATGAAGCATAGTATTTCTGTATCTTCCACGCATGTTTGTATTTGATTTGTTACTAATTATTGTGTGGATTGTATTAACTGTTGTAAATTTAAGCTTTCTAATGCAACTATTTAAAATTTTTCAAATTTGTCAGAAAAGTTAATTATTGTATACGTATGATGCATTCTGCAAGTGTTGGAATTTAAAATTCCAACGTTTGGCGGGATGTTTACGCTCACTTCGCAGCCCGCCAACCTTTCCTGGGTTTGGCGACAGTTGACCGCTCACCACCTTCCAGGGTGGCGAAAAGGGGAAGCCCATCAGTTCAGACTACGTTATCGTGCGAGCTGGACGCAGCGATAGTTGCTCCTCTACTAAGCAGGAGACGAATTGCTCAGCATTTGTACTTTACATCTACCTCCTATTAAGCGAGGTTGCGATTTAAATATTGTTCTTTAAATTATTTAATTTGTATATTTGTTGATTTTCATAATAAACTGTTTTAGAAACTACAGTCCACTACTTTATTTTACTGAGCTACAAACAATGATGTTAATTAAAGAATATACCCGGACACTACCTGATGGTAATACGGAAGTAATACAACGTAAAAGATTCAAATTGAAACCCAAATCCTTTTCTTGCATTTTTTCAAACTTGCCTCTCTATCTCCTTGATTCTTAAGTTAAATTCATTGTCTTCAAGAAAAGATCCTGAAATGTGGCGAGAAATTTAATTACAAAGATATGATTAAAAAAAATAACAGAACTTTTAAACTCAGATGTTATTTTTTGTTTTGAAGATTTAAATAAACGTACTGATATAATCAAAAGTTTTAGGAATGCACCTATTGATAATTCATTAATTAGTTATTACACATTAAAACCTAATTCTCTTCCTTTAGAAATTAAAGCCAGTTTCACATTTGATTCTAAAACGATTATAAATATTTTCTTCAATAATAATTAAAAAAAATGACTCCCAAAGTATGACTTGGCTTTTTTCCATGAAGGAAGACAAACAATTAAAAGTAACTCTGTCTTCTGAAATTGAGAATTTATTTGTATGTCTCGAAAATAAGGAAGATATGAATGAAAATGCTTCCCATGAAAATATTTTACTTACTCTAAAATCACACCTAACTGATTCAAAAGAAGAAAATGAAGATCCTCTTAATTTTGTTATTAAATTTTATTACGAGATGTGAATTATTGTGAAGTTAATTATTGACTGTCTCAGCACCTTTAAGGTATTCTTTTTTTCATACTTCCAGGGACTTTTTCAGTTTTCATAAAATCTTCGTCAGTTTATAATTAATTACGTTCCAGTGACATTTTTGTATTGCCTAGTGAAAGGAACCTCAGAGAAATATCTGCTAAATTATCTTTAAAAGCAAGAGAGGAGGGTACAGAATACAAAAAATATTTATCAGAAAAATGTTTAAAGCTGAATATATCTGAAAGGACTGAAAGTCTACTTTTAGATGAAATATCTTAAAATCAATTATATATATTTCAAGCATTTAATGCGTTTACTGTTCATGTATAATTAAATTAGATAGCTCTGCATAAAATTATCAACAAATAAAGAAAGTGTGGCGATGCTATTAATTATTCTTATATTTAAAGCTATTTTACACAATTAATGTAAGGAAGAGATGAAAAAAAAAAAACTAAATGGAAAAGGATGGAAGCAATACACTTAAGCGAAAAGCAACCATCGCTTAGTCCTTTCCCATTTTCTGCTGTTCCGGTCCCATAGAAGAGGTAGCACTCTTCTCGGAAGACACAGTAAACTCTCTCTGCAAAGAAAAAGCAGTGACTCCTTTGAAGCATGTCTTGGACAAAAATAGGGAGAAATCAAAATACCGATTAGTTTAATTAACGTCCCGTTGCAAAGCAACACCAGGGCCATTTTGTAACGGACCTCATAATTTTGAACTGCGGTCAGAAGATTTGGATGAAACCTGAGCTGGCACCTCTCTCCACACCACACCATCCGGAGGATATTTGGCCTTGACAGATTTAACGAGCAACTGACCCCCTCACACGATGGTTCTTCCGTAGAACCCTTCATAGCTTAAAAATGACTTAATTTTAACTCTAAAGAAAAGACGTGTATTGAAAGTTAACCAGGCTTTCAATTTCCTCTTTTTGAAGAAACAGTTATTTAATTTCTTTAAAAGGAAAGACAAGTGGCTTTTAATTAACTACATTTTTTTTCGTGTCATAAATTTTTTTTATTTGTAACTTTTCTTACCATCGCATTTCGTTTAAAACTGAAGGTCCTTAAGTCCTTTAATTTCTCGAAAACATGTCGTTATGATTCTAAAAGTGCCATAGGTTTCGGGGAAAGGAAACGGGCACTGCACCACCTAGTAGCAAACTGCTCGACCAGATCCAGAGGTTCTTTCTCGAGACCTCTATGGGCTTTTAGCGAAAATGGTTCATTAGAAAGTTTCAAGAATAACAACAACAAAAAAAAATATTTAGATTTAAATTACCACTATAGCAATAAATATATAAGTCCTTCCTACCTCTCTGTAGTGACAACAGAGAAGGCCTTTATTTAAGCAAACAGAGTGCAAATCTCATACAAAGGTGGATTTCCGAACATGCACATGAGGCTCGCGCCTCGGGCCTCATAAATTAAGGGGCCTCAAAATTTAATTTTATAATAATAATATATATTTAAATTTTGAAAAACTGGATAATTTTTTAACAAACCTTTCATTTTTACACTCTACTATACCCACTTCCAGTTCCTCAAATATCTCAATCAAAGAATCATGCAATATCAGTACCCTTGAAAAACCTACTATTCTGAGATTGAGAGAGTCAAAAATCAACTTTGATGGGGGTGGGTGGACATTTTACGATATCTTTTATATTGTACGAAACTAAAGAGATTGATATATTGTACCCTCAGCACAGTCGGACCCTATGACGTACACGAATAGCTCTCAAGGCAATGAACGTGTTTGTATAATAGGACGCCAATGATCAGTATTTTCAGGAATGGAATTTCGCCGATGGTTAGTATTTTAAAGAAGACGTCATCTAGTCTCCTATTTGGAAGAGACACATTTTCGAACATTGCTACTCCTAGCCAGCGGTGAGACTATTCATCCTTTGTTGCGCATTGAGTTTCTCCCTTTTAGTGTCGCCCTTCGGACTTGAATGGAGTCAGATAATGGAACACATATGCTGGAGACCCATTGAAGAAAGCAAACAGTGTCAAAACACCAGATGGGATTATTTCTTCTATAGACCCCCCGAGCTGGGATAAAGTTCCAATAATGAACAGCATATGCGTTTTACGACCCATTGAAGAAAGAAGTGCTAAAACCTCCAAATGCGACTATTGGGGTATTGTGAAGGTTCTGTTAAGGTGTGGATGTTTCAAGAATATTCCCACGACATGACGGCGTGCCATTGGGAGTATTTCTGAAGAATGATTGGACAATCGACAACTCTAATGCGCCAATGCGAGCCTGAGAGGAGGAGCTTCACTACTGTTAAAATGGACAGTCGAGAAGCTGAGAAGGGACCAGCTGATCTGGCTAGAGACTGGACGAGAGCGGATACGACAACGAGACAAGCTGTGAGAAGTGCTGAAGTTGAAGAGATACCACGTGATCTCGAGTTTGTTGGAAAGATCTACCGGAAGTGGTCCGTAGATCTCTGGAGCTGCACGCAGTACCCGGATACGCGGACAGCTTGTCAATCCTCGGCATAGATGACCATCCAGTTGTAAATATTTACCAGCATTTAACCTAGAGGTCGTGTTGTTGTTTTTGTTATTGTATAAAGCTGTAAATAAAACCTTTGTGTTTAAAACGCTACCATTTTATTTGATCGATCAGGATTAAGTAATTACAGTATATTCAGGAATAAGTAAGTGTATTTATTGTAACGTTTAAACAATGTTTTCTAATAAGACCACGAAATTTTTAACAGAAGTTAGAGATTGGAAAAATTTAGCATGGAATTAAATGTTCACGAAACTTCACATCATATCAAATCTATGGTAACTACGAAAATTTTCGTCTATTTCTGGGCATATAAATACTCACTTAGAACAGCAGTTTGATAAGATAACCGAATTATTGGCGAGCTGTTTTACAGCGAGTCATTGCCACAGTAAAATTGTTGGCGAGTTTAGGGATAGAATTTCGTGGCCCCAGAGAAGGTACAACTTCCAATCGAAAAGAAATTTTTTGAGTTTGCATTGATTATTTGGCAGAATTTGACAGCTTTCTGAAATTGCATTTGGAAAAATTTAGTAATCCAAGGAGTGGAATTATGACAATTATTTATCTCACACGATATGTGACGAATTCATAAGTTTAATGGGAAATGAAGTTAAGAAACATCTAATAGCTGAACAAAAAGCAATTTACTATTCAATCATTGAGGACTCTACTCCGTATATATCCCACGTAGACCAACTTACTTGTATTTCGAGATTTGTTAATAAAAATGGAGGCATAAGAAAAAGATTTTTCGATTTTATTAATATTCAAGACCATAATTCTGAACATTTTGGAAAAAAGTTCTTGAGTATTTAAAAGATTTGTCTATAGCAATTAAAAGTGCTAGAGGCCAAACCTACGATAATGCGGCAAATATAGCAGGGAAATACAATGGACAGCAAGCGAGACTAAAACAACATATAAACACAGTTGTCTTTGTACCATGCACAAGTCATACATTAAATTTAATAGCAAATTGGGCAGCAGAATCGTGTTCTGGCGCATTAAATTATTTTGATTTTATTCATAATCGAAGATGGAATATACTTAGTAATAGTAACGAAAATCCATTTCCAAATTTTGGAAAGAATAAGTGACACTAGGCGGTCATCAAGAGCAGACGCAGTTTCTGCATTAAAAAATAATTATCTTAATATTAAAGAAGTTCTAACCAAAATTAGCATGTTGGATACTGAAAAACCTAAAAGCAAATAACAAGCAGAATGTTTCGGCCATTATGAAATAGCTTTAATAACTGTTTTACGGGATAAATTATTACAAAGAACAAAAAGTACAAGAAAATCATTGCAAGATATACAGTATAATTTACTGCTAACAACAAATCTACTAAAATCGCTATCCGATTTTATAAAGAATGTCCAGACCAACTTCATCGGCGCTAATGCATTGACTGAAAACCAGAACTATCGGGAAACACGGATAAGAAAAAGAAAACTGCAATTCGATGAAACATCGTTAAACGAAACAGAGTTTAGTCTAAAAGAAAATTTTGTAATCAATGTACACAATGTAATTTGTGATGTATTATTTGCAGATTTATCGCGAAGGAGTGCTATTTACAGCGAGGTTTTATTGGATTTTCGAATTTTTTTTTTTAATTTTAATATGCCTGATGTTGAAATTAATGACTGTGCTGAAAACATGAGCGCAAAATAGAAAAATGATATTGTGACTAAAAATTTTAAAGATAAACTTGTACATTTTATTGCCTTAATAAAAGAAGAAATATTACAAATCCTATTGATATGTACAAATTAATAATCGGAGGGCTTCAGTCTACATTTCTTAATGTAGACACAATTTTAAAAATATTTGTAACTATTCCCATTTGCAATTCAAGAAGTTAACGCTCTTTTTCGGTGCATAAAAGAGTAGAAAATTATTTAAGGAATTATTTATCACAATTGATTTTAAGTTACTTGTCCACGGTGTTAATCGAAAATGTTGTAGTCAATATGTTAGATTATGAAACTTTAATTGATAAATTTGCTAATGTTAAAGCCAGAAAGGTTCCTATTTAATGTGTTTTTAATATACGAAAAGAAGAAATTATTCAAACTTTCAAGGATTACTAATTAGATGCAAAATTAATCAACTAGCTTTCTCAGTTTTTCAATAAAAAACATTGTTTGTTTGTTAGAGCGGTTAATTCGTTGAAAATAATTAGAAAATAACTGTTCAAAAAGTCGAAAAAACATGAACTGGTTAAAATTCGCAGCTTTGATAACGTTTTAAAACAAAACCAAAAATTTTATAAGCAAAAGAGAAAATTCCATTTTATAGCAATTGATTTAGTGTATAATGAAGTTTTAGGCGTGCGTCTCTGAAATATATTCCGTAACTATGGTACAAAATAGCGCATATTTTTTTAAAGAACAGCCTGAATTTCATCATCCTTTTAAAGACTGCCAAGTAGTATGTAAAAATTGATTTTAATTTTCAATGTTATGCACCTAGGTCTCTCCCTCTTCCCATTTTTTAAACACACACACACAAACCAGATACAGAGCTTAACAGAGTGAAAAATATGTATAAAATAGTGCATACTATAAATATAACGGGAGAGGGGAGGGAACAAATTGATTTGCACCTCGGGCCTCTGAAACTCCAAATTCACCACTGATTGCATACTAATTCGTTGACAATGAACGGTCTATTTCATTGCACAATTTTGAAGCGTAGTTCCAGATTTTATAGCTAAAGGGCTGCGTCTGCTCTCTTTTTGATGCTTTTACGTTACTTTTGATCTCTACAGAAAAAATCTAAAAAAAAAAAGTTAAACAGTCACCTCTATGGTGTTTGACAGAGGCGAGTTCGTAGCACGGTTCTTTATTGTAATGTATTATCAAATGAAGACGTAATTTTGAAGTTTATGGTTTTAATAGATTAAATTTTACTTCAATATCTCCATTAAATTTGATTGATTCAATTTTTTAATCTCTGTATCAAATTTGAAAGCGCGGCTGGATCGACAGAAATATACAACTGTCTGTCCCGACCCTCCATTTTTAGGAGGCTGAATGCATTGCGCCCCGCTTCGGGGCAGTCCCAATAATCCGCGGGAGAAATGCCGCGCTGATGAAGGAATGCATTGAAAAATACATCTTAAAAGAATAAAAATGGTTCAGTACATGAGATAATGGAATTAGCGCAAAAAAAAGGGCTTGTATCAGTCGAGAGTCATGGATATTTTCTGCCTATGAGGATTTCAGCGTCAAAACTTGAAAAGGACCCCATCATCGGGTCCTGCTGAATTCGTTTAGTAACCCTTCGCAAGCATTCGGAGACCTGCACTTGTTCTCCTCGAAGGGCCCTCTTTCCTGTTTTGACTTTGTGAATGGATCCTTTTATCTTACATTTATTGAATGGAAGAAATATTACATGAAATTGAATCTAAATAGGAACTTTAAAAGTTATTAGATAGGCGATAAATGATTAAAAAATAGTTTCGATCCTTTAATGGATAGCAAGATATTTCATAAATCATGCCGTAAAAAATAAGGTCTGTAATAATATCTGTAGTATCTGCTTTGATGGGGATCTTTTTTATTCAAAATGTAAAACTTTTTTTGTTTAAATACTTATTTTGTCCATATCATTGTGTTTTCTAGATGATGGTTTCAAACTTTTTGACCTTTAAAGTTTTTAATAGTATTTCGATCATTTTTAGAATAAGATAATAACTACGCTTGAATTGTTCAAAAATGCAAAAAAAAAAAAAAAAAAAGTAATTTTCCTTTAAAAAAAATAAAACTCTCTCTTTGTATACTTTTTTTTCCTGCTTAGTGAAAGTGTGACTCGGCAGCAACAATCGGTGGAGGAGAGCGGCCGAATGACTCTCATTTTTGAAGAATGTTCCACGAAATAGAGGGGAATATTAAGAGTGGAAATTATTCTTTTAAGCAAGGAGGATGGATAACTAATTGCTTTTCATTTCTTCAGTAGTCTGAAATCTTTCGAAATGTAACGCTGAAACGAGAAAGGTCGCCGTCCTCGTACACGTTCATGCAGGCAAATAAAATTGAAAAGAATAAATTTTGACTCCATAAAGAAATTGCAACTGCATTATTCTGCAAAATCTCCTCACAAATATTCTGACGCAAAGACAGCGCCTCTCTGAGATGTTCTGTGACAAATTAATTTTGTAATTCATTTTTTAATCAATTAAAAGCTGAGCTTCCAATGCTCAACCGAATACCATTGTAATGACTTGATCTTGTCCGATCAAGTAAGAAGGTAGCGTTTTAAGACGATTTCTTTATTTACCGGTTTATATGCATTAAAACAAGCCGTTCTCTTCTAGGGAAATATGATTGACACATCAAGTCGGCAGTTATGCACGAATATTTCCACGATTCATTTCGGAGAAACAACATCGCAGCAAGCTGTTAGCGCATCAGGCTACTGCCGAGGTAGCTCAAGGAATTCACCGATCTTCATCGGGAGGACTCAGAAACCCGAGTCACGCGAAGCTTCGCTCGCCTCCCTCAAAAACGACGATTTTCCGAAGATTCTCCTCCCATCCAAAAATCTTGCATTTTATCATCGGTCAAAACTCCGCCTCTCATTTTCTCATTGGTGCACTTGAGCTCCCGGTTACCCAATAGTTATTCGGAAATATCCCCAGTGGTCTCCAGTTGACCGTGGGAATGTTCATTAATGACCCACCCTCGTAACTGACCCTTCACAATGAAAGAAAAATAAAGACTTACATCTGAAGGGTTTCGCACTCTTCCACTTTGAAGAGACGATTCATTTTCCTTGGAACGAGGAGAAGATCTCTCATTTGGTAGTCTGAAGGCACTTAACAATATGAGGGCGTTACACTGCTGGCCGGAATTATCAAGTGCGGAAACCAGAGAACGTTAGAGTGGTCAAGAGGTGTCTCAAGGCAAGGAAGATGAATCTTTACTGCATCTGAAGGTCTGATTGGCTCGTTCAATTTAAAATGATCAAATTAACGGGAAGAGCGATATTTAAATAAAATTCATTTTACTCTAACGGTATTAAAAAAGGTTCCTTTAAGTTTGAAATGAGTTTGAGGCTCCCCGTTATTTGAAAAGTGATTCCAAATTTTACTTCTTACTTTTAACTGTCGATGGGAAATGAAATCCATTGTTGGAAATGATACCGTCACTTTCCGAGTTTTAAATGCATGTTTAAGTTGCCATTCGAAATGCTTATTCTTATTCTTTCGAAATTGCTAATCATTGGTTGAAAAAAAAACTGTTTTTTTTTTATTGTGATAGTCTTTGTTTTTGAGGAACTGGCGGGTATTAAATTTTATGGTGAGACAAATTCTCTCATTTTAATTTAAAAATAATCTTCCGAACATATCACGAACTATATGTTTTGATATAAAAACAAAAATATATTATATATATTTTATATATATGAGTTTACGGGTTCATTGGGATTTCGGTTTCTGCTAATATTAAATACATTTTTCACCTCCTCGCCCACGGATGTCGAAATGACGCTGTTTTCAGTGGCAGATCGGCCGAGGGATCATTAAAAACTTCATTGCGGGCATCCGTGGTTTTCAAGTGCTTCAGATTCGGCTCACGAGTAGAGAAGTGTGGGAGGGGTTTTGGCGAGGAATTGGATGCGACTAGTTAAACAGCCAACATATTATTAGTACGGGAGAAAACACACACACCTTTATTTTGAGCAACGCTGGTCGCATCAAATAATAATAAAAATATTAAAGTAACGGTCTCTGTCATCGGCATGCAGAGGGGGGGGGGGTCTCCTCTTTCACGCTTCCCACTCGTTCATTCTTCAGAATTGCTGCTTAAAAGGAGAAATGTACCAGTTTAGTTTGGCTTATAATTATATTAACGTCTCGATTTAAAGTAACACTGGGGCTGTTTGGAGACGGATCTCGCAGGTTTGATTCGCTTTAAAATGATGAGGATGACAACCTGAGTTGGCACCCCCTTTCTCCATGCTTCCATGCCACACCATCGGGAGGACGTTGAAAACAGCCACTGAAAGGAACAATAATAAAGGCTTATTATCAATATACTCTTTATACCAACAGAATGAGAGTGTACATAGCTATTATGCGCATGCATGCTTTCAACTCATTTCTTTGTAACTCGTGAGAACATCCATTCTGTAGACACACCCCTTAAATGACTCTATTTCGAATAATTGTAGTTCCATCGGTATGTCTTTGTTTACAGCGAAAAGAAAACGGAGTGCGTTAGAAAATGGATCAAACGTTTATTTCGTTAAAGGGGAATCCATGCATAAACTTCCAGTTACAAAGTTTTATTGAATAAAGTGGCCTACTTTATGAATCTACTTTAACTTCTGTCGAGAATTGTAATAAATATTCAAAAAAAAAACAATTCATTTTTGTACATCGCTCCTATTGATAAAGTGTTAGTAAATGCAATGTTCCTATTCTATTCATCTGTGCTTATAAAGTTTCATCGATCCTATCTATCAGTTTCATCTATTTCCTATCTGCAAAGTTTGCAGGGCTAATATGAGGCCATTTTTTTAATTGGACCATTTTTTCATACCTCATACTCGTGTTCGAATGAATCTTTCGCTCGTGGATAATATACATGTTTCAATAACTTACTATGCAAAAGAAATTTAAAAAAATGATGCATTTATCTTTTATTAAATAAAAAAATAATCAAATATTTCTCTATTCGAAGGGTTCGAAAGGAGCCTCTCTGACACCCACATAAAATTGCATTCAGTCAGAAGAATTCAAGCAGTACCATCCTTGCTGTCGGAAACTGAACATTCTAAATAAGTGTTATTGGATTATGGTTTCAATGAATCCGAAAAGCTTTAAGTCTTGCATTTATTCATCACTCTCGTTAATTCTTCCGTCTTCTTTTCCTTAGTGGGGCAGGATAGTGATTCACAAAACGCTTTATTCCTGCTACTGCCGAAATCATTTGGTCAAATCTTTGCTAACAGCTATAACGAAAATACCAGGAAAGTTATTTGTAAAATAATAAACTCATTTTTAAATTTTTCGAACATGGGGATTTTTATATTCGAATATTTTTCGATATCTTAAATTTTCCCATTATATTTTGTAGGGAAAATTATAAGTGTTTGCAATTAATATAAATGTGCAAAAAGTTAAGAAAGCAAATATTTCTTTATAATTTTTTTTGTTCTTTTCAAAATGCAGTCAGTTTTAAAAAAAACGATAGAAACAGAATGACTTTCATTGATTTTTTTTTAAAAAAAAACAAAACTGTTCTTGTTAGGAAATATTTTTCGTGTGATTTCATAAAAAGGTCGTTCTTTTGCGCTATTCTGCGTCGATACATTTAGCTGATAGAATATTCTACAAGATGTATTATTCTTGTAGCGTTAAGTTCGTTACGTTAAATGAGAATCCATTCTTGTAGACCAAAATTTTGTTTGACAACTTTCTGAAGAATTATTCTGAAACGATTCAAAATACCAAAAATCAAAGCAATTTCTATAAAACGAACTTAAAAACAAATATTTCCCTAATCAAAGCTAGCAAAAAAAATATATTGTATTTGGAGCGAGCTGATGCTGCTACATCCAAAATGCAAATGAGTTCTTAAAAAAACAGAAATAAATATTAAGTTTAAAAGAAGGAAAAATATGAATGAAAAAGAAAGAAGTGAAGAATTTGGCTTGAAGACTTTTTCAAGGGTCGTCCTCCGGCGAGGGACTCAAAAGTATTTTTATTTATTTACTTATTTTGTTCTTCTGAAAAACATTATTCTAAACATTGACTCCTCGAGATCCTCTGAAAAGAATGGACTAGCTTCATCTCTTAAATATTAAAAAATGCAATTAATCGCATTATTATATGTTTTAAGCAGAAAATAAATTTGTTCAAGCTATGGAAATAAGATTATCTTAGAATGGAAAGGAAATTTGAAAATCCTGCTTTTTTTCTGACATGTCGAGTTTTAATTTAAGGATATAAAAATCAATAACTATTTCATGAGAAAATTAATAGAATTTCCAATTTTTATTAATTAATTATAAACTAACTTTCTCGTCTAAAAATGCCCATTTCGCCACCTCCAAATAAGTAACGAATTCAGTCTGCCCCCCCCCCACTCTAATGGGGTTAGGCTTAACATGCTTTCGACCGATTATTTCAAACGATTCTGTTTATTTTTTTAGTGTTGGATCCATTTAAAATTAAATATTGTTAATGAATCAACTTTTCGGATTCATTTTGAAGTACTTTCGAATTTAAACGATACAGAATAAAGAAAATTAAAAATTTCTAATCTGTATTGCGTTACCCCTACTGGTGTAGAAAATTCCCGCATTTTGCGTTAACTCAATTGACGTTGAAAAGTCAAAACTAGCATAATTTTTCCATCAATTATTTATTTTTATTTTAATTATTAGGTCGAGATATCCTGTTTGGTAGGGCGTTGGATTCGCATCCCTTGTGCGGCGAGTTCAAACCAGTCAGCTGATGACTGTGTGCGTGCGTGTGTGTGTGTGGTGGACGTCAAATCTATCGTGGTCACAAACTCCTCCATGTCGAGAGTAATACCACTGGGGGTACTGGGCCAGAGGTGATCGTTCTCTATTCCAGATTTAAATTACGATCTGGAGATAAAAGAATGAAATGCGTGGAGGTATTTTGCTCCGTAAAGAGATTGTGAGCTAGAAGTCAAACTTCTGCCTTCAGTTGCTCAGAACTCCAGAGAAGCTGGGGCACCCCGCCTTCCGTTGTAAAGTGGAGCACGAGAGCAGCAACAACAACTGTAATTATTTAATAAAAAGTAACTAAAATAAAAAATTTCGTTGTTAACTTAAGTAGGAATCGATTAAATTTTATATATATATATATTATTTGTTTTATTGTTGATATTTCCTTTTGAAATAACTATTTAATTTCGTTTGAATTCTTATAATCCAAAAAACCATCCAAATGTTGGTTTTCCATATGCAAACATTTGCGCATAAAACTGGTTCAGGTTTAACCACTATTCCTTAAAATTTGAAATCTAAATACTTATGGAAAACTTCGACGTGTCCCCCCCCTTTTGAATAAAAAGAAAAACAAACGATCACGCAAGAGCTGTCGTTGCTTCTAGGATGGCACTGTCATTTCATCTATCAAAATATCTATTGCTCATTTTCATAAATAAAAGCAGAGCCTTCACCTTACTGTTTTTAAGACACCCACTACTGGGTGAAAATGCTGAGTACCAAAACTCTGGCCAGAAAATGTGCCAATTTAATGTATTTCTTCCGGTTGCATTCATGGAATTCGTTTATAAGCTCTGTCGCTGATCATTTGGAAGTTGTTTTTTTTTTTTTATGAGATTTTTAGCCCCGTGCGTTTCAACTGACGTGATTTCCGCTCGGTCTATAGAAAATTTCAAAATCGCCCCTCCGTACCAAAGATGCGGGCCTGAATTAAATACTGACCTCTCGTTGAATTTCGATGAGGAACCGCCAACTTGTGTTCAACCATCCGACGCAGAGGAAGGCCCCGTGAGCGAGGAGCTGTCATCACTCCCTCCAGCCTTGTTTGGCGGGGTCAAAGTGAAGAAACCGCCAATTTCATCCTGTGCCATCAAACTGACGTCCGCGGACAAAATATGAATTTCAAAGATGCCTTCCGCCGTGCTCTCATCTGATGGGCGCTCACCGCAGTGGGGGGGGGGAGAGCCCACATTTATTCCGACTCGTAATAGGTGCATAAACACAGATCGATGGTCCTGAGGATAGGTGAAAATTACCCACTTAATAAGGGAGGGGGATAAGCAACTAGGTGCGAAGAAAGACGGTCTGTTACCCTCTTCGCCTTTCTCGAAGGCTGGCTCTGTTCCTTTTGTCCACAAGCAGCTAGGCGTCGTGCTAAGGAGAACTTTTTGTTCCAACTTATTGTGAGCGTGATTTCTTAATGTGTTGCCGCATTAAAGCTTAAGTGGCACCCACGCCAGATTCGTTGATACGGGCTTTTGTTACGAGGTCATGACTAAGCGCTTTTGTTAGGCGGTCAACCGCTCTGCGAGCATCACTCAGAGCGAATCCATTACTCGGGCTGCTCGCGTTGAGGAGTTAATTAACGGTTTTGACTCAAGATTCAAAGTGCATTCCGAATTTCAATCATTCATGTTCAAAAGCACTGTAGGCGGGATTATTTATTTAGATACTTCGCGAAATGGTGCCCCGTGGACGTACTGTTTTTTCTTGAATTTTTACATCCCTCACGCTTTGTGCATGCTTCGGGTGACATTCATTCCCTTAAAATAGAAGTGAGGGGAAAGATGAAAATGGCAGATGCTTACCTTTAGCAATACATTGAGGAAGCCCAATGATGGCTCATATTTCTACGTCTCCTCCCTTGGCGAAGTACAATCATCGAAAAGTGCTGGTCTTGGCACCCCGGAGTATAAAAAAAAAGAAGATTTGATCCCAATAGTATATATCATATTCATCGATTTAAAAGATCGGAGCCACGTTTTGGCCGAGAATTTTGAAAGGAAATGAAGTGCAACCTTTGCTTCGCACAATATGATATCAAATCGGGCTTTGAGTAGAAAGTGCTGTAGATTTTCCTTCTGTTTCTTCCGAAACTACTGTTTTCGACTAAAAAGAAACTTTTGTCACAGGTTTATCAATTTTATGTAGTACGTACAATTTAGTACATGCGCTAATTTAATATAAGTTGCACTTATGGGCAGTAGGTTTCTAATAATGAGCAGCATAATGTATATAAAATAGAAAAACATCAAGTGCGCGTAAAAAGAAAGCTTTTTTCCATCCACAATTATGTAAAATCCATTTATTCGTCGTTCGTGCTGACAGCACTCGGTGTGAATCTCAACAAAATAATTGTTCCAGACCAAATATGTCGATTATAATGACGATTTTTCCCAAAAAATATTTGAAAAGGTCCAGAAATCGATTCCGAGAAATTAAACGGTAAAAAATAATACGCATTCTGCAAATTGTCTAGATTTTCTTTGACTTGTTTATTTTTGTTAAATATTTTTAAATATCGCAACCAGTAAAAAAAAATCAAATAACTGGATAGTGCAGGTTGCCAAGAGCTCTTTGTCTCTCATACAATCAGGACATCAGATCCCGATTCGATATTTTTTTATGAAGAGCAAAATATTTGACGAATCAAATTTTTACACCATTTCAAAATTTGCGACATTTATGCCTTATTTTTAAAATTATTTGCCTTAGTGGAGACTAAAAGCAGAATTCCTAATATATATATATATAAAACAGAAATTGCCATTGTTTTACCTATCGTAGACATTTTAACTTAATTGAAGTCCTGTCTCTCAGTTTTCGAAGTGCCTGAACTGAACGTTTCCAGTACTCCTTCGATTCTCGTCTTTTCTTTCTTCCGATGCGACTTCACGTCCCTTGCGCAACTCTGATGGCCGACTTGCGACTGCCTCCGGCATCGCTCTTCCCACAAATGTCCCGCTGCTTTCCGGCCGAGCACCCGTGGAAACGATTTTCGCTCATCGAAGACCTCTGCACGAGAGCGCTCTCTTCGAAACCGGTGCAGTGCGCGAGAGGTCGTTCTTATCTTGGAAAGTAACAGTCGCCCCCAGCAAGAATTCATTTGCATTGTGAAGAGCGTGAGGGAGGGGGGTGCAACCAGGTGCGTACTTTCCTGCATCGCACGTGAATTCCAAAACCAGATGACATCTACAAAATCACCTATCTCACTCAATGGAATTACATTCCTTTCTTTTTTTAACTTCATCGGCTAGTTCAGTTTCAAAACCAAATTGCTGCTCAATCTAATTTTAATTATCAATTCGAAGTAAAAAAGAACAGCAAATCAGTTTGTAGCAAGTGCGTGAATAAATTTCTCGCACGCTAGTAAGCACGTTTTTATTGTGATAGTTTTTCAATGAAATGGGGTCGTTTTTGTTAAACGCTCTCTGTACTGGATGAAGTTCTGGACACAGACAGCTGTGTTTATTTTAAAGGATCCGTGTTGAAATCTTTTCTGGACAAGCGTTCATCCATTTCTTTTCATTTTTAACTTTTTATCACGTGACAACCCGATGTGGTTTTCGTTAGGAGATTTCGAATAATTGTAACTCAAAATCGCGTAGACAATGCAGGAAGCATTAAGGGCAAAATTTATCAGCATCCTCTAATGGCACACATTTTTTAAACCTGTTTTTACCAATATCGCATTGCTGTTATGTATGCTTCTTTGAAAGCAGATGCGTTTTTAAATAGCTGGTAGATGTTATTTTATCTCTCAAAATGGGTCGAGCTCCGAAACTTTTTTTGCCAGCTAGAAAAATTGATAATTGGTTATCAATTTTATAATTAATTAAAAATAACTTGAAATTTGCGAACATGGATTTCGTTTTCTCTTTTGTGTATTAATTTTGTTCCTTCAAAACTTTTTGCAGAGTATATATCAATGATACATTATAATTAAGAATTTGACACTTGAAACAGGCTATTACATTGAATTCTGCTTATTTATTTTTACGATTCAGTATTCAGCGACCCGATGGATCGTGCGACGATGCAACAGAAACAAATCGTGAACGTCCTCGACAGTGAGTGCAGCACAGAAATTTAGCTGCTCATTGAGAATGAAGGCACACGACTAAAACACTGCATCGCAGTTATGGGCAAAATCTCTTTTATCAGCCTTCACATATATATTTTTTGAAGATTCTGCTAAAATTATTCAATAATTGTCGATAAATTTCCTTTTGTCTTATTCTTTTCATGAGAATGTCACGGGGGGGGTGAACTAAAATTAGCGTGTAAAAATCCACGAACTGTGAATGACTTCGGTTATTTATGGAAATAACGCTTTAAATGTCAAACGAAAATAAATGACTGGAGCCTCAACTGCCTCACGGAAAAAAGTTGAAGGTGATAGGGAGGTGCAACAATTTGGGTGTTGAGGCGTTCCTTCAACTTCCCTCGGGTAACAGACTCCATAAGTAGGAAGGTCTTCTCGCCTGCAAACATCAAGAGGGTCGATTATCTGTCACTGCATTTGTCTCAGCTGCGATCGGAATTCATCAACCTCACATTCTGATTCACACTTGCCTTTCTCTTCTCAGTTGAGTCCCCCCTATCTTCCCCCCTCCTTTCATTTCGAGGAACAAACAAACAGCTTGTCTTCGAATCGAGAAAGAAAATGCCGGCCCCATCCCCGCTGAGAGGTGTCGATTTTGGCAGAAACGGCGATGACGGGAGACCGCTTTGTGCCCCATCATTATGGAAATTTAACTGAAAGAAGGGAGGGGGAGGGGGTGATCAAAAACAGGATAACACGATGAAAGGCATCCACCACCGTGTATAATAGTGGAGGGGGGAGGGGTGCAGTCGCAGGAGGAAAAGATAGAGGGGGGGGGGAATCGAGATTTCTGACTTGTCAATCCCCATTGCCTCCCTCCTCGGAGTAATTGCGCTTCTCACTTAGCCATTTATCTCCATTATAATTTCCTGATACCCTGCATTTAGGCAGAGATTCCGCGGGCCGTGAGGGATCGCCGGCTGGCTGATTCGCGGGTACGGTTATAGGTCGCGAATGCAAGGATCGTTTGTTGGCCGTCATTTAGCGCGAATGAATCGCAGCTCGGCTGAGAGCGTTCCCCCGCTCCTTAAAATGATTCTAATAACTATATAACGCGTTCCATTCCTGTTGAACTTCTCTCCGATTAACACGCGCAGGAAGCTTCCTTATCATCATTATTCTGTTAGGAGATGACCGTCCATCGCCAGGGAAGGCTGGTTCCCGGTACAAGTGAGATGCTGCACTGCGAAACTAAAGCTGGACAACTGAGCACAAGATCCGGTCAGGGACAGCAATCGTAAGATAAAGAAATCTACGATCGCGAATTTCAAGTTATCATGTGAGAGCATTTTTATTTTTAAGTTATTAATTGTCTTTATTAATTCAAGTCATTAAGTAGTTTAAACCGGTTTGAGAAAGCAATGCTGGTAAAAACAGGTCAACCTTTTAAAAACGCATCTGCTTTCAAAGAAGTATACGTAATAATAATTCAATGCTGGTAAAAGCAGGTAAAAAAATATTTGCGATTAAAAGATATTAATGAATATTATCATTGAGCTTTTTTCCTTGTCTACGCGATTTTGAGCTTCATTTAATCGTTGCCTTCGATTATTCACATCTCCCTAACGAAAACAACATCATGTTCTCACATGATAATAAGGGAATTTCGCAGAGTGGAATATTTCTACGAACCGAGCAGTAGATTAGAAATAAGTTTCGAACAATCAATCAACTCTCTGCCAACTACACACACAAAAAAAAACCTATTCTCCTTTTTCTTAGAATGCAACGCACCACACCACAAACAAGTTCTTAACCAGGGTTTGGTGATAGATAATCAAGGGGCGTCATTTTTTTAATTGCTCTCCTAATCGTAACACCCCCCCCTTTAGTTTTAATTTCTCGTATACGAAAAGAGAGCATTGCGATCATCAAACAGTTCGATTTTGAGATTTTCATGAATCTCCGCGGTTTATTCTCCATGAATCTAACGAACACACTTTTTAAAAGGGATTGTGTCACTTGCGCTCAGTCTCATTATCACTAACCCTTTAGAGGGTATCATTTGCGCTCACATGGAAGGTTTACTGGGATTTAATCACATTTGGCAGGAAAACTTGGCGTGCATGTAGAGGGGCTATAGAGATTGCATGTTTCTCCCATTGATAAGATTAAGTGAAATAATTAAGTGTCCTTATATTCGAAATATTTGCTTTTTTCTCGCTGTAAAACTGATAAATTTTCTTTAAGAACGCTAGGTAAATTTTTGATAGTTTATTTTAAATTAGGGGTTAGATTAAATTTAGAGGGAAAATTAAGAGCAAAAAAATATATAAATCTAGATTATAGAAAAGATATAATGGGAGCTAATAGTAGAAATTGAAAAAGATAAAGAATAAGGATGTCTAAACAGGATATTTTTACCCGCGAAATTTGAAAACTATATCTTAAATAGAATAGGGTATCTAATACTCAGGGAATTAAATTTTGAGGCCATGACACAACATAAGTTGTGACTTCAACTTCATTTTTTAGTGATACAACTTTATCAATTAACAAATATACATATAAAATAGTTGGTCAGTAAATAGAATTATTTGTGCTTTCCTCACAGTTATCATTCTATAGATTTTTGTTTACTTTGACGTTATAATTATTACGATAAGAAGAAAATTTGTTTGATATTGCTTACTTTGATAGGAGTATTTTCCAAATAGCATAAACAAGAAAAAAGTGGCATATTTAAATCACCTAGATAAACTTTACCTTTCTGAGGAATATACTTTACAGTAGAATAAAACATAGTTTATTAAAATTGTTTCATCGATTCAATGAAAGAAAATGGTTCCCCAAAAAACTTCACTAATCTTTTTAAGCTCAATAATAAAAAATAGGTTTTGATTTTCAAGTTCATTTCAGCATATAAAATCTAAATTCAAGTTTGATAGTTTATGAACTTTGCATTTCTGTTTGTATTCGTTTATTCCTCAAGATATACTAAAAGCACACATACTGGTTGGTGTCTCTTGATATTAATTATTATCTTTTCGCTTTAGTTTTTTCCAACTCCAATTATTGATAATGATTATAACTGCTTTCTGAGAGCAACGATAGAGCTCTTTATCTAAACATTAAATTAAAGAAATTTTTTTAATTCTAATTAAATCCTCTTTGCGGGAACCTCCTACCCCCCTAAAAAGAATAACCTAACATCATTATTAATTTAAAGCTGTTTAATTTCTATTTCTGCTTAGCTAAAGTCTTTAACATGTTTATTACCTTTAAATAATTTTTTTAAAAAAATAGCCTGGTATTGTATTAATTAAAGGGCTTAAAATGTGTTCCAAATTAACACCTTCGACACCTATACAGAATTGCATTATTTTAATAACACTCGGACATATGTGATGGAGTTCATATGGTATAAGGACTGGCGTTTTGAATAAATCAGCAAAGATTTATCAAATATCCACTGATAAAGTTAATTCATTTTTTAGTTCAGGTATAATGTCATTAAAAATTAACTGAATTTATCTTTACCATACCGCCCACTTATGCTGAAAATGGGACCTACTCAAGAGCTTTTAAAAACAGAAACATGCAGAATAAGAATAGAAAACTGCAAGTGATGATGAATTTCTTGCAAGAAGAATTGTTTTCATTTTTCAAAATGTGAAAATTTTGCTAAATGTGAAATTAATGTTTCTATCTAGATCAAAGCTACGTTTTTCTTTCAAAACCACATTTTTCGGAAAAGGAAGATTTGATTTTGCTTAAGAAAGGGTCTATTTGTTTGATATTAGATGCCTATTTTATGTTCTGTATGAGTATACCAATTATTAAAGTTTTAATATTCTCTACACAATTAATTTTGGAATTCTGAGCTCTGGATTGATTGTTTCTAATCCAGCAAAACAGAAACCTAAAAAATAGAGAAAAATGTCAATTCTTTTCATCATATGTATGACACTTTATTCTCACCAGTTCTGTCCAATTGAAGTAAGGGTCCTACTAATTTCAACCATTAAAAACGTTATTGTATGCAAAAGCGAGGGAAGCATTACGATTGCATACAAAATAAGAGAGAGAGAATGATAACTTTATTAAATATAACATTATTAACTTAGTTTTAAATTTCAAAGGACTGGCCACACACACACGGCCAGTCTTTTGAAATTTAAAACCAAGCAACTAAGCATATCTTCACATTTTCTGCACAGATGTGTGAAATTTTGTACGTATAAATGAAAACAAGAGAAAAAATATACTAATTCACACTTGTTTATTGTTTTTTGCAATTTTTGAACAATTGCCTACCTTATTCAATGAAATTTTGTAATTGGCAGTATGTCAGGATGCAGTATTTAAAATAGAAAAAAAACTTGTTTCTAAGTGCAATAATGCGTTTTAGAAAAAAAAGTGACTTCATGAACCTTACTTGCATAGCTATGAAAATAGTCTTATCTTACGCCTTAATATTTAAACATTTACTACTGTAATTCCAATTTCGGTTACAATAAAGGTTCAATTTATATGAGTCTGTACTTTTGGCAAGAAATTCAGGGACAAAAAATAGAATGAATAAAATATGAAGTAACGTATTTAATTTCTTACTTTCTTCCATGCTTAGATCTTAGATAAATCGTATATTGGTATTAAATCAGTGGTAGCGCTTTTAAGAAAATTAGAAAGAAATTTACTACTTTATTATCTGTGAATAAAACCTTAGAACATGAAGCTGTATCTGAAAACTAAACGTTTTAATGTAGTTCGTTTAGATGCTTATTTAGATATCGTTTGTGGTACATTAGAATATTTATAGTTAAACCTGACAATAAATGAGCTAGGAAATGAAGTAATGTATTTCAGATTTGAAGGAATTTCATTAATTATCAACACATTCGATTTAAAAATGTTTTTCCCCCTGAGAATTAGCCCGCAGCTGTTTTTTTTTTTTTTTTTTTTTTGAAATTTCAAATATGATTCTTATAATTTATTTTAGCCGAAGTGCTTATTATTTTGCAAAAAAAAAGATAACTTATTTCAACATCTTTATAGTAAAATAATACATTAGCTCGTTTCGAATATCTGTGTGTAGAATATATATACTTATAAGCATACATACATATTAAAAGAGCTAAACAATATTGGTATCCATTTACATTTGAATTAAACAAAAACTTTTTATGTATTTCTTTTTTTCATTTTGTTAAATAAAATTAAACTTTAAGACATATAAAGATTAAATCCTCCTAAAACTAAAAATTATAATTCACTTTAATAGATTAAGTTTGCATTATGTGCATCAAAATTATAATTTTCATAAATGTCTTCGGTGTATGAAAATAATGAACATGTTCGATCATAATAAATTTTTAAAGCAAATTTCGCTCATTCTACTTATTACTTCTATCAAACGTTTGAAAAGCGGTAACGGTCAGCAATTTTCTCACGACAGCCTTTTAACGTTATCAGAGATATGGAGTGCCATTCTCACTTTGACAGTAGTTGATTACCATATGGCGCACATTGTAAAATCGCCAAAATTTTACATACAAAAATAAAAGTTACAATGTGGTACCCTTTTAAAGGCTTGAGCGCAAATGACACTTTCTAATGAGTTAGCACTAATGAGACTGAGCGCAAGAGACACAGAACCTTTTTAAAACTGTGCCACATTGTCGGTCGCTCTATCTTCTTGGGAATACGATAAGTAAAAAACTCTTTGAGCTAGTTAAAGGAAATTTGTTTAGACTTGGTATAAAATGCGATATTTCAGATCAAATTTTGAACAAAATTCAATAAATCGGTCAAATTGTACGAAAAAAAAATTGGAGCGAGCTGGGTGGTCAGCATGCCAAGATAACGACTTTAGAAGATAAAGGTTTAAAGCATTGGGACTCCAAATTTTTTCCTTAAAAGAAAATTAAATGATTTTCTTGGTTAATAAGGATATTCAAATGAACGTTAAGATCCATCTCTCGTCAATGGTGGTAACATTCTTCGAAAAAAAAATGGAAATCTGATTCGTCGATATGAACAATGCATGAATCTGCACGGTCTGCATTTGTGCACATAATTGTTGGTAATAAAATTCTTTTCTCCTTTGCTTTTTAATTCTTTTACGATCCATCAGAACCTGAAAAAATAACTGGTTTCCATAATTAAAAAAAAAAAAATAAGAAATATCAAAAGGAGTGAAATCCTATACGATGATCTAACTAAATTAGCCGGAGGGATCTTTCCGAGACGTTTTTGTAAATTCTCTAATAAATGTACTTGTGTTTTATTAATTGTACGTATTGTCAACAGTTACGGAAAAGCCTATGAGCGATTGAAAACTGAGACGTGATTTTTACAAAAATACCACAAAAACGGACAAGCATTTCGGGTACCTTTTTCGGTATGATAAAAAAAAAAAAACTTTGACGCAAAATTACAATTGTCGTCCCAAAATCAAAAACCAGATTTTCATAGATTTGAGTTCCTGCGTTTTGAGACATGGCGCTTAGAAGCTTGTGAATGTACAGACCGAGACGGACGGCCTTTTGGTTCGAATCGGATTAAGTTCCAATTCTGATAGGAATCAATAGTTCTCTCTTCAATTCGAAGATCGAGTGCCATTTTATATATCCCATATATATCCGAGCCCATTTTATGTATCGGCTAACATAACTATCTTTGACCTCAGGGAAACGAAACAGTTTATAAAACCAAATGACTCTGAATATCAGAACGGCATTCAATTGTTTTTTGAATCCTTGTGACTTTGGAGAAACCATTAACGATTTAAAAACTATTTCATTTGGCAGCATCGTAATGTTTGGGCGCACACTCTATATCGGTAGCAGCAAGCATAGAGTTGCATTGTATCCAGAAAGAGTAAAAATTTAGTTATTATCTGACTCAGAAGGATTGGCGAGGAATGTTTGGATATCAACAAATGCACGCATAAGACCGGGATTGTGTCACTTGCGCTCAGTCTCATTAGC
>JAOUZG010029365.1:1751885-1766417 GCA_026289955.1 Argiope argentata
TTTTTCCAACTCCAATTACTGATAATGATTATAACTGCTTTCTGAGTTTAAAGATAGAACTCTTGATCTGAACATCAAATTTAGGAAATAATTTTAATTCTGTCCGGTTGAAGTTAGGATCCTTCTAATTTCAACCACTAAGCCTATTATAATGCTGGGTACTAAAAACGTTATTGCATTCTAAAACGAGGGAAGCATTACGATTGCATACAAAAAAGTCATTATCATCCTATATCTCTATTATCTCTCTCTCTCTCTTTATATATATATGTATGTATTATAAATTTAAAACTAAGCATATCTGCAAATTTTCCTGATAAAAGTGTGAAATTTTGTACGTATAAATGAAAATAAAAGAGAAATTATACTCATTCACACTTGAAAGTATGATAAACATATAAAAATGTATTTTTTGCAATTTTTGTTCGATTGCTACCTTATTTAATCAAATTTTGTAATCGAAAGTATGTTTGGATGCAGCATTTAAAAATAAAAAGAATTTATTCCTAAGTGCAACGATGTAATGCTTTTTAGAAAAAAAGTGACTTCAGAAACCTTACTGACATAGCTATAAAATTAGTCTTATCTTACGCCTTAATATTTGAACATTTACTATTGTAATTTCAGTTTCGGTCGCAATAAAGGTTCAATTTACATGAATCTGTACTTTTGGCAAGAAATCCATGGACGAAAAATGAAAAAAAAAAATAACGAATAAAATATAAAGTAACATATAAATTGCATAAAAATACATCAAATAAATATACATAAAAATACATTAGCTCATTTCAAGTATACGTTTGTAGTATATATATATATATTCATACAAGCATACAGACATATTGAAAGAACTAAACGTTATTGATATCTATTTAAATTTGAATTTAAAAAAACTTTTTATGAATTTTTTTTTCATTTTGTTAAATAAAATTAAACTTTAAGACATATAAAGATTAAATCCTCCTGAAATTAAAACCAAAGTTCACTTAAATAGATTAAATTTGTATTATTTGAATCAAAATTATTAATTTTAATAAATGTCTTCAGTGTAGGAAAATTATGAACATGTTCCTTCATAGTAAATTTTTAAAGCAAATTTCGCTCGTTCTACTTATTACTTTTATCAATCATTTGAAACGCACGCGGTGACGGTCATTAGAATTTTTCCCACGGCAGCCTTTTAACGTTATCAGAGACATGCTATCATATCATTATCATATCATTCTCATTTTGTGATTCTCTTTTGATCACAGTGGTTGATTACTATTTGGCACACATTGTAAAATCAATAAATTTTACATACAAAGATAAATGTTATAATGTGGCACACGTTTTAAGGCTTGAGCGCAAATGACACCCTCTAATGAGTTAGCGCTAATGAGACTGAACGCAAGTGGCACAGAACCCTTAGATTGGGGGATAAATAAATAAATTTAATGCATTGCCACTGCTGTCATTGGCGAAACAATAAAAAATATCCAAATTGTAAACACAATTTTTAGAATTTTTAGCATTGTTTTAGCAATTGCTTTTTTTAAAATATTAACATCTTCCTTTCACCTTTGATCCTTTCAATTAAGTGAATCGAAATAATCCATTTGCATTTCAGGATTTGACGAAGGATTCCATCCAATTCAGGATTTCCTGAATTCAAATGCTACCGTTGATCTTCTGACTGTAAATTGCTTCATTTGAAGTGCATAATAAACAGTAAAAAAACCACAAACCAATTCACACAGCGATAGAAAATAAACTCATGTTTTGCCATTGTTGAAATTCTATGAAATTAATAACAAAAATTTAGATTAAAAATTAGAAGCTATTATGAAGTTTCTAAATACTTTTTCCAGTTATTTATTATTTCCGCATCATATTTTACTGAATTGTTTGGAAAGTTATATGGAATTGAAAAATAGTAGGGAAAGGACTTATTGTTTAGGCAAGTAGTCCTCTAACTATTTTCCCCCCATTCTTTACTACATATTTTTTTTCTCGTTTTAAGATCAATATTCTTCTCTAGCTGATATTCCTTTTTAAAGCTCAGGATATTTGACTGCCCCTCCCTTCCATCCATATAGTGTGTGTGTGTGTGTGTGTTACTTCAAAAGATATAAATAAAAGTAGACTGTACCAGTGAAAGAACGAAAAGGGCCTTTTCAAATAAATTGATACCATTTGGTTACTCCTGTCAGTTGATTGTTTATGAATGTTTTGTTGTGAAATAACTTTTCAAGGCAGAAGTGATTCTCGAAAAATTATTCGTTGTCTTGGAAAATTAGCTTGTGCATCTGTCATTCAAAATGATTCGAAATCAGAGCCTTGGGGGGGGGATTCGATGACTGCCCGCAGAGTGGTCCTCCCGAATTATAGTGAATTATTAATCATTCTT
Organism: Argiope argentata; assembly: GCA_026289955.1. Taxonomy (NCBI): domain Eukaryota; kingdom Metazoa; phylum Arthropoda; class Arachnida; order Araneae; family Araneidae; genus Argiope; species Argiope argentata. Next base: position 1,754,275 of record JAOUZG010029365.1, read on the forward strand.
CAGCCGGAATTATGCGGCAATTATGTGCCGGAAAGACACATTAGCGAAGCGCCGCTTCCCATTGTGCAACTGCAACCGATTTCGGGGTGATTAATGCCACGGCGAGGGATGGGTCTCGTGGACTTGAAGGAATCGCCCCCTTCCGATTGGTTGCGGCGGACAGTCGGACGACGGCACGCGGGATTTGGAATCACACACCCTGGGTCTTTTTCCTTCCTTTGTTCGATAATCCGGGATTAGGTCGAAAAAGGGCGACTTGTTCCCGCTCTCACGGCCTGCTATTATGACGAGGGGATGTCAATCATAAATGGCATGGGGGTGATTTCACCGCTCCCTTTACACATCGGGAAATTTGAACCAAGTATTTTTTTAATTAAATTAAGCGTTTCACAGGTGGCCGGGTTCAGAGTGGAGCGGGAATAGCCGCTGGTTTGAAATATTTTAAAGGCTGGCACCGAGAGGGAATCGATTTTCCCCCCTTTTCTCCATTCGGGAGAGGGGTCTTTTTCCGGTTCTGAAAAGACTTGAAGCTATTAGTAGCAATAGTGACATCAAATGATTTAGTTCAATGCTCTGTTTCCAATAACAAATAACACACACAATAAATATTTTTCAGAAACTTTTGTCTGAATAAATATTTTTTTAAATTTAAGTTATTTAAATTGAGGACTATAAAAAGTCCAGCAATATCATCTGCTATAAAGATTTCTTTAACATGCAGTTTCTTCCTTTCAGAATTTTAGCTTCCTATTTTCGTAAACATCGTGAAAACACTCTCGTGAGACGAAGCATTTGAAAACGAGATTATCCTAAAAGTTATCTTAGCTTGCGTTGTTGTTTGCTTATGTATCATTTTTGGACGCTGGATTAGGAGGTCGGTGGGAGTTGACTCTCCAAAACTTCCTCGCATAAAAGCATTAGACAAAGAATAGAGACTTTGAATAAGACCACGAGCTCCCTTACTATTCGGATTTTTAATTTCAGACTCCTGCGCGCTTTGTAGTGTCGTAAAGAAAACAAAATATGAATTTAGGAAGCCTTTTATTTCGACCGATTGAAAGCAGATTTGAGACCGAACTGTCATTTTAGAAATAAGGTCCTCTTTCAAATCTCATTTATTTGCGTGAATGTCTCTTTGAACGAACTATTCAGTCTATTTTGAAACTTCAAACTGATAGACGGCCAATCCCTCGAGGAATTTGGCTCCAATTTTGATACGAATTGACACTCTAGATTCTTAATCTGGGGGCAAACTTTTAAATCTATTTCTTAACTATTTACAGTCATCATGTTCACACTTAGTAATTTCGAATACATATTTTATAAAACGTGTCAAATGATAATTTATCATCTTTGACAGAATTTTATCCCCTTTTTTAACTTCTTAGTATTTATAATTCAGGGATCCTCTCCCCCACCCCCATTTATTATCATTTCAGAACATGATGTTGTTTCTGGAATGATGTTTTCGGCTTCAACAAAAATCCATAGGCGAAAAATAAAAATTTTATTATCTGCACGAACATCTCAAAAAATCAGCTTTTAATAACGCGTTGCCATCACATTTACCAAAGCTCTGATTAAAAAAAATAAGTTAATGACTACAGCAAATAAAACCTAGAAAAATATCATTTTGAGCGCTTGATTATATGAAATGAAATAAATAGGAAATGCGATAGTTTTTTAAACAATAAATGCGAGACAAAGTTTTTTTAATCGTTTGTGATACATTCCATGAAACGATTAAAAATATAATTTAACTTGCACGAGCACGTGGTGCTTGGCCATTCAAGAAATGATGTTCTGACATAATACTGAGACGTCTTCAGATAAGCGAAAAGTAGGAATATAACAAACTAAGTTCCGACGGAAAAGAAACACTTTGTACCTGGAAATTACATAGTGGAGGAATTTGTAAAATGCAAAATATGCAGACACCTGGTATTCAAATTTCAGTACCGCGGTCAAACCAATGTGTCTGAGTGACTTGTGAGGTCTTCACTGAACTGGACATGTGTTTGGAACAAACAAAAAGGGAAAGAAGCAGATGTGTCTCTGTCAATAGATAAAAGACACCCGTCCCTTAAGCCGACACAATGGGGACTAGTGACAGATGGCATTTCTTTCTTCTTTTCTAGAAGGCGGCAACACGTCTCTTTGCTAATCGCTGTTTTCCCCTCTCTTGTGATTGGAAAGATAACTTAGGTCAGATGATCCAATGAAAGCTGGGAATTATCCTGGTTGGTCATTTGCAAACGGAGAGCCGGCCTATGAGACCAAGATAAAAAGGGAACCGACTGGAGGACTGAGAGGACGAAGCCAAAGGAGAGAGCCGATTGAGTAAGCCGACTAACGAAGCGAAAGCTAGTGATTGGAGCTAGAATTCAGCTGGGAATTCTGTGTAAAATTCTCAGGAAAAAATTTGGAGTTTACGTAAGCAGTCACGCCCTGTAGCTGAGCCCACGTGTAGTTCATTGAAATTTTTGCGTCCTGACTGAAGTTTGAAAACTCATCCGAGCTTTGGGGAGACCTCCAATTAGTTGAACAGCTGTCTTCTGAGTTGCTCTTCCAGCCAGTTCATTGTCTTACGTTCCAGTAATACAGCAGGTTAATCGACGAGCAGATAATCCCTAACCTCGGGCTGAATCTTGCGGGAGTTTCTAGAACTATGTCATATCTCTTCACCTCCGAGAGAGACTCTTTACTTATTTGAGGCACAGCACCTTTCCCTTGAGGAACTCTGAACTGAATTAACTGTGTATTCGTAAAATATTTAATGAAGAAGGTGTTTCTGTGTGAAATTTATGTGTATTATAGCTGGAAATAAATAGATTTTTATTTCTCCAAGACATGAGTTTTGTTTCAGCGCAACTCACCAGTAGCCCCGGCCAAAACGTTAGAATACATGGAAATATGCATAGCAGATTGTATTTTAATCTTTTTTTTCTTTTCGTTATTGTGACGTTATTAGAGCACAAAATTCAAACAGTAAAGTTTGAATTTTTGGTAAGACACAAACATTTTTTGATTATCACAGTTACTTTAAAAAAAATATTAGAGTAGATATAATATATTGTGAAGATTACAATATCTACACAAAATCAAAAGTATTTCTAGGCACAAAACAAACAAAAACAGAAATATCTTTTTAAAAAAATATGATAATTGGTGGACAGTTTCTCCACGGAAACCTACTCAAGAATAGTAAGGATTTTAGATTTAGTTGAATTCCGTTTTTAATAGAAGGTGACATTAAGAATGACTACATGTATTATTACATCAAGACTCGCACCAAGAAAGTATTACATGTTCTCTTAAATTTTTTAATCTGTTTAAGTTGTCAATATCAGCCCAGGAAACTTCATATTTTATACATGACAAATGTATGCAGCCAAATTTTAGTGTGGAAACTCTGAGCAATCTTCCCATCGGTACGTCAAATGGTCGGACTAAGAACGATAGCTGCCCAGAAGTAAGCTTTTCACTAGCAACCAATGAAATGACCTTAAGGAGGTTTGAAGTTCCCGAATTTTCCTAAACACCAAAGTTTCGAAACTGTTTAAAAGGAGAGTGCACCCATTCTGCTTTTTTTAAAAGTTATATACAAAACAAATAAGTGCGGGCAGAATCGTGAATACAGCAGTTGCTTGCAGTATAAATCTATAAAACAAAATAATGTAAAGCGCAGTAAAATTCCTTATGAATGATAACTTCCCTCCATCAGTTTATCAATCATTTGATTTTTGGAAATGCCATTCACTTTTTTTTTATCTGTGAGACAGCCCTGAGAACCTTTTTCTTCTATCAGCATTCAACGTTTGCAGAGTGAAAAAAAGAAAAGCAGTGGGCCAGTGGAGTGAGATGAGTGCGCGTCGCTCGAGTTCCCCGAGACCCGGCGCTGACTTGCGGTAGGAGAATATTTCCTCGAACAATATAAGATCCTTATCGCTGAGCCAAAGCAAGTGAAGCTGGGAGCCATAGTTCAGTTCCTGCGGCCTGTGCGAGTGCATTAACGTTTGTGAAAGAAATAAAATGATTGAAAAAAAAAGCAATGGCATAAGTTTTGTGTTTGAAATTTCCGAATGTAAGTTGTTCGTAATATTAAACACGATTTCTTAAGAAAAGTACTGATAAAAAAAGGGGGGTCGAGGAGAATTGTCAAGGACCGTGGATCTCGAAGCATATATCTGCAAGGGGAATGGGCCATTCTATTTTGATTTAGGATTTCAAGAAAATTTCAGAGAAATCCAAGCCAAAATCAAGCGAAAACGGTGATTGGCCGACTGCCGTTACTGCAGACTCGGGGATATCTGAGATCTTTGGCAGAAAGTCCGAGATTTATTGACACGATCCGGAAATCAAGTCATGCCCGTCATAATGGATGCATCCCCATTCCTATAGGCAAAACGGGGGTGGTGGTGGTGGATGGTCCATAATAGCGGTAAAGTCATGATGGCCATATTTACCTCGAGCGGATTTCCTTCACCACGATGGCGCAACTGACATCGAAGAATGGCGAGTTCTGCGCTGTGGCTTTCGTGACACTGTGAGGCAGAAACGCCTGCATTTTCGGACATAAGCAGAACCGTCATTCGACACAGCGCGTCTTGATTCCACACAACCTATTCCCGACAAGGTCCTCCTTAGTATCCGATTTTTCCTCATGTCGGAAATGCCCTGAGAGAAAGCCAGATGAAAATTTTGATTCACAAAATATTCAAAAAGAGAAAAATACTTCCTATAAAATGTGTGATTTAAATGCAGTATTATCATCTTAAAACTCAATCTTTATTAATTGTTAATAGGTAAATGATGATTAGTTAATTTTTTTTCAAATATTTCTCTTATTATTAAAAAAAAATTCTGCCCGCTTTAGTATTATATATATATATTACTATTGAGGATTACTCGTAAAATTTCTTAATGCATTTTTTTTCTTCAAATTTTTATGAAGAATGTCTCGGATGCAAAGAAATCGTAAACTAAAACAGAAGGCATCTGCTATTTCTAGTAAAAATAGCTCAGCTCAAATTAAGGTTGAAATTTATTTATTTTAAAATTAGCCTGAAATTTTTTTCTTATTTCAACCGTTATACCTTCATAAAAATTTTTTTGGATTTATGGAACTATTTTTTTCTAATACGAAATATAAAATATATCCACTTATTAAAAAGTGGCCATATTTTATATTTGGTGGCCTTACTTTAAACGGAATATCATAAAATGTTTCACGTATTGACCTGCGACAAAGAAATAACTAAAAAACCTTAAAAGTTGCAGAAAAATTTATTGAAATCTAGGCTGTTTTATGCTAGACAACGTGGAAAACTACCAAAGAATATTACTTAGTATTACGAATATAATTTTGAAAGAGAATACCGGGATCGCGATCAGACTAGAACAGGACGCACATCATTCAGTCTCTGGAAAACCGAAAGAGAACGCAATGAAATGTGAAGCTATACTTTATTCCGCCATCTCTGTGGTGATAATAAATTGGAACCGATTTGCTTGGTAATACATTGAAGCTGGTGTTTTTAGCGAGAACACAAGAAACAAAATGCGAACAGACTTCACAGTTTCGAGCCGTCATCAAATAACGAAAGCACGATAGAATGAAACAGCTGACGGAATGAGAAATGGCTCTCTGTAACTTTATGTAGACCCATTTTCATAACTTATGTTTCCTTTGTTTTTCCCTCTATTTAACAATATCTTTCGAGCATTCACATAGTCCAGTAATATATTTTCGTAGCCATTTATTATTCTAGCAGTTTATTTCATCTTTCAAAGAATTTTAAACATTTTAGTAGTGTTCACACTAAGGTAGAATTGTATTCCGGATTCTTTTATTTATCATACTTTTTTTAACCTAGCTTATTTAAAAATCTCTTTTGATCACCCCAAAAATATATAGTTGGAATCGGGGATCTGTTCATTTATTTTTTATGGTACAAGTTTTCACGATTTTTTTTCCTCAAATTTACGGCGTTTTTATTGGGGACAGGAACTAATGAATTTTATCAAAAATGGCAACAAAAAGTCTCAATGAGCTCTTTAATATAATTGTTTATGGATACTATGATAGAGAACAGACCAGGAAAGTCGGTCTTTATGCTTCGCTGAAATCATAGTTTAACCAAATGCCATTATTCCTATGAACTAATTAATTCCATTTTTGTTTTAAAAAATCCGATTATTCCTTTCTTTCTCATGTTTTCATATTCGAGATTTAATGCCCCAAGATGCAATAAAAAGATCCCGTCTATAAGAATTACAAAGTTTAATAACCATTTTTCTCTTTATGAACTCCCTCCTAAGAAAGTTCCAGTGACAAAATCGTCATCATTGGCTCTAAACATTAGTTTCGGTGCTTTCCCGCTCAATGACGTGTGGAGTTAATATTCGATCCATTTAACACAATTCCGAGAGATTTAAGAGATGAAAAGGCATCAAAGTATTCCGAAAGTACAGAGTTCGCATCCACAGAGCTTTGCGTGAAACATCGAACCATCATCCTAACTTCTTCAATGGCCGACTTCTTATCGAAATTTCTCCTAACCAAATATGCTTTGAAACAAATTCTCATTGTGGGGCGCTGTTTCACGGTTAAATTGATTTGCTAAGGTTTTTTTTTTTTTTTTTTGAGATAACAGAAATTGTTTATTAATGAGTGAACAAACGAGAAATACGATAAATGTATTATGTTAATTATTTTATTCGAAAAAGAAACATTCATTTTTAGGACAAACAATATCGAATTTTTTTATCTACCCAAATCGACCTCTGCGGTCTGCCATTTACTCCTCAAATCAATGGGAATGCATCAAGTGGAATGACTCACGTAACCGGCCTCGTACGGCTTTGTCTGAGAACATTTGCTAGCAATATCAGCATCTTGAAATAGTTTTTCAGACTATTCAATTGAAATGGATCTTTGTGTGTGCGTGTGGTATTCAATGCCTGAGTAACGTAACATTATGTAAGGCGATTCGGATAATAATAAAAATGAATAATTCCTTTATAAGGGAAAGAAATGTAAAAATAATAATAATTCCGCCTTCAAGGATCGCCTTCCCTGTCAGTTCGGTGGTGCGCAGGGATAAAACTTCAACTCTATATTTTGTGAGAGTCCTTATTATTTAACCGTAATGGTTTCAGTGGCAAAATGTTTTTTGCGTTTCAAATTCTAACCAATTCTATAATTAATAATACGATGGAAGTCTCGTGCCGCTCCTTTTATGGTATCCAGTATGCCTTTTATTTTCTCTCAGCTCCTGTAAAATTTATTAAAAAGGATTACTGTTTAATATTGTGACCTCATTTTGAACTTAAAACAATGCCAAATTCAGTGTTTTACCTCCTGTTAGTAATACCTTAAATCTGAATTTAATTCTTCTTCAGGTTCAGATCCAAATTAAGTAAATATATCGCCCGCTTTCCCACTAAGGATTTGTGTTAAGGACAGAATTGTCATTTGGATTGTAAAATAAAAAAGGAAAAAATATCTGCAACTGTAATAGAGACTTTCATCCACAGCTTTGATCCTCTTTCTGAATTCTTATTGTGTGTGTGTGTGTGTGTTTAGTTTCTTGTTTCATTTGAATGAAAACTTTAAGGACTGAGACAAATGGAATTAAAATATTCATTCATTCGCATTTTTTTTTAAATCAGCATAAATGCATCTTCTTTTCTACTTCACCCTTTTGCTGTCTTTCCAATTGCCCTGACGCAAGTGATGGTAAACTTCTTGTGCCGCTACTGATCGAAACCGAATTAATTCTTTGAAATTCAGAATAATACAATTTCAATTTCTGCTTCTTTGTGATTTCAGTCTACTTCTAAACACAATCAACCAAGTCATAACTCAAATTATTAATTTGTACATATATACAATTTCTTTTAACAAAAATTTCTTTAAAAAATCAGATTTCTTTTCAAATTATAGTATCATTTTTCTTCCCTTTTTTCTATACATTGAAATTAAAACTTTTGTGTCATTAAAAAAGAAGAAAAAAGGAAGGAAGCCAAAAATAATATATAGTTTTATTGAATATGTCAGTAGATGAATGAGAAGTATTTATAAAAGTCTGTACAATAATTTTTTAAAAGGTATTAACTTAATTTTATTCAAAGTTAATATACAGAAAAAAAATATTCAAATAAAATTCACTTAAATTTGTTCCCTTTTTCATGTGTGTGCGAGATATTTTTCATCAGAATATAGCGTAGTGCAATTCTTATTATGTGTGAGTAATAAGATATGCAAATATAGCCTTGGAGTTGTTTCTGGATGGGCCATCGAATTCAAGAGGCGGAAATGTCAGCGAGTGAAGTTTCCATTTTACTATACCTTCTTAATATTTAAGATGGAAATAAGAATCAAATGAACCAAATGAGAACCTCAATAAGAAGAGCAACTTTTACATTTAAAGTGTTTCAGCTGTTGCAATTGCTTAGGGGCTAAAAGGTAATTTTCAAGTTATAATTACGACTGTCCCAAACATCAATATTTTATCTTGCCAGCTTTAAAAGAAAATGAAATAAAGCTTTTGGTTGTCCTTCCCTTCCACGGTCCGAAACTGTTTAAATGCGCGCGAAGCAAAGATTAACTGCTGGAACAAAACTAATTAAATGAAAAGGAAGAAGGAGAAACAATTGTAAAAAGATAATGTTAAGCTTTTCCAGAACTTGCTTCTCTTTTAAATACAATTATCTTTTTTTTTAAGTTATTGCTCGGTACCATTCGTCGCCATGTACCCTATGATCTTCTCTATTCCTTTCTCCTTTTAAAATAAACCAAATTATTTCCCAAAATTGTATTTTCTTCGCGACGATGCATCACACAAACACTCACTCACGCACGAGATCTCATTTGGCATCGAAGATTCATTTGAAATTTGTCGGATGTTTGTTTCGAGTGTAGTAGACATCTTCTTTAAAAGTCGTTAAATACGGTCGAAGAGATTTAATTTATAATTTTTTGTAAAAAAACACATAAACAATTTACTCACTGGATATTAGTTATTTTTCGAAAACGTAAAATTGTTTGTGGCTCAAATTTTGAATTATATTTTCAGGGTGAGTAGTGAGCAATGGCTGCAAAAATTAAGTAATTTTAAGCACCTTAATCAAAAAAATTTAGGTGCCTTTGTACGTGTTTTCTAAGCATATGTTATTTTCAATTTTATAATAATGCATCATTTTATAGAAATTTTAAAAAATTAATAATAAATATGCATTCTTTCAAATTTAAATAATTGTTTCTATATTTGCGCAACATCTGTTTTAAAACAAATGATGTCAATTTGGTTTTTAAGAAAATCCAAAAGGTAATAAAAAAAGGGAAAACGATCTGTTAGTTTTGTCTAAGAAAATGAAAAAAGAATTCGAAAACAATAAGAAGAAAAGAATTCTTTGTTTGCCTTGCCTTTTTTTTTTCTTTGAATAATTATTGTTTGTGGTAAATTTAATATTCGTCCAGAAATATGAATGGAAAATTTTGTTTTTAAATATGCTTACAATATATTTTTGATTGATTAAAGGTAGAAAAAATATTAATGCAATAAAAAGATCAGAGTAAAAAAAAATCTTTTTTTTTTTAAATTTTAAGATAATGCAAAAATTAGTTTTGTGTTGTAATATTTTCGAAAGTTATAGCCAAAAAGTACTAATATTTCGTTAAATTTCTTATTAATTAAAATTCCAAAAGAAAAGTAAAGAACAAAACCGCTTAACGTTTCCATCCTCCAAAGTGTGCATGCAACCAGCTCGGGAGCTCTGGGTCCCCCCCCCCCCCCGTTGTCGGCCGTGAAGTGCCAGCTCACGCACAGATAGGCATTCAACTTTGTAATAAAGATCGCGCAGAGGAACGGCATCGGGACCTCATTGTGTGGATCTGGCTGGGCATTTTTTCAGGTCGATAAAAGCATTTTAATGCTCTCCTATTTTTTCTCATTGCGATTTTTGTAAAATGTCTCAGAAATGAACCGATTGGTCAGATCAACTACTTGTACATAAACTGAAATATCTTATTAAGAATGCCCCCCAAAAAACACAGAAACAACATCCATTTAGGAACGGTCATTAAATAAACGAAAGCAGTGACAAGGAAATGAAAAATGTTTTCTGCACCATTTCTTTCCGTTCAGAGCTTCTATTTTCAAAACTCAAGAAATAACACCCAAAAAAATAAATGACCCATTTTGAAGTGATCTGCTTTCTCTTATTCCCAGAAAATTCTTATTCCCCAGCCCTATTGCGTTTGAAGCATCATTTTTGTGTTCGAGGTGTGATTTTTTTTCTCTCCCCCGTTCCTGACGATTAAATATGGATCTATGGATCCCTTCTACGATTTTGCATTCGAAACGATCGTTTTCAAGAGTTGGTTGGGCTAAATGTTCCATTTCCGTTACTTTAAAGACATTAATGAATGTTCGATTTCTGAAGTATGCCAAAGAAGGATAGAGACAACAAAGTATAAAATTCAGTTTCATTCACATATTTTAGATATATACAGAAAATACCTCGTCATTTTTGCGCTCATCTCCGACAAACGATGATACAACGCGACGGAGGATTACAGTGGGCAGAGACAAGCTGTCGGTCCAGAGAGCAGCGCGTACGTCGTATTGCCACATCTGAAAGAAAAACCACGACGCCGGTCCGTCTCGTCTCACAATGCGCTAAAACATATTTCAAGACTCAGTTTATCGCCGCACATCCAACCGGGCACAGGCAAAGAAATAAACACTTTTTCTTCACTCGTAAGTCACTTTTTTTTTTCATGGAAAATAAGTCTCTGAATGAAGAATGGCGTCTCTTTTTCACCACGACTGCGGGCCGGCTCCGCTAACGCCTTGCCGCAGCGCATCGTCCGTTCCCCCGAGTGGGTCCTGCGGTGACGGGCGGGTTCGGGAAATCCTCTCTGACGTGTCATCTCGCCAGGGTCTTCTCTATCTGCTGGTGCTGGCTCCGGATGGCCATGCGGTTGACGTGCACCGGGATAGGAACGACGATCTTGGGTCCGCTGCTGCCCGCGCTCGAGCCAACTCGGCCAGACGCGAGCCCGGCCTTCACGCGCTTCCACTTGGCTCGCCGATTCTGGAACCAGATCTTCACTTGAACCTGCCGGGGAGAAAGAAGTTAGAAAAAGGACAGTTCTATGCAGCTCAACGAACAAACTCTTCGAGGAACTTTTTTACAATGCAGGAGGGAAGCTTCGAATGTGTACAGGTTAGGAACTTAAAGGTTATATTAAGTGATGGATAATGCCGATTGTCTCAAGTCTATTACATAAAACGAAAATATCAAAACTGAAAAGAATTTAACAAGAGAACGGTGCGCGTTTTTTCGCAATATTCACTGTAATCTGAATAACCGTTGTATTCTGAATTCTAACATTCTTTGAATTTAGAATCTCCCTCCTCTCCTCCTTCTCACATGTAGCTTGTGTAAAATATTCGGATGATTATCTTGTCCTCCGGAACGCGAATCCCCGATGCCGATTACAGAATCCTCATATTATTTCTGTTTGGGATTTATAACAACTGTAGATTCCAAGAATAAAAGAATAAATCATTTTGGATGATTGAAACAGTTATCAACAGAAAGATGAAATTCGTCATTAAAAACGTCTCCTCTCCACGCGTCTCTAAGAGAACATCTATTTTCGGTTAAACTGTTTACGTTCTAACAACGTTGCAATCTGCCAAAACTAAAGCAGCAACAAGGCGATGAAAAACACGCTCTCCATCATTTTTTTCAAATCAAAACTTCTACTATCAAAATTCAAGAAATATATATATATTTAAAAAATTTTGAAATATATAAGAATATGTAAAAATTAAAGCAGTAGGTCTTATACAGTTTATTTTTACCATACTGAAATATACAGAAGATATCTTTAACATCAAGTACAGAACACAAGATATGAGAAAAACTTTTATTTTTCATAGCTAAACTCTTTTCTTTATTCTTCATCAGTTGCGGGGGTAATATTAAAAAAATATTTTGTGTGTGAAAAACAAGAATAAGAAATTTATTATGGTAAATTTCGATTTTCGACTCAGAAACTGGACAGTTGCCCATACGGGAACGATGATCTAAGTCATGCCGTCAAAAATTTAGTTACTTATTCATTT
>JAOUZG010029365.1:1772539-1786747 GCA_026289955.1 Argiope argentata
TATATATATATATATATATATATATATATATATATATATATATATATCATTTTCGGGATTTAAAACCAAGAAACCAATGAGATGGGCAGTAAATTAACCATGGCAAGGCATCATAAGCTAAATTAAGTGTCTCAAGAAGGTTATTATTTCATCTTTGAGATATCTTTCAGAGCCTGGCGTGTTGTGCTCCCCCTCCCTCCTGGATAGACAACGATCGAGTGGATGATTTGCTGCTAAATAAATAAGCCAGGAATTCGACTACATTTAGCTGAGAAGTCGAAGGCGTCTTCGAGCTATAAAGGAAGTGATATGGACTGGTAATATTTGTAATAAATCTCGGGTTTGGTAAGTCATGTGGTCAAGTCAAAAACTATAGGCACTTCGAAAAGAGAATGAGATGCTAACGGTTTCTCACCACCTTGGAGAGGACACACATAGGAGGGGAATCAGACTCCTCCCTTCGATGACAGAACGTGCATCGTATGGGAAGGGTTGTACCTTGGCCGGTGACGGGATTTAGGACTCAGCCACAGTTCCCACCAATGTTGTTGTGGCGGTTCGGTCATTCAGTTTAAGGGCTTATTTCGTGTGCCTTTGGGCGGGTCGAAGAGTCAGTTGATATCCTTTTCCCACCTCCCCTTAAAAGACGGCATTCGGATAGAACCACTCGAGTTTCGTGTTGTGTGTTCACTCTGAATTTGTCGCTTGTTCTTTACTTCATTTTCCCATCCTCCCTCTCATTTATTTAGGTTTGATTGCTTCGAATGATGCAAACATTTTGAAGTGACAGAAATCATTGCTGCGTTAACTTTTAGATAATGATACGGAAGCTTTTAATTTATTATCAGCAATCGAGCGATAATATTTGTAATCAGAAAATTTCCACTCAGATCACTTCCCATGTGCCAAAAACAAAAAATGTCTGAACGATCATCCATTAAATTTATATTGAAAAGATAAATAAATAAATATTCTATGTCCGTCTATAAGACGACTCTTTCATATTTCTTTAGGCTGAAGTAAATGTCTCAACTCCTCATAATAACAGGAAGAAAAAAAGAAACAAAACAGCAAATTTTATTTTAAATCCTTTTTTTTTTCCTACGAAGCAATCTACTTTTGCAAATAAAGACGAAGAGAAGTATTTCAGTAAAAGAAGTGTACTTTTATAAAATGCCGAAATAACACGCAGAAGGGAATGTTGGTAAGTGCATTTGTGAAGGTGCATAGTTGCGAAGAAAATTTCATTCTTAAAATCAGACGTCAAAGCACAAAACGCTGTTTTAAAAAATAATTTTTTCTCATTCGTCAAGCTTAAATTAGAATTAAAGCGCGTGCTCACAAAACATTCATTTAGGAGTTAAAAAAAAACCTGACGGGGAAAAAAGAATAATGTATTACATATGCATAAATACAGAGAGAGGGGGAGAAAAAAAAGAGACTTACTAACGTCGATCGCACTATATTTGAGCAGAAACGAGCAGAGGAAATTATTGTTTCATCTGGCTGGCAACATTCGAGTTCTAACGCTTTTGAACAACTGAATTTCAACAACTGGCATCAAAACAGTTTCAGCATGGGTTCCCAAGTTAGTTTTGTCTTTAGTTAAAGCAGCTGCTGTTAATAATGATAATTACTTTTCAATGGCGTTATTCGCCATTGAAAAGAATTATTGAAAAGAAGCCAAGCAACAATACAAATCTTGGAATAGATGCCCTGATGCACGTACCATAATTGTTGCATCCAATTCTTTAATAATCAATTTCCTTTTTCGGCATTAAAGCATGTTTCTTTCTATTATTTGTCACGAGACTCACTCAACACACAATTCTTTTGGCCAGTTGGAGCCAAATGCTTTTCATAAAGTGTTTCCTTCAGTGTTCCGCAATCGCCAAAGTACAATTCACGCATGTATTATTAATACAGCAGCAAAATTGTAATATACAGTGGCGAGAAGATAAATAGCGAATAAATAATCTATATTTGTGTAAAATTAATTCTTGCTCTGGAATTTCAGAAAAAACTTATCTCTTCTGTACCACCGTGCATCGAATCACATGAAAAAAAAAAAAAAAAAAGAAGCCTTACACATTTTGAGGAACGTCTCCAACTAGATTACATTCATTCACAAATTTGCGATTAAAATCGCAAATACTAGAAAAATGAATTTTAATTTCCAGGCAAAATCCGAAGTAGACGGTTCGCTCGGAATTAATAAACATGTAAAGCGATGTTTTGAAGACCCTAAACTCAGAAGCCAGGTCCTCGCGTGCCTCAAAGCTTTTACAGATTGAAGAGATTTCGCATGAAAAGCAATTCGGTGAGACTGAAGGGGTCATCCGAAATATTCATACCAGCAGATTGACGAGACGAAAACCTTTTCATGTTCAATATTTTTAATGTAAAAACCTTTTGAGTTTAAAATATAGCGAAAATTCTTTTCTGGCGATTTCTTGATTGAACCAAATGATTTATAAAATTAGCTGATAATTAATTTTCTCCGCATCAACTAAACAAAATACTTTTTCTTCATAAAAATTGATATTCGTATGCTTTTAAATTTTGCTTTTTAATACTCTTCCAGAATCACCGTTCGTGTCATTGAAGCAATTCAATGACACGTTCCTTCACCGTTCGTGTCATTGTCCTTCGACAGCATGAAATATCGATCTGCTATTGTAAAAACTGTGTTTCAAATCCAATGAAAATCATTTCCATTTTTTTAAATAGAACTAACAAAAAATAGAGAAGTTTGAAGTCTGATATTTGCTTAATCGAGGTATTTTCAATATTTTAAAATTCTCAACATGGATTGAGTTATTCACGATATTTCGAAAAATGAACGAGTGCAGAAAGAAGAGATTAAAGAAATGAAACTGATGTCAGTTTTAAAGTGGTCAAAAAGTATTTCTTTGGGGAACGAGTTGTCGCCGTGCGAATAAACAAATTGCTTGTGCCATAGTAATTGAGGAAAAAAGTATAAAGTTTCGGTTCCTTTTTAATGAACCGAATATTTAAATAACCGTGAAAGTTGCCCAATTGACAATATTTCTTGTATTGTACACATTGTCACAGCGTGTTATAAGCCTGCATTAAGACAACCAACGTCATAGATATCCATTGAAAATATTTTGCTTTGATAGCATTTTCGGCTGTCACACGATATAAATGACGAAGATAAAAGATAAGAGATAAACTGCCGAAACACTTACACTTTTACCAATATAAATAAGAGGAATTAACTCCGTAAAAGAATTAAAATGCTTTTGTTATAAAATTCTTAAAAATTAATTCTTTTAATTTAATTTTTCTTAATTTATTAAAATCTACGGGCCCAACAGCCCTAAAAGGGTTTTTTTTTTTCATCTTGTAATTCAATACCCAATTACAATGAAATTTCAGCGAAAGATGAGTTTGAGGAAAGCCTTGAGCACTGAGGGCACTGGTGTGAGAAGCGCGACATCGCCTTGAGTGCCTCCGAGAATTAAAAATCTTAATGTTTCAATAAGATCAGAAATGGCAATTTTAAATAAAAGAAAACGGGTAATATAAAAAAATAGTCCATTCCTACTTCGGTCAACAAAGAATTTTTTTTATTTCAATTACTTTTTATTAAATAATCACAATTAATATAAATAATTTATCAAAAAATGATTGATTTCCTCAAGAATTGAAAACGCTTTCTTCACCTTCAAGTGAAAAATACCGAAATCTTCGCATTTTACCGATCGAGCTACGACCTGTTGATTTCAATTTTCAATACAAACTGCTAAAACTCTATTTAAGATATAAAAAAGGAATTTAATTCAATGAATGAATTAATATTTGAAAAAACTGCATTAACATCGAGTGTCATTCACTGCAGGTTTAAAAAAATGTATTTGAACTCGAGTGAAGGAATAGAATTATTTTATTAACGATAGGAAATGTGAAATATATAAATATATATAGGGAGCGTAAAAAAATAAAAGTCCCTATATATATTTGTAGGGAGAGTGTGAATTGAAAAAGTCTCACTAAACTAAGTTCTCGGAAATGAAACGCACGTGAATAAGTTCTTGTCTGAGCAAAAGGATGGGGAGGCGAGGATAAATGGCAATTTGGGGCGGAGTGCGCACGAGTTAAAAAGTCGTCCGTCCTGAGGAGAGCGCTTTCCGGTTTTTATTTTTGTTCCACTTCGGAGGCGGCTCGGGAGCTATTTCCGACTCCCGGGATGGCACAGACCAGATGCCTCCCTTTGGCAGCTCAGGGTTGCTGGGAAGCGGTGTGAGGTCGATCGCGACAACAAATCAGAAGAAAGAGCCCCACTGTCCGACGACACCGAGTCCCGCAGCTCTTCGCTCCGACGCTGCGCGCGACGTCGAACGACTCCCGAATATCCAGCGTTCATTCTTCAATGTTTCAGAGATGATGTTGAGTCTAATAACATTGCGCAGAGATAATGTTGGCGGATCTTCTTTCCGCATAGCAACTAATGAACAGAGTTATGATTTAGAGTGTTTATTTTTATTCCTCATCATGATTATTGACCACCTGCCGTCATTCATCTCGGGGCAGTAGATTTCATTCTGCTTTAAAGTAAACTGTTAACAAACGAACGCATCTTACCAGCACAGTTTCTCTGCTGTGTATTAATTTAGTTATGCATATTGTTTTAAAAATTCAGTGCCTCAGGTGTTAGTTTTGATTGAGTCTCATATGTCGGCATCACAAAAATATTTACTAAACGTTTCAGAGATGATTTTGAGTAGTTGACCTTTTACAAAAAATTTGCAAGACGTGCGTTAAAGGAAATATTTGTGAGAAATATTAATGATCATATTTTGCCTTGTCTGTAGTCAATGTTATAAGATTTTTAGACATCCGGTTTAAAATGGTGATTTCGCGTGTCAAGATTTGACGATACACTTTTTAAAGAAATGACCACATGCCATAAACATGGATTTAGACTTTCAAAGCAATGGAAGCTTATTCCATACTTAAATGAGATCATATGCTTTTCAAAGCATTAAGCGAAATGAAATGGCTGTAATTCGCTTAACAAGCAGAATCACAGGGAAAACGGGGCGAAGCAGAATTGTTTGAAATATCTGTGTCAGGACTCTGGAATGTTATAGTTTGAAATTGATTTGATTCGATGAGATAAAACTCTGATTTCGCTAGAATTATTAAAACAGTTTTATAAACTGATTTTCTGCTGCCTATTGGGTATAAATTTTTACAATAGATTTTAAACTAACTACCAGATGAGCCAGAGAATTGAAACTGAATGCGACCTCCCGAACTGAATGACAATGCAATATTAATTCACTTTTTTGTTTGTGCTTGACATAATTTTGCAATCGAATAAAAACTTTCATCGGCCGCATATCAACTTTTATTGGCCTCATATCAAGATTTCTCGCCCTCAAAACCAAAAATCAGAAAATAATTATTTAAATAAAAAAAACCTTTAATATATGGATACCTTAATAAATAAACCCTTAATAAACGTATTAAAAAGTACCAAATACTTTTTTCTGGCTCCCTACAAATGTGCGACCACTCATAGATTTCTAAATCCTTACAAATAGCTCTGAGTAATTATGATCGTGGATTTTTTTAGATTTCATCCATTCATTGATCGACAGACCGGCGCCAGAAACAACCGCCGAGAACCACGGTCTCAAGTCTCGATTGTCGCATTAAAAAACGGCCACGACTTTGAGCGGATAGTTTGAATCTCTCTTTATAAAATTTTGAAATGGAGACCTTCAAGATGCTGCAAACAAACACAAGATTGCTAATTTAATTGATGGCATACGCTTCGTTGACTCATCGGAGAATAAATGTTTTAACCGGAACGCATGCTCATCAAGATGCCCCAACGAAGTGCGTAGATACGTTTCCCAGGATAATAAGGAGCATTGAGATAAGTTTCTCTTCTCCATCTTTATATATAAAATTCTTCTGTGCGTGTGTATGTAACGGAACTCCTCCTAAACGACTGGTCCGATTTTGATGAAATTTTTTGTTTGTGTTCAAGTGGATTCGAGAATGGTTTAGATTCACAATTCAGTCCACTACAAAATGTAGAATTTTAATTATTAATTAAAAACTAACTTTCCCGCCAAAATAACTTCCTTCCCCCATCGCGAAAGGAGTAAGGTTTTAGGGTTTTTTTTCTAACAGTGATGAGGTTAGGCTTAACATGTTTCCGATCGATTATTTCAAACGATTTTTTTATTTTCATTGCATTTATTGCATTTAAAATTAAGCATCGTTAATTAATAGACCTTTCAGGTTCATTCTGAAGTACTTTTAAGTTAAAATAAAACAGAATAAAGGAAATTCAAAATTTATAACCTGCCCAACTCATGTGGGAAAAAAAATGCCTTCTCTGTTGATGAAGTTTAACGCATGCGCATTTTGTTGAGAGCTTAAATTAAACGGAGACTAAACTATTGGTTTGCTGTTTTGTTTTACTTCGGATAATCGCTATTAAAAGGTTAGTTATGTTGCTTTTGTAATTAAACAGTATTTCTGTTATATATTTTTAAGTACATCCTTTTTATTAAAGTTATTTTAAGTCGTAGTAATAAGTAATTGCCAAATGAATAAGGCTTCAGTTTTTTTTTTCCCATACTAACAGTTCGTCTTAACATGTTTTCAAGATTCTGTTTATATATTTTTTAAATTTTTGCTGCCTTTGAAATCCAGAAAAATGTCATTTTCAGCACACACTATTCTTCGAAATGAAATAAATAAATATATTTTCTAAAAAAGTAAATGCAAAGTATAGTTTTCTATTTCACAGCATCCATATTATTAATTTTATAAATCAACTTCATGAAAGCAAAGTTGTTTAATTCATGCAGAGTATTCATTCAAATCCGGAAAAACGGCCAATTTTTAAATAGGTAAAAATATTGTTTTGAAATTTTCATGATATTTTGCATGCTTGAATTAATTCAAAATGTGCTTTTCCCTTTAAAACTTGATATTATTGACTTTTTTTGAAAAATGTTAAAAAATCAATGCAATAATATTATTTGAGGTCTTCAATAAAAAAAATATGATACATAATTCATCTATAAATGCAAATTATATCATTATATGTTCATAAAGCATAAGATAAAAGTTTCAGAGTTGTAACTAAAAATAGAATCTGCATGGAGTATTTGAAATTTTGAAGAGTATCACAAAATTTCATTTTGAGAAAAAGCTAAAAATACATTTAAATGTATATTTACAGACCAGAAACATAATTGAAATAATTTAAATTTATTAAATATTCATGTTTATTAAAAGAATGGTTTATTTTATGAAATATATACATCTATAAATTTATAATATTTTTATAAGAGTTCTCAAAAAATATAAAGGAAATACTATTGGTGAAATCAAACCAACTCCCTTTTTTCATCAAAAAAAAAGTTCAAATAAAAATTAGACTTTCTTAATAACATTTCATTAGCTACAAAAATTAATTTATATTCATATAACATTTTTAAACTATATATGCAGCCTTAAACAAATATAATAAAAATTTGAAGGCAAATCAAAATACACCTGCTGCATAAATTATGTCCTCATGTTTTTCTTCTAATTTGACATGTGTTGATTTTTTGCATTTTTTTTTCATTTCATTGTTATTATATCATGCCAATATGATACATGCTTATAAGATACAATTCATTTTATATATTTTTAAGTACATCTTTTTTTAAAGTTGTTTTAAGTTGTAGTCATAAGTAATTGCCATATGATTAAGGCTTCAGTTTTTTTCCCCCTATTCTAACAATGTTCGGCTTAACATGCTTTCGAGATTCTGTTTATATTCTTTTAAAATTTTTGCTGCAAATTAAATCCTGGAAAATGTAATTTTCAGCACATGATTCTTTGAAATGAAATAAATAAATACATTTTCTAAAAAAGTAAATGTAAAATAAAGTTTTCTATTTCACAGTATCTATATTATTACTTCTATACATCAACTTTATGAAAGCAAAATTGTTTAATTCCCGCAGAGTATTCATTCAAACCCGTCCCAACGGTCAATTTGTAAATCTTTATTAATAGGCACAAATATTGTATTGTTTTGAAATTTTCATGATATTTTGCATGCTTAAATTTATTCAAAATGTGATTTTCCCTTTAAAACTTGATATTATTGACTGTTTTGGAAAAATGTTAAAAAATCAATGTAATATTATTTGAGATCTTCAATAAAAAAATATAAGATAGATAATTCATCTATAAATGCAAATTATTTTATCATATGTTCATAAAAAATAAGAGAAAAGTTTCAGAGTTGTAACTAAAAATAGAATGTGCATAGAGTATTTGAAATTTTGAAGGGCATCACAAAATTTCATTTTGAGAAAAAGCTAAAAATACATTTAAATGTACATTTACAGAGCAGAAACAAAATTGAAATAACTTAAATTTGTTAAATATTAATTTTTATCAAAAGAATTGTTTATTTTATAAAATATATACATCTATAAATTTAAAATATTTTTGTAAGAGTTCTCAAAGAATATAAAGGAAATACTATTGGTGAAACCAAACCAACTCCTTTTTTTCATCATCATCATCAAAAAAAAGTTCAAATAAAAATTAGACTTGCTTAATTACATTTCATTAGCCACAAAGATTAATTTATATTCATATAACATTTTTAAACTATATCTGCAGCCATAAACAAATATAATAAAAAATTTGAAGCAAATCAAAATACACCTGTTTCATAAATTATGAGCTGATGTTTTTCTTCTAATTTGACATCTGCTGATTTTTTTTAATTTCATAGTTATTATATGATAACAATATGATATATGCTTATAAGATACAATTTATTTTATATAATGAACTTTTTTTTCTGAGTTATAATAAAGCAGCAATCAAATTTTGATATATTTTCTTTGTGGAAACAAGAAGGCCTCTACAACTTTGTTGTTCACTTAAAAGGTTTTTTTTTTAAAGTAAGTTCCCTTTCACCAGTAAATACAGAACGAAATTCTTTACCATATTTAGCACATAATAGACACATTTTTGATGAAAAAAAAACTTGCTTGAAGGATGTGAAGAAATCTTTCCTGACATTCATGACAAAGAATATTCTTCAAACAAGAATACTAAAGTGATTGCACAGTAAAATATAACTATTATATACAATTTTAAGATGATGAATTCATTATTTCAGGTTTATTTTAGTTGGTAGAAGCTTACAAAATGTCATTAGAATTGCTTGGTTATGAATCAAAATATTTCTTTGTCCATCATATCTTAACATTTTCAGACTTTGTCTACTTTTATTTGGACGTCCTTTAGGCTTTCGGTAGTGGAAACTGATTAAAATTTTAAAAAACAAAATTTAGAAAAAAAAAAAGGTTATTAAAAGTAATTTTCAATTTTAACCCTGAATAGAGCGGTTTTGGTATCTAATTTCAAAGGAACTGAAACGAACAATTCGAATATGAAATGTATGACGAATGAATGAACAAACCAAAACAAACAACAAAAGAAAGAAAAGGTAGAAGTTTTTAACATCTGCCAAAGCAAAAACAACAGCTTAAAATCAGAATTACGAATAGCAGTGTTTGGAGGAAAACGAAACTGTTTTTATTGCAGCTGTCCAAATGGAAAGTGGGTGTGGCATCCTAATAAAAATAAAATAAATGCTGATATTGTGCAAACGAAATTAATATATCAAAATAATTTTTTTCCAAACGATAGCTTACAGCTTAAATATACATCAAATATCAAAATAAAGATATCGCAAATGTCATCGATTTTTTACATTTTTATCGTCCAATGTGCCCTCAATGTGTTTATTTTATTCCTGAAAGAATATATGTTTTAAACAATTTTCTTTTCTTTTTAGTGTTTGATGCATTAAAAATTAAACATTGTTAATTAATCAATTTTTTTCGGATTCATTTTGAAGTACTTTTGAATTAAAATAAAACAAATAAAGTAATTAAAAAATTTAAAACATACTCCCTCTAACTGTCAAACATTTGACATCAATCAAAGTATAAGATGTTGATGGAGTTTAATGGCGCTAAAACCACTTCTGATCATACAGCGCCAACGACAAGGTCTATGCGAGCCTATGGTTTGTAAAATTTTCACGTTTTAAAAGGTTTATCAAAATATCTGCTTTAAAACCAAGAAGTACAAGTATAAGAAAGGAGTATTAGGATTATCTTTGTCAAAGCCTTCAAATTGATTTCTTCCGACCCTGCTATTTCATGATAACATGCATTTATAATGTATACATTATTAACTCAATTAATAAGCTTTAAAACAAACATGTTTTAATTTATGTCTTTTGAATGCAGAGTTAATTTGTAAAACTTTACCACATAACTTGAGATTGAAGATTGACTCACCTATCATTTTGCTTCGAAATTTGAATGCACCAAAATTATGTAATGGATCGCGATTAGTCATAAAAATCATGAGAAGTATTCTTGAGGCTACTAAATTTCAGGATGAAGTTGTACTTTTACTGCAGATCCCAATGATTCCTTCAGACTCACCTATCCCATTCAAACGTTTGCAATTTCCAATTCGCTTGGCATTAGCTATAACTATTAATAAGTCACTTGGTCAAACGATGACAATTTATGGCTTAGATTTAGCAATGTTGCGTGTTCGAGGGTTGGAAACCCATTGAATTTGTTTGTTTATACCCCACAAGGATTAACCAAACATATCGTGTATGAAATGACATTACGATAAATTTATTTTTTATAGATTTAAAAAAATATACCTTTTAATAACAATAGATCGAATTTCATCTTTTTTTACCCTTTAATTAAAACGTTTAAATTTCTATTCAACTTTGTTGAATAGAAACAGTTAAGTTTCAGTTCAGTTTAAGTATCTATATTGAACTTAGCTCATAGTATACGCATACTCACAAGCAATCGATAGGTTTAATTGTGAGAACTGTACACGTAATGACGTCAGGTATTGTAATAACATTTGCATACAATTTTTCATCAAAACGAACCAGATTGTTATAACTCATTCAAGAAGGTTTGAAATTTTCGGACAACGTCTGTCGGGTCCGCTAGTACTTTTATAAATCCCTGCCCGCAAAAAAAGGGGGAGGGGAGTTTTTTCTATCGAAACGTTACGAAGCAATCAAAGAAGTTTGATTGCTAACTGTATCCGTCGTTCGGCTTTAAATGAAATTGGAAAGAGGTCTTTTTATCTAATTCTGTGAGGGGTGGGATATTTTTCCTTTCAAGAAGACAGAATTTTCACAAATTTTCGACCAAGAATCACTTATCAATACTTATTAATTTTCCCACAAAAATTACCTTTGGCTTTATCTCCGATTTTATTTTCTTGTTTAAAGTGCTATTAACAGTCGAATGGCGTCCTTTATATTAATTTAATATTTTGTGCAGATAAATCCTTTATTAAATGAAAAGTAGTTTCTGAACGTCCATTGTTCCTGTTTATAAATTATTTTCTGACGTGGAATAAAATATTCCTGATAAGGTGACATACCCATATAAAAGTGAAGCGATTCTTTTTGAAAAACAGATGGATAACATAGGTTTTAAAGAAAACTGGGAAATAATGTTCTTATAAAATAAAAAAAAAGTTTGATATTTGAAAATTTTTGAGCAGCTACTAAACATTTTAAGAACAAAACCACTGCTTTATAAATTTCTAAAGTGTCCAAATACTTTGTAATCTATTTTACATCGCGAAAATACTGGCGTTTTCATTCAAACTGAATGGATCCATTCAATAATATACGCATTATCGAAATAACGACCCAATTAGCTGCATCCCAAAAGTTCTTTCGATAAATTAGTATTTTCATTCTTCAATCTTGCGCAGAAAAACAACCCGCTCATCGCAAAATCCCCGCATCGGAAATTCTGTTTGCGAGCCGAGTCATCGCCAGAAGTGTTTCCCATCAGTGCTCGGGGGTCAAGAGACTAATTGACTGCCGGGGTAGGGGGTGGGGCGTCGTCGAAAGAGGTGTTGCGTTTCTTTTCTCATTCATTTCCATTCAACTCCGCTCCAGCCCCCTACCCCGTTATTCTGGAGCTCCCCCTCCCCAGAACAAATTTTTAGGGATTCCAGCATCCGATGAACCGTTTCGATCCCCAACACCTGCAAAGGAAGAAGAATGCGAGCACGTGCAAGGCAAGAGAAGGGAATGTTTGCGAATCGGATCAGTGTCGGATGTACTTTAATAAGATCTGTGATTCCGGAGACTGGTCTGCATCATTATTTAGAATTTTTATTTTGTAACTGAATCCATTCAAGAAGGGCTTTCACTTCTTTCCCCGACAAACTACAGGTTAAAGACTGGATGGACCAATGCTCTAAATTTTTCAGAATCACTTTTCGACATCCATTTCTGTAACCAGACGCAGATTTTTAAAAAGGAATTAATTTACTGCAAAATACGCGCATTGAATCGAACAATTTGAAAAGTATTACTGGGAAAAAAATCAGAATTTTTCGTGTATCCAAAACCAAGTATTGCTTTATAATTATTTTCACTTGAAGCGGACTGAAATTTGCTCTGTTTTTTTAATCAAAACCGGTACGTATTTTAGACACTGAAATCGAAACATACAAAATAGTGGCTGGTTCTCGATTGCACAACTGCATCTGAGGAATCAACCAGATGAAGTTTTACAGCTTACTCATAATTCCCTCGAGCTCCCCCCGTCCGAAATATATAAAAAAGAGTACTTAATTGCAATCTGAATCCTCCCCTAATATTAAGTATACGCGCAACTAGGAAAATTAAACGTACAAATGAAACATTAAGATGCTGTTTCAAATAATGAAGGTTTACACTTATGAGTTTTAAAACAGATTACTTGTTGAAATTATTGCAACTCAATCTATTTTCAAAACTAAAATATCGCAATGAGGCCCACAGTTGAACAAGCCCGCTTGACAAATGCAGACAAGTGCACATAAACATTAAAATAAATGAATACGAAAATAGAAGTCAGTGAATGAAAAGGAGTGCTCCTTTTCTATTGTTGCTATTTGAATTGGGTAGAATTTCCCATATACGGCCTTTTTAAAGGGATAATTGTCCAAAACAATGAACTACTTGCAGAAGGACTGAGCTGGGAAAAGAAAGGCTTTTATCTAATAATTTATATAAAAGCTATCACAAATAAATGCGAGGCTTTATTCTTCAACAAAGTGATTTTCTTTTTTAAATGAAATGCTTCCATTTGAAAGTTTTAGAATTCAACAGTCCATTTTCGTCTCGGGAATACAATCTAAAGGAATTTAATTGAAACAGTACTTATTCTTCACAAGATATTCACCTTCTGGAAAAAATGTCGTGTAAAAAGCAGTGGAAAATCCGATAAATTTTTTTCCGGGCATATTTAAGCATTATGCCCGGACATGTTACAGTTTATCTAGATGACTATTTGCTTATACACGAGAGTTTTGCGTTTTTCGTCCTTCCAAGGAAATAAATCGTACCTTAAAAAGGGGAGAGTGTCAAACCCTTCGGATGTAAATCTTTATCTTTTTCATTTTAACGAGGATAGATCATAAGCCAATATTCCCAAGGTCAGCTGGAGACCATTGTTTTCTTCTTCTTTTTTCCGAATAATTTTTGGGTAACCGGAATCTCAAGTGCTCCATTGTGAAAATGAGAGGCAAAATTGTGAGAGAAGACAAAATGCGAGATTTTGTGGAAGAAAAGGAGATAATTCCTTATGTCATGTTTCCCGATTCTGCCACGGTAGACTGCATGCTTATTGGCTCTGGACAAACAATAGAATACCCTAAATATCTTCCCAAATCAGCAGCAACATACTTACATACTGGCATTTACCAGCAACATACTCTGCACGTCACCACAACCCAACTCACTCACCCCCGACGAGGCTGACTTCTCATTGGACGGCGACCTCAACCACCATCACCTCTCACAGGGGGAGACTGTTCTGCTCCACAGAACAGAATCAGTGGATCTAGAATACTCAACGTGACCTGACAGTCTTGCCACCCACCAGAAGCCAAGGTAAAATAAAACAGCTTGACGCCATGACAGGAGATAGCTTCGAACTGAAACGAGTTCTCCTATAATTGCACAAGTCAAGAAAAGGAGAGAGATCTGCTGAAGAGTTCGAAGTTTCCAGCCCTTCGGCGGATCGTCACTTCAAAGGAGGTGAGAGAAGCTTCGTGCGATTCGAGCTTCTGATC
>JAOUZG010029365.1:1792415-1807462 GCA_026289955.1 Argiope argentata
AGAGAGAGAGAGAGAGAGAGAGAGAGAGAGAGAGAGAGAGTCTCGTGGTTGTTTGAAGCCGGTTTGTCTCAGCGTTTAAAAGTATCCGTGTAACAATTTTTATTTAAAAACCATATATTGTTGACAAAATTATTTTATATAATATAACAATATCTTTTTATTTTAACAATGAAATTCAAACCATCTCGGAAATGAAGACTTGCTTGTAATTACTTGTCCATTGTCAAGGTCGCTCATTTTCTGTTTTCTAGCAGTCGGTTTTTTTAATGGAATCTATGAGCGCTTTCCTTTAAAGGATCGATTACGCCAATAAGCTGAATGCCAGTGCTCGTCATTCTTTGATTATTTTATGTGCAAGTTTCCGTCAAGTTGAAATGGCCGTTACGCGTGTTCGCATAAAATATTTCCATTGCAGAGCACCATGGCGATATCGACATCGCATGAAGAATAATAAATTAAGTGTGCAGTTAAATGACAGATAATGCAAACAGTTATTCATTTGACCCAAATCCATGAAGAAGATGCATGCGCGTTAATCACAGAGCTGGCGAAAGAAGAGTGAAATTAGGCTGCTCGATTTTCTATCTCATTTGGAAATATTTCTGGGCACTTACGCGATTTGAAGCCAAAAGAAAAAAGCGTTGCTGAAGAAACCCTGGAAAGAACTGACTGAAATAAAACGTAGAGCAGCATCCCAGGCGATCCGGCTGGTCGCTGAGGATGGTGGCGTAGAAGAGTTTGACACATTAGAGAAATAAGCATGCACATAAATAGATACGTAGCCATATCCGCATTCTCTGCATAACAGGAATCATGTTTAAAATTCTTTATCGCAGCGGCGGTGATTCGGTTTCGAAGACTGCGCGGTGTGACAACAGACCGATTTCACGAATGAACCGCTGCTCCGTCTGTGGGGTGAGTTGGGGGGGGGGCCTGCCATTCATTGGAAGATTTGAAAGGAATTTTTATTATAGTCCTTGTCATCTAGTTACCTCCAAAAATGTCGAGTTTGTCTCGATAAACGCCTCGTGAATGTATCTGACAAATTGAATTAAATTCAGATGAAGAATAGCAAATTGGACTTGAGAAAAATTTTTCGTTCCAAGCGCTGAAATAAAAAAAAAATTTCAATCAGAAACATTTTTTTCCTTGGTGTGAGGAAGAGCAAAATAAATAGTGATGAAATCTGATGTGGGTTTTTTCTGAATAAGTGAAGGTTTGTTTAATTTGTACAATTTTTTTAAAGAAATTTTTATGCCAGGGCGAACCAAATGACTTTTATTCACGAACTTTAAAATTCACTATTTCTTCACACGCAAACCTGAATTTGTAAGTGGAAAATGAATGTCAAGAAATCTGATGAATCATTTCATTTTCATATATAACAGCGATGCATACTTTTTAAAGTCTTCGAAAAATTGACAGGTCATTCGAAAAAAAAATTAAAAAAAAAAAAAAAAAAAAAAAACTAAATTCATAAGGGATAAAAACATTCTTTCCCTTTCCGCTTTAAAGTTCAACAGTCTTAAAGCAATATCGAAGAAACGATATAAATGAATATCATTTTTATACGGAGTATGCATTTATGAATTTATCATAAATTGACCGACTCATATCTTCTTAGACGCTATTTTTTGAAAAAATAAAATAGATGATTATGCTATTTTTGATTTGATTAATTTCAATTGATTTAGAATATACGAGTTTTTGCAAGAATACAAAAACTTATGAAAGGTTTATGCATCTATGCAAAGAAGACAAATTGTTGTAATTTGCTGCCCCTCCCGCCGAAAAATTCAACTTTCGTTGTATGAAGTCATTCTGTCAGTGTTAAAAAAAGTGGAAATATCGCTTCTTGTTATACTGGCAACGCGTTTGGTTATTTGAGCGATTGCTTATTTGTAACCCTAATGTTGAGCTTTTTTCGAAAACGTCACCTCCTTCTCTTTGGCATTCTGGCACAGAAAATAATATTTATAATATTGCAGTTTTTGGTATGCCTAAAGTTATGACAATTTTTCATCACCCTCCCATTCGCTTCAATTCTTCCGACATTTTGCCTTTTGACTCTATTTTCAGAGGTGGATATTTAAGAATTAAATCAGTATTAAACTAATTAAGATATCAATCAATGCCAAATAATATTTAGATATCGGAAGGAAGCTCGTTCTATCATCGATTATAATGCGCAATACTTTAAAATGATTCTTCAGGTTCGAAAGTGACATCAACGTGATTAATAGACGAGAAGATTCCTTTTATGTGGATGACAAAAGATAAGCCTTTTCGCTGCACGCTTCTATTTTTTAATACGAAACTACATCAGAAAAAAGAAAGAATTTTACTTCTAATTTGCTCCTTTTACGGCAATTACGCACTTTTCGGGGAACAAAAAGAATACATTTACACAATTATTTAATATTTTCAACTGTTTTTGGTGGAGACATAAATTAGTATGCTCCCTTTTGCTCTCAGACTAATATAAAATGTTCTTTAAATGACATGAATAGTAAAGTCAATTCAAAAATAGTAACAACTGTTATATCTTTTTCTACACAGTATTTATATGTCACATTTAATAGATAGACAATTATTCAGAAGAAACTGTAATGACTTAAAACAGCATAAAATAGATACTGATCTTTCGATGTATTTGGACCTGCTGCGAATCTTAAGACTACATTTTTTAAAATATCGATTTTTAAAATGTACAAATGAAAAAATTCATTCATTCATTCATTTTTAAATGCCTCTTGAAATAATCCTAATTATTAATTTGCCATATCTCTATCCCCTAGTAGTACACAAATATTGTACAATATTAATCAATATTCGCAATATTATTAATAACATGTAATATCGCACAATATTATACAATATTATGCTACAGGATGTGCTACCTGGGTGCTAATAAAAAATGGAATTATTTCCATCGTTACTTATATTTTATCAGATAATGCTTTAATGAAGAAGCGGAGGTTTTGGGCCCCCACTCAGCTTGCAGAATCGGGAGACTTGAAACTCGCAAAGCATCCGTATTAACTTTTCAGAACCTTTCGCTCTTCAAAACTCTTTGGACCAGATTCGACAAATGTTTGATACACGATTCAGGTGATAATTCACATAACACATGGTGCTTACTTCAACCAGCTGGTGACCCCATGCCTTAGTTATTATTATTCGCAAGATGTGCTTTAGATTTACTGGTTGAGTAATTTGGAAGTAATTAAACGAAAAAGACATCACATCTCAACAGGAAAGAATAATTTTGGACAAAAGACAGATTACGGTCTGTAAAAATCCATCTTTCTTCTATGGAAATCAGTGGAATCAATTATGATTAATTTGTTTTGTTATTACTTGTAATTTAACCTTGCAATAGTCATTTACCTTTCAGTGTGGGAATTACAAAGCTGAATTTTTATAATACTATTTTTTATATCGTTTCATCCAAATTGTAGCAACGAGAGAGCATTCTCAATCATCATTTTCTCCCCCGATCGACCCCTTTCCCGCCGACCCCTTCAGTAGAATAGAATACAATCAAGCCCGTCCATTAACGACCGAGTGACACCGGCTGAATTCACTTGAACGAGCGAATCTTGAATGCGGACACGCTGTTCATTGTCGGACATGTCATCCTCCGCTATTATCATTAATTTGTAATTCTAATACCCCGGCTATGAACGCCGGTTCTCCTTAGTCGGTCGTCTCCCGAATCAAAGCGAACACAAGGGGAATCATGTCCTAACAAACAGTCTGACATGATCGCCCGGAGCAGAACGAGGACCAGAATACGAGAATCGTTTTGCCTGAGTGCGCGTTCACATCCTGCGCCACTTGCGAGACCGAAAAACACTCCTTCAAATAATTCCACAGAGAAATGATTGGCCAATAGAAAAGGAAATCGGAGGGATGACAGTGATTATCGAATGTTAATGAAACCGCGATTCCTCGCCACCAGATGTCCCCCTCATCCATTCGCATTGTTTTCAGATAGCCAGGTGCGAGAGGCCAAACACGAGATGCCAATAAAGAGCTCCCGAACTTTAATTCCATTGATTGCGGTTCCATTAGCTTTCACCGTCACGTAGTTCCGGTGATGTTTCGCCCACTTTTTTTTTGTCATCGTTGCGATTATTCTCGTCTTGAACTACTGCGGGACGGTAATCAACTCTTCATTGGATTGCTCGACTAGGCTCCTCTATCACATCCTCGTTAAATGAATCGCCGTCAATCGACACATTGTAAAGGTGGTGCCTCGATCATTGATTTAATGCCTCCAGACGTGTTATCTTCCTCCAAAGTGCAGTTGAATGAGAATCCTCGCAGAATCTGGAAAGTGCGGAGGAATTGCGCCGGTGCAATGGCGAAAGATCTCGAAAAACACCCTCGTTTGGCGGGGGCAAATGGAGCGGAGAGGCTCTAAAATCAAGCGGGGAAAGAAAGGCTGCCGAAGAGAATTCTTTGAAACAAAGGATAGGTCAATATTAATAATGAAATACTAGTTTTTGACTGCAACTTGTCAAAAAGCAGAAAAGGTGGCCAACGATCTGTTGCTTCGACTGTCGGTGAAACTTATGACAAAATGTTTTTGAAGTTCATAGAAAAAAAATAATCATAAAATCATTTAAAATTTATTTTAAAATAATGGGGTCTGGCAGAGTGAATGTCTTGGCACAGGATCCAGAATAAAGGTGAGGGTCTAGACTTTATTTTGAATTCCTTTCAAGTGTAATGTGAAAGCAAAAGCACGGTTTGCCAAATTTTCTAGGAAGCATTTTAGGATAGCGTAAACAGTTGGAGAAAAAG
Organism: Argiope argentata; assembly: GCA_026289955.1. Lineage (NCBI taxonomy): Eukaryota > Metazoa > Arthropoda > Arachnida > Araneae > Araneidae > Argiope > Argiope argentata. Next base: position 1,797,228 of record JAOUZG010029365.1, read on the forward strand.
TGATATCTCTACTCTGTGGCACAAAATATGCTGTAGAATTTCGAGACTTACAGAAAGACGTTTCGAAACTCAGTTTAAAATTTTGATTCTTGAACCTGTTTAAATATGTGACTTTGTTCAGTGTCACTTTCTTTTAGTTAAAATCAGAATTTATAAAACGGTTTTCATGGCTAAGTCGTTGAAATCATGCACCCGAAAAACAATAATTGAATCATTCGGCTTCCAAACCGAATGAATGAGAAGAATTTCTGGAATTAAAAAGCTCCTTTTCTGGTTCACATTAATTTTATTCAACCTATAATTGAGTTGGTTTTAATCGATCCAAGGCTAATCAACTTTCAAATTCTGTTAAGTCAATCGAAATTTGGATCCCCCCTTGAATCATGCAGTTATTAATCTGCAGAAACTGCCCTTTTTTTTCTGTCAGTGTTTTTTAAATCCTTCCATTACTTCAATATATTTCAATTTGATTGAGTACTGAGCAGTTTCTTCCGAGTTTCTTTCTCCCAGTAAATGATCTTTCCATCTCTATGAAAAACCGTCAAACTGTCTCATTATCTCTGTGAAAAAATGTTTTGTACGTGTTCACAACTTGGAAAGGCTCTCAATTTTGCAGCAATATAAGAGCAGCAACACCTTTGGGAGCATCACGTACCGAAGGGCTGAACTGAAAAAAAAAATATATGAATGCGCGCCATCGACACTTTTTCACCTTGAATCGCCTCTCGGTGCAGTGCAACAGCAAACTCTTGCAGAGAACGGGATATTGTGCAGCAGATGTGAATGCGCGAGTTTACACAATAAAGTGTACAAAATTGGAAATTTTCTTCCACTTTTTTTATTTGCGATTTTTATGCAACTGATAAGGGGAATATTAGTCTCGATTGATGGATTCACTGCCCACTAAATTTGGGTCTGACAATGATGAAAGCGATCGCTACTGAGAGTCTCCATTTTACTTTCAAAATATGACAGAGATAAGTGGAAACCAGATGATACAAACAATATTGACTGCTTGGGGTCCTCGTGCTGATGGGTCTCGCTTACATTTAAACAGTACACTACGACCTATTGTGTTCGAAATCTAAGCGACTTCATGCATTGCACATTTGCATTAACACTAACAGTACCTGCAATATGCATAGAGAAGTCCCTTAAATCTGCCTCCCTAAGCATTGCACTCTTTCAAAGGAATGATATATTTTTCTGCATTCTGTGTTTAATGTTCAGTTATTTTTGTATCGCTCTTTATTTTTCACCTTTTCCTGCCTTTACCAATTTTGTTTCGCGGAGGGCAGAATTTCTTGAACATTTCCTCCCCGGTTGAAGTCAATAAGTGTACACTCTTTCACCTATCATTAATTTCAACCTTTTATCGCAATTTTTTTGGCCCTCTCTGTAACTGCGTTGCGTTTCAGAAACATAATGATGTTGTATTAGATGGAATACAGATGCTCTTTCAGATATTGAGATGCAGATGTCCTGGATTTCTCTTCCAGTTCAGGAATTCAGGGCATCTGTGAGCGAAAATCGATCCCACTAAGATGACAGCGATTAAAGGAGAAAAAAGTACCGCAAATTAAGTTTAAAAAGTTAACCCCACTCTTTTTCTAAAAAGAATATTTCGATAAATAAATAAATAAACAGATTGTTGAGCTATCTTAAGCAGACTATATTTTTGGTGAAAGCATCTGTTGAGACACGTATAATTCTAAGACAGAGATGGGGCAAAGTGAGCATCCTCCCTGCAGCGGCGGATGAAAGGCTGTTCACGTCGGTTCTGTGCCACTTGCGCTCAGTCCCATTAGCGCTAACTCATTAGAGGGTGTCATTTGTGCTCAAGCCTTAAAAAGGGTACCACATCATAACTATTATCTTTGTATGTAAACTTTGGCGATTTTACAATGTGCGCCATATTGTAATCAATCATCGTCACAGTGAGAATGACTCTCCATATCTCTGATAACGTTAAAAGGCTGCCGTGGGAAAAATGCTAATGACCGAAACCACGTTTCAAACGATCGATAAAAGCAATAAGTAGAGTGTGCGAAATTTGCTTTAAAAATTTACTATAAAGGAACATGTTCATAATTTTATTACACTGAAGACATTTATAAAAATTATAATTTTGATGCACGTAATACAAATTTAATCTATCGAAGTGAACTATAATTTTAAGTTTTAGGAGGATTTCATCTTTATGTCTTAAAGTTTAATTTTATTTAACAAAATGAAAAAAAATGTCTTAATGTCTTTTTAAATTCAAATTTAAATGGATATCAATAACGTTTAGTTCTTTCAATATGTATGTATATACATTCTACAAAAGGATACTTGAAATAAGCTAATGCATTTTTTACGTTAAAGCTGTTAAAGCTATTATTTATTTAGCTTTGTAAAATAATAAGCATTTCGGCTAAAATAAATTTTAAGAATCATATTTAAAATTTCAATAAACATCTGATGGTTAATTTTCAGAGGGGAAAACATATTTTCAAATCGAAAGTGTTGGTAATTATTGAAATTCCTTCAAATCTGAAGTACATTACTTCATTTTCTAGCTCATTTACTGTCAGATTTAACTATACATAATCTAATTATACCACAAACGATATCTAAATACAGCATCTAAACGAACTATATTAAAACGCTTATTTCTCAGATTCAGTATCACATGTTAAAGTTTTATGCGCAAACAATGCAGTAAATTTCTTTCTAATTTTCTAAAAAGAGCTACCAGTAATTTAATACCAATTTTCAATTTATCCTAGATCTAATTATGAAAGAAAGCTAGAAATTAAATATGTTACTTTATATTTTATTCATTATTTTCTTTCTTTCTTTCTATTTTCGTCCATGGATTTCTTGCCAAAAGTATAAATTCATGTAAATTTAACCTTTATTGTAACCGAAATTGTAATTACAATAGTAAATGTTCAAATATTAAGGCGTAAGATAAGACTAATTTTATAGCTATGTCAGTAAGGTTCCTGAAGTCACTTTTTTTCTAAAAAGCATTACATCGTTGCACTTAGGAATAAATTCTTTTTATTTTTAAATGCTGCATCCAGACATACTTTCGATTACAAAATTTGATTAAATAAGGTATCAATCGAACAAAAATTGCAAAAAATACATTTTTATATGTTTATCATAATTTCAAGTGTGAATTATGATAAACACAGTATAATTTAACTTTTATTTTCATTTATACGTACAAAACTGCACACTTCTATCCAGAAAATTTGTAGATATGCTTAGTTTTAAATGTAGAAGTACTAATCATAGTTTACAGAGAGAGAGAGAGAGAAGAGAGAGGGGGGATGTAATGCTTCCCTCGTTTTAGAATACAATAGCGTTTTTAGTTCCCAACATTTTAATAGGCTTAATAGTTGAAATTAGTAGGATCCTTATTTCAACCGGACAGAACTGGTGAGAATAAAGTGCCATACATATGATGAAAATAATTGACATTTCTCTCTATTTTTTAGGTTACTGTTTTACTAGATTAGAAAAAGTCAATCTAGACCGTAACAGTCCAAAATTGACTGTGCAAAGAATATTTCAACTTTAATAAGTGGTATTCATACAGAATACACAATCGGCGTCAAAAATCAAACAAATAGCCTATTTCTTAAGCAAAATCAAATCTTCCTTTTCCAAAAAATGCTGTCTGGAAAGACAAATGTTGTTTTGATCTAGATAGACGCATTATTTTCAAGTGTAGCAAAATTTTAACGTTTAGGAAAGGGAAAACAATTCTTCTCGCAAGAAATTCATTATCACTTGCAGTTTTCTGTTCATATTCTGAATATTTCTGTTTTTAAAAGCTCTTTAGTTGATCCCATTTTCAACAAAAGTATACAAACAAATCAGATACCGAAAAATTCAGTTAATTTTTAATGATATTATATCTGAACTAAGAAATGAATTAATTTATCAGTGAATATTTGATAAATCTAGGCTTACTAATTCAAAAAGTCAGTCCTTATATCATATGAACTCCATCACATATGCCCAAGTGGATAAGGCAATTCTATATAGGTGTCGAAGGTGTTAATTTGGAATATATTTGTAAGCCCTTTAATTAATACAATTCAAGGCTATTTTTAAAAATTAATTGAAAGGTTATATTAATGTTATATATTTAGGCTTTAGCGAAGCAGAAATAGAATTTAAACAGCTTGAAATTAATAATGTTAGGTTTTTCGTATTTTTTTTGGGGGGGGGAGGTTCCCCCAAAAGGGCTTAAATTAGAATTAAAATTATTTCCTAAATTTGATTTTCAGATCAAGAGTTCTATCTTTACACTCAGAAAGCAGTTATAATCATTATCAGTAATTGGAGTTGGAAAAAACTGAAGCAAAAAGATCATAACTTATATAAAAAGACACCAAACAATAGGTGTGTTTTTATACCTAGAGGAATAAACGAATAAAAAAAGAAATTCTACAGTTCATAAAATATCAAACTTGACTTTAGATTTTATATGTTGATGTGAACTCGAAAAACAAAACGTATTTTGTTATTATTGAGCTTAAAGAGATTAATGATGTATTTTGGGGAACCATTTTCTTTAAGTGAATCGATGAAACTATTTTAATAAACTATATTTCATTGTACTTCAAACTGTATTTCTTAAAAAGGTAAAATTCTTTTTAGATGATTCAAATGTGACAATTTTTTATTTATGCTAATTTGAAAATATTCCTTTTAAAGTAAGCAATATCAAACAAATTTTCTTCTTAATGCAATAATTATAATGTTGAAGGAAACAAAATCTATAGAATGATAATTGTGTGGAAAGCACAAATCATTCCATTTTCTGACCAATTATATTAGTTTTTTTTTTTTTTTTTTGTTAATTTATACAGTTGTAATTACTAAAACCTGAATATGAAGCCATAACTTATGTTTTGTTATGGCCTCAAAATTCAATTATCTGAATATTGGATATCGTATTCTAACTAAGATATAGTTTTCAATTTTTTTTTTCATTACGAATCTGATTTAAATAAATGTTAATGTAATTTTATTTCTATTAAAATGACATAAAACTTGAGTACTAGCGAGATTAAAAAACATAAAATGACATGGAGGTTAAAATTTTTTTTGCACTTTTATATCTACAATTATTATAAAAAATTTATGCACCTACAGTTTTTAACGCCCAGTTTTTAAACATTATTTCCTAATTTCCTTCCAGCTATATTGCAAATACTTGGCAAATTAACAATTATTATATAGGTTTGTAATTTTGAAATTTGATATATCTGTAGTTTTTAGGGACAATTTTTCAAAGATTATTTAATTATTTTTGACTATATTACAATCAGGAAGGATATTAAAGGATTTTTCTATATTTAGTATAAATTATAGCTTCGTATAGTATAATATTCAAACAAATGAGTAGTTCTAAGGAAAGGCTAAAAGTGTAATAATTATTTTATTTTCATTTTTAAAAATTTCAAGTTTTGATGGTAATTTGGACATTTGCTTGCCTTACATTTATATGAGGGAAAACAAACTTTAATTTTCCGTTGAAGACAATTTTATTCAAATTATATAAAATATTATGTAATTATTCAATTTATTTGATGGTATCTATATAAGGAGTCTTTTCCCCAACTGAAATATTTGACTATTTTAAGAAGGATTTTTTAATGCAAAAGTTTATCAGTTTTTTCGTGAGAAAAAAAAGTAAATATTTCGAAGATAAGGACCTTTAATTATCTTATCAATGTGAGAAATGTGCATTCTTTACAGCCTCTCTAGATGCACGCCAAGTTTTCCTGCCAAAGGTGATGAAATCCCTGTAAACCTACCCACGTGAGCGCAAATGACACCTTCAAATGAGTTAGCGCTAATGAGATTGAGCGCAAGTGACACAATCCCGTGCACGTCAGTGGATGATTCTCGCTGATTTCAACCAATTAACCGCTTTGCACGAGAATACTCGCCCTGACAAAAGTACAACATTTTAAATATGGGTTTTAAAATTTTCAAAATTATTTCTGTTTAGGCCCTAGATAGCTACTTTGTGACTACCACTTTAAAACTCTTGAATTTATGTTTTTTCATGTTCAATTAAGCAAAATAGTCCTAAATTACGCCCCAATAGAAAAGGCACGTGCAACGTAATTCCATTAAAGTACTCTCAATAGTCCCATAAATAATATAAATCTATTATCTTTTTTAACTAAATTATTTTCAAAAAAAATTAAATATCAACTTTCATGACGTTAGAGCTTTACTGCGCTCGTCTAAACTAGTTCCTATTAATTTTAACTTTTCCCTAAACTTACAAATTAAAGTATCTATTCCAAATTATGATGTGGAGGTGCTCGTGACCACTTTGTCACATCGCGGAACTCTGAAACATCCCCACGTTGCAGTACAACCTTTTAATGAAGGCGACTTCATTCTTCAGGGATGATAAGTAAATGATAAGTACTGCACTCGAAGCGATCAAAAAATTCGGAAAGTAATGGGAAATGAAAGGCTCGAAATGTGCTACGAAAAATACAAAATTTATCTTTATAGAAAAAAATCCAAACATTTTGGAATGCACTTTTAATTTGCGCCGTTTAAAATAAGCTTGTTTTTTTTATGTCTTTAAATAAAAGAAAAAAAGAGTAATCTCACCTCATTTAAATGCTCATCTCTGCTCGGAGATGCCGGTCAACCCTTCCAGCGCTCTAAATTAATCTTCTTAAAATGACGAAGTTAAAATACTTCTTAATTCAAATGTGATCCTTCAAATGTCGGCAAAATCCGAGAATTTCAGGAGCGTCTCGGCTCTATTCGAATCCTTCGTGAAAACATTTTGCGCGAATTTCCTCCCTCTATTTTAATGATTACAGACGAACCATTATTTCTGCCCACTAGAAATGACAGCAGTTTTTTTAAATGTCCAGATAAATCTGTCAGTATTATGATAATGCACTACGCATTTGATGCGTGCAGAACGATTAAAAACAAATGTTACGGATTAGTGCGCTATTTTTTATTGGAGTAAACTTTTTACTTTCTTAATTGCTGAAATAGGAGAATAAAAAGTTGCTTATTTTAAATATGTAAAGAGAGCTTCAGATCATTTGATTTATTACCGATACAAATAAAATACGTGAAATTCTTTTAGAGAAAAAAATGATTTCAACGGGCAGAAAGCAGGCGCATTTAAATTTTAAATAAGTTAAAAGGATTAATTATTAGTTTGAAATCATTTCGAAAAAGAGATTTTTTTTTAATGCAAAGCTCCATCTTGATAATAATCAAGCTAATCGAAAAAAAATTTGAGAGAGAGAGCACTGCCCGTTGTTTGGTTGTTAGAATGGTTTAGAATAATGATATTCAAAGTTTCGCAATTCGGACCGCATCCATGGCAGACGAAATGAGACTTTTTGTGAGAGGGAGAAGATTTTACGAAATGTAATTCATAAGGTTACGCGACTGAATAAATTATTTCTTCTATCATTATTTCTGTAGTCTGTTCAGTGACTCAAACAACTCAATATATAATTTTTATGAAATTTGAATTATATTTAGCGTTTTTATTGAATTTCGAATAACAATGTTGTGTTATTGCTTTCTTTCTCAATTCGAGATATTTGATGATCCTCCCTCTGTTCGTGCAACTCGCAAAATTGTTTTGTAGTCTGCGGGCAATAGAAGCGACGCCTGCAAGCTGAGAGTGATGTAAAATATGTTCGAAATTTTCTAGGTCGAGTTTTATCCGTCTGCGAATAATTTCACAAAAGATTACGAGTTTTCGTGCCTTTTATATAATCGTTATTGATAGCTGAATGGTCCCACTGATTTTACGAATCTACATGTAGATAATCGATAGATATTTAAAACAATATTATGGCGCAAGTGTTTGTCAATTCAATTATAAACTATTTTTGAAGCTCTGAGCAAAAGGCCCGTTTTTGACGAATGCGAGAATTTTGTTTACATACAGCAGAATTGCTTTTTTTTTCAGAGAAATAATCACGCTTTTGTAGATTTCAAGCTTTTCTTTCGACAAATAAAATTTCCTAATAATATATAAGTTAATATTTACTACAGATACCTATTTGAGATGTAAAATTTAAAAGCTTCAATCCTTTTTATATAATTTCATACTGGGGTGGAAAAAACAATCGATTACTGCTTTAAAATTCGTCTATCGATATGACCAAAATATCAACATATGAAAAATCTGATAAGGGATGCACGACTCACGTCATTCTTCCTCTTTATTCGAAACAAGGGATGCTATAAATCACGAAGACTCAAAACGTTTTTTTAACAAAAATTTCTATAATTTGTTACTCATTTAATAAGATTTTCATTTTCTTGTCTCTGTAAAATCTTTTAATAGATCTCAGAATTGCAATTTAGAATTTCGTAAATCTGATTATTCGAATTATTTTTTCGACTTTAATATACCGTACAAAGTGCTCTAAATTTATATATATTAAAATAATGACAACAGATTGTTAGCACGAAACGACGCCTGTCATCTAAACGCTGTTGTCCTAATGAGCAAGAATCAAAATATAGGTTTTTGTATTTCATTTTGCTCATAAATTTAACCGTATTAAAGTCTTGATTGTTGCTAACTTCATAAAATAAAAATTTTAAGTTTTCACTGCCAGCGTAAACGGTTATTTTCCATGTTTCAATGTGAATTTCTTTCATAATGTTTCGAGATGATTTCAGCAATCGACTCTTAAACGGGAAAAAAAAATCACTTGTCGATGTGTTAGGGACAAAATGAGTCATTTTCCCCGCCAGGCTTCGGATTTTGCGGATCTTCAAAACGTATAATTCTTCGAAGAAACCTGTTATTTAAGTGATTATGGGTGTGATCTCGGACACATCAAGATTATTAAACGCCACGTCAATTAAAAAAATCCACATAAAATAAATAATAAGAATAATATAAAAATGAGGATTGAAACTTTAAATTCGTCTTTACAATGTTACGAATGATTTTTTTGATGGATAACTTCGCCAGGGGTTTTAGATTATGAAATAACGCATCTGGAAAAAAAATTTCAGATGAGTCATTTAGTTCAGATGTCACTTTGGGATGAAGAAGGAACGCATTAAACGACACAGCTTGAATGGACGAGTCGTACTGATCCTGACGTACCAAATCAGCACGTTTGAATTAAGAACACCGAAAGAAATGAAATCATCAATGTTCCTTTTTCGAATCTGAGATTAAAATGATGACTAGAATTCCCCAGAATATAAAAATAAAAAGTATATTTGGCATCCATTTTAAATTATGGTGCAAACATATCACAGTGATTCAAATAAATGAAAATAGTTGTCAGATACAAACATTTTGAAGCGAATTCTAATAATATTTATTTGCGTCGTTAAACACTCGGAACTCGTCAGATGCATTGGATAGCGAGAGTTGCATCCCTTATCGCGGTTGTTTCCCAAAGGCGGCATCAAATATGAGAAGGGCGCGCAGCACCTGCTCACTCTCTGGCCTGAAAGCGACACCGATAGCGGGTAATTGCCCACCGTCCGGACGGCACGACAGATCCTCGTAAAGCGGAGTGCGGCGAAAACAAAACGCTGCCCACGCTGGAGCGGCCTTTGAAGGGCCCGCAAGCTCTTATCGGTCACCTGTGCAAACACGGCGCCTTTTGCCAGGCGGATGTGTAACAACCTCGCCAATTTCCCTTTCGCGGGACCCTCGTCCCCTGTTTGTTCCGAGTGGGCGGTGGCACACAGCGGGCCGTCCCCGGGGCGCTCGGAAATGGGGCCTGCAAAAACACTCCGGAGAGTCTTGGCAGAGATCTGGGTGTTTTTTCGCAGCCGGGGTCGCGCGAGGGAGGCGCTGATGGATCCCGCTGCGATGCGCGCCAAGACACACACCGCCACTCAGTCGGAGTCCTTGTTGTCGCACATTCCGAGGAGGGGGAGACGGCGGAGGAGCTGTTGTTCCAGGGGAGATCCCCCCAGTGCGTGGAAGGAGGAGGGATATCGTGAGAAGAATGACTCGGGGAGCGGATCTCATTCCTTTTTTTTCTTTCACTCAAGAATAAATTTTAATTTAGAAGGACGAAGTAGTTACACCAGGGAAATAATATTACAGGGTTTTTTTTATTGAAAGGGATTAGATTAAATTACAGTCCTTTTTTACAAATAATTTCTAATGTCTGGGTGTTTTTTCGCAGCCGGGGTCGCACGAGGGAGGCGCTGAGAGGGAGGCGCGGATGGGTCCC
>JAOUZG010029365.1:1807862-1819277 GCA_026289955.1 Argiope argentata
GAAATCCGAGACAATATTTGTAGCAAAAATGAAAATAATCCGATTTTAAATAATGCTAATTTTAAATGTGGTAAAATTTTGGGGTTATTTTTAATAAATTTTTTAAAAGTTCAAGAATATTTTCAAGCAAATAGTTTATTATTTAAGTGAAAATCGGATTATTTTCATTTTTGCTACAAATATTGTCTCGGATTTCTCGTCCAGTGTCGGCTCCTTCTCCGTTCAATCCGGTTTCAGTGAAAGTCACGCTTTTAATAACTTTCCTTTCCTTTGTGTTGACTATAATGATCTGTCTTCAAAATCCCTCAAAGCGATAGGGTCTGAAAGAATACCCATTTTTAAGCACCACCGCCCTCTCCTATGGTGTGTTAAGATACAGACAGCAGCAGAATGAATGAATGAGGTTTCTGAAATGGGACAGCTCGAGTCATGCAGTCGGTTAAAATGCAAAAATGTTTCGCTTCAGAGGCCATTAAGACGAGTTGAATCAATGGATGGTGTCGAATAATAATAAATTGCACATTCCAGCAATATTCATTCTATAACGTATCGACATAGAAAAAAAGGAACACATTTTACCCCCTAATCCGTTGCAATTGTTGCTTTCGCAATTTCATCTTTTAAAATCTTTTTTTTTTTCCATCTCACTTCAACCGAAGGGAGGGAGAAGAGCTGCTGAGTTATTCCGTTAAAAGAATTTAGCCTCAGCTGATGTTGATGATGCGTAAATCTATCGGCATGCACTTCGCATTTACCTTTTTTCCGAAGGCGGAATCTTGCTTCAAATTCGGAGACTGCTCTAAACTCGCGAAACTGAATCCAATTACAGGGGGGAGGGAGAATCTGCTTCTTTTTTTTTTATTTGGGTGAGGATTCTATTTCTATTGGTATCTCGTTTCTTTCGGGCTCTTATTTTTCCAGGTTTTGCTCGCAAAGTAAAAGAATTCCACTCGCTGGAGGGGGAGGAGAAACCGTTCCATTCGTCTTGGGAGATGTCGGAAGCTTCCATTCACTGCTCTGATCTCGGCCGCGGTGCTCTTAGTGACAAATAGCTTGAGAAAATACGGTGCAAAGGACTCCTAAAAGCAGTCGTTAATTCCCAGGCTCGTACGAGCGTCTCTGCTTTGTAAAAGCCAGAGGAAGAAACTCGCGAAATCATTTCCTGGTGATTTTCAAAATAAATAAATAAACTCGACTTAAAAGCTGATTAAGCTGCTCGTGATCCGCAAATACGAACTACTAAGGGATTTCGTTTATTCTAAAGATAAATAGGAAAAAACAAGGAGATGTTTGCGTAATGCAAATGACGTATGCATGTGATTTTTTTTAAAAAAAATTTCCTTTTCAGTCCACTGGTTGTTTGACTTTCATTCAGTTGTTTACTTTAGTGGTTGGCCAAAGAGGTTTAATTTTCCCGCCAAACGTCCCAAACATTCTTGTCATCAGACTTCCCCCTGCAATTTCAATGTAAAGAGTTTTGGGGACCGTGGATTGAAGAGCTCCTTCCACCTTCTCTGCCAACAGGTCCCCCCTCATCCCCCGCCTGTCCGATGAGCTCACTTATGCAGTCAAGAAGATCGGCTGCATTGTGTAGAAGAGTACAAGGAAAGGAATAATATATCATGCTTTAAAACAATGCGAATGTATGTGTTCTGCTCGCTCGCATTGCACGGGACATTTAGAACCTTCTCTTGAAATTTTATGAGAAGACTGAATCCCTGCACTGCGATATCCAGCTATCGACAAGAATTTGTCAGCCTATATTTTTGTCCACATACAAAATACTCCGTTGGATCTGATTTCTTTTTTGAGAAAAAAGTTTTGGAATTAGATCCTGATAATGACAACAAAATATTTTTGAAAGAATAATATGGATATGTTTGATATTAGTTTGATTTAAAGAAATTGAGATTAATGGATAATGGGTTTAAAAAAAATAACTACCTTTCAAGTCGGCGTACTCAATCTTCATTTTCATTATTTTACTGCTGTAGCATAATTTCATTATTTGTCCAGTTTAATGCCCAGCATTTAATAAACATTACACCAAAACATTAAAGAAAAGAACATAAGGAATTATAAATAAAAAATTTATTTTTAAATAGATGAAGATTAAGGCAATGCGCAGAGAATAACAGTCGTTGCTCTCTTATCTCCCACGCTCATTACATTCAAGTCAAGACAGGAATGAATAAAAGTAAATACTTAAAGATAATATTCAATTTCTAGTTGTTAAAGCTCATTTAAGGAGCAATTGCTTTGTTCAAATCTTCGATTGACTTTCGGAAGAAATGAAAATTGTTCTTTTGTGTAAAAGGGATATCGCTTTCAGCCAAAAAAACTGACAGAAATGGAGGAAAAAAGAAATTAAATTCCAAAATTTGTGAAATTCTGAGCTATGTTACCCTATTTTCGACACCTTATCTGTTTTTACAATGTAAAATAATTCAGGGTAACGTCTTTGACTATAGAAATTATGCATTTGAGAATCACATTTACAAATTATCTAAATTTCCGAAGAAATAAATCTTAGCGAGTGACGCATTCCTCTTTTCGATTGTTCTTCGAGGAGCTTCATGCACAGCTCGTTTGCCGACACTCCGAGCTCTCTCTTGAAGTTTCATGAATCAGATCGAATATTTGCATTCGGAACTCTTCATAAAAGGGAAATCTCAGGGCTCCCTTGCGCTCGCGATACGTGATTTTTTTTAAATACATTTCTAATAAATGACAAAAGAAAATTAAGAAACATTTATTTCCTCAATGGCATTAATTGTTATCATTTCGATTTTGGACATCGAAGAGTTTGAGATTAATGTACATGGGCTTCGATATTCGACAGGAAAAGGACGAAAACATAATAAACGAATTATTTTAAGACTCCTTTTTTGTGTGAAGCGCGTGAAAGCCCGAACCCGAAAAAGATCATAACCGTCGCAGACGATTCATTCTTCTCAGCACGCCAAAATAAATCTCTACGTTTAAAAGGGTTCGCTTTCCTCAGAGTCGAGTTCCTCAAGAGAAACAGAACTCATACCTTTCCTAAGCTTCTCGTATATTTAGGATTCTCAGGCTTTGCCCGATTCCGTTGACGCAACTAAACAAATAGGTCCGATGAATGACAGTTTCGGAATCAGAAAGTCGCCGCAGCCATTCAGAGAGAACTGGGAGGGTCTCGACAGTGAAAACAGTCAACATTTCAGTTGCAGTTAAAGGGGATTTTATAACAGTAAAAATTATTTCTCGGTAAAAAGATGACACATATAGATAAAATGTACCATTCTCAATTAATTACAGTAAATTAGCTATATTTTAAAGTATTTATTTTTCTATAGCAAATCGAAAATGTGTTATGATGCGGCCAGCCACGCATATAGAGGAACACAAAGGCACACTCAGAAAAAAAAATTCTGCTTAACATTATCTTAAACCTAGCATAATATGTGCATAAAAGTATAATAATTATAATGAAACAATTTTTGTTCTGTCAGAGCCAAAAAAAAATTTTTTTAATACTAAATGTCATATAACTGTAAAGCCTAAAAAAAGTGATATTTTTCATTACAAATATCCTCTTAGAATTATATCACTATCCAAAAATATATATAAAAAGGATTTAATAGATACATAATAATGATATGTTTTATAGTATAAAATCTTAACTCTCTATGATGAATAGAATTTTGTGTAAGTGTACCTATAATTCAAAAAAAAAAAAAAAGAAACACGTTTTGAGAAAATTGTAAAAAACTATATATTTACCAATAAAAAGATTTATATCAATTTTTAAAACCTCCCTGGGCAATATTCATTTTGAATAGACACTTCCAGAAGTTCTGATACTCTTTTTATTTGTCTATTAATTGCTCTTTCTTCTTTAGGGGTTTCTTTATGCATGATATCAGCTTCTCGGATACGAAGCAAATCTATTTTTTTCAACGCATCATAAGCATTTCTTCACGGTGTAATACCTAAATTTTTAAGTACCTCAGTTCGAAGGAATACTCCATCATTAAAACAGGTTACCGCATCCATGACACCCATTTTTAATGCATTGAGCCCAACAAATGTGCTTTTAGGGATTCTTTCCCATACACAATTGTTGAAACTCATTAGGATTTTGGCTTTGGCCATGAATGCATTTTGCCAAGAGCTCTTTATTAGTTAACTCTCTAAACACCTTCTTCGTTGCTAATAAAGCAGGTTCTGGAAGCGAATGTTTATGAATGTATTTTTCTCCAGTCACCAAACTTCTATTGTATCCGCACCAGCTGTGAGGACCCATAGGACACAAAACATGTTGGGGCTTATCATTCGTAGAGAGTTTGTGAAAGTATATTGCACATATTGATTTCGACATCTCCGCAACAGATTTAGAAGTAATTCTTCTAATTGCTAACCCATAATATTTTTGAATTAAAGGAATTTCAGCATCCGTAAGCCAGCCACGTCCAGAAATTTATTTTCCATCTGAAAGTTTAGTTGATTTTAATTTATTTCTCAAAGTTTTTAGGCGAGCACCCATTCTCTTTTGAACATGCCCAATGCACTCCAGTTTTTCAACAGAAAATCCATCTCCATAAAGTTTGGATTCGCTTATTTTTAAGAAACCTTTAGAGTCCCCATCACCCAGATATTTTGCATAGCGAACATTTCTCGATGAAACAGAATGCTGGAAACGTCGAATAGCACCTTCACTTTCCATTCCTCCACTAAAACCTTCATAATATTTTTGGCATTCTTTGCAATCATTAGTTTTATTTTTACAAATACCTTTCCATTGTCCACTGACATTTCTGTTACTACTCCCTTTATAGATGTATGACCTCTTTTTTGACAAGTACCATCCAATGCTATTGATAAATCTCGAACATTATCATTGCTCGAGACAGCATTTTTAGTTGCTCTCATCATTGAGTTAGAGTTCACAGTTGAAAGTACCTGACATAATGCAGCACTAAAACGCTCAAATTTTGCAGGTGGTGGAGGCAAGTTCATCACTGCACAAAATGTGCGAGCTGCACATTTACCTTTTCAAGCACATCTCATGGCATAGACTAATCGTGTATTGACATCATAATTCTTTTCAGATATATAAGATGTCATAGCACTGGTAGCAAAACCACGAGATTTGCAAATATACATTAAAGATGTAGCAAGTCTCTTTCGACTCCTTGCTTCTTCTAAAACATCACAGCAATAAAAATTGCCACATTGCTTACATACTGAAAATGTATTTAGGAGTGTTCTTAATATCCTCAAATCAATGATAATATTTGTGGACTCCATATAGATAGAATAACTAATGTTGTTATGAACTTCCTTATCAGAAAATAGATGAGCACATTCCAATTTTCTTTTAGATGCACTTATTTTCAATTTTTCAATGTCGATCAGCACATTTCGATGTTTGACTCACAGTAGAAAATCGATTCGAGCGAGATTTTCTTTTTCCAAACAGTTTTCTTCTTGGCATTGTTACGTATTAAGTAATTTCAGAATAACTAATAAACATTATCAAGAAAATGTAATTAAAGTTTTGAAGCGAGATCACAGTAAGTACTGTAAACAAAAAAGCACGAAGTGAAGAATAACAGTTAAATAAACTTGTAAATATCAATATAACGAGTTGAGTTGTTCGTATGCTTTCCCAACATTATAAAATTATGAAAAATTCTTAAATAATAAATAAATAAAAGTAAAATAAAGGTTAATTTAAAATGATGTTCCTTTGAAAAAGGGGCTGGCACCTTTGTTTACACTTTAAAATTTTAATTTCTAGGCCTTCATATTTATAAAACTATACATATGATACATTGCTGGAT
Organism: Argiope argentata; assembly: GCA_026289955.1. Classification (NCBI taxonomy): domain Eukaryota; kingdom Metazoa; phylum Arthropoda; class Arachnida; order Araneae; family Araneidae; genus Argiope; species Argiope argentata. The sequence continues at coordinate 1,813,688 of JAOUZG010029365.1, forward strand.
TAAGCGAATTTTATTCTATTTTTTAAGGCAAAAATTGAAAAATCGATTTTTTGAAGTTGTAAACCATTCCAGTTCCCTTACGGCCAGCTATATCAATAAGAAATGGAAGCTCCCGTTACTGGCACGCCGTAAAATGCTATGGAATGAAATTTCATAGGAACTCTCTCTTTAATGTGCAGTCCAGTGATTGATACGGTTGTCATCGAATTTCATGATTCCGACTCTTTTCTTGAAGAATATGAAGCCTTTCTCCCGACCTATGCTCATAATTAAGTGAGATTCGGTGAAATTACAACAAATAAATAAATTGGAAGGAACAAAAGAAAAAAAAATATGGGTTGAAAGCTCTAAAGTACAGCAGATATCGTTTTCTGTAGCTTACAATGGATCCACATTGCACAATTTAATCAAAAATTGGAAATGTTTTTTTCTCTCATATGCTTTAAAAAAGTTAAAAGAGGGGGGGGGGAATCTTGAGGTACTTCAGATAAATAAAATTTCGACCCAATGGTCTTGTCTAATGTCAATGAATTGATTGCTCATTAAAGAAGGATTTGGTTTACAAATTCCAAACTTAAAAGATATTCCTTTAAGATTTTTCATCCGAAGAGGGTAATCAAAGCGTTTTTTTTTTTTTTTCATTCGAGTCTTGAAGAAAAATTAATCTCGAAGAGTCTATCATTTCATTTAAGATGTTATGTTTCATTTTATGATGTATTTAACAGAAACCCCAAATTCACTACATTGTGATCCGAAATAAAGAGTCAGTTGATGAAATTGAAATGGAGTAAAAAGGAAGGAAACAACTTTCAAGAACAAATGGGAGGAGGGGGGGAGACCCATTTTTCTAACACGTAATTATTACTTTCCAAGAAAACTGAAATGATGTATGCATGAAATTGATGAATATATTTTTGATACTTTCCGATTTCTTTCCAGTCGATCTTTGGAAAATGACTGCTTTAATTACCGGCATTGGTTAATTGCATATTTTGCTCATGGCCGACACAAAACAAGTTTCTCATCAGTCAAAGTATCTCTCGGAGGCTGTAAGTAATCGACACGTAAACGCATGCTTCCCATTATTCGAATCAATCAGTTATACGTTCAATTATCCAATTTCCTTTAGCAGTTGGAATGAATCTAGATATTAAAGTAGTCTCTCAGAATAAAATACTAACATAACTCTTATTATTTATCAGAAAGATTACATAGCTTTCCTGTGTGCTTAAAGCTTAAAATAGTTATTATATTTAATAAAAGTCAAGGATCAAACTGAAAACATAAAAATATCTGCCCGTTTTTGAATAGAAGATTCGATTTTATTACTTCGTAAATAAATGACGCATATCATGAAAAAATTAATTTTTTTTCCGATGAGAAACCTGCTCTCACTCGATCAAAATTTTTTTATGATTAAGAATAAAGAAGAGAAAAAAAGCCATCGCCTTCTTCGAAAGTTAGTTTTCTCTTTTTCTAAGAGACACGATCAATATCTAAAAAAAAGAACAGAAACATGTAAAGACGAAATAAAAACAACACGTTTTTTAAATTTGTATTGTTAGATTCCTGAATTATTGTTCGACATAAAATGAAATTTTGATCTCCCATTTTAACAGAAATTCAAAACGAGAAGCAGTGTCCCTTTGTTTAAAGCTACGGGCTGCACCTTAACAGCGCAATGTGCTTTCCTAAAGGTGATGCCTTTTTAATAATATAATGTATTTATTTGTATTTGAACACCATTGCTACTTTATGACAGAAGATTATAACAGTATTCGATACTTTCAAAGTAAATTTTAAAAATGTTATCTAAAAACTTTCAGGAAAGATTTTAACTCACAATGGAGGGGGGAGATGAGTTTTAATTTTCCTCCATCTCTTGTGATTTATAAAATTAAAATTCAGCGGAAAAATCTCTTCCAATATCAAATATGATTTTTTAAAATTGAAATTTCTCTCTCTCTCTCTCTCTCTCTCTCTCTCTCTATATATATATATATATATATATATATATTTGATAGTGAAGACATTTTGTCTTCATCTCAATTTGAAAGAATAACGAATTCATAAAATGTTAAAATAAGGCTGGAAACAGCGGTTGAACGCGAGGATACTTAAATAATGGCTGGCTTTGCTCATCCAGATTATGGAATTAAGGAGAACAAGGGTGGGGATGCACATTTGAGAGACGTGCAAGAAAATATTGAGATTTTGCAATTTTCCGATGTTTGAAAGAAAAAAATCACCGATTCCTAGAAGATTCCTAGCAAATTATAGATCCAAAATTTGCATCGCTGCGCTTACAGCAAGACTCCGATTCCAGTCTATACAACGACGCATCATTAAATAATCGAATGGTTCTCCAAATGAACAGAAGCATTCTTGAATATCTTAAGGCCCTATCACACGGCGAAACTTTCGTCGATAGTTGTCGATTTGTGCCCTCTGGTAACCGGTCAAGCAAGTTTTCCGTCATCGTCAACTTTTTCTAACCTGCTTGAAAATGTCCACGATAGTGAGGGAAATATTGTTTACAAACGAAATTCAACCAATCATGTGAAACTTTTCTGTGACGTAGTGTGCCAAGAAAGGGATCGGTTGGCGCTACAATAATATTGAAAAAGCGTGCATTTAATGTTACATATTGCTAAATACTAAAAATAGTTTCGACAGAATGAAAAAAGCGAAGTAAAACTACGGTATCTTTTCTCCATTCTGTGGAACAACTTATTGCCCCCACTTTAAAAAAACTGGCACTACCGTATGGGGTATAGTTATCTAGAAGGATTGTGAAATTGTGATGGAATTTTCAGATATTCAACAGGATATTTTTAAGTAAATAAAAAAAAATATTAATTATGATGTGAATTGTTTTCTTTATGTGAAATATATTTGACCATATTCAGTCTTTATTTATTCAAATAATAATATAATCTTTTGATTATAGTAATTCCTTAAATAGTTTGTTAACAGCTTCTATATAATTAAAAATTTTTAACTCAATGTTAGAGTTAAAAATATAATAATGATTTTAAATTTTAATACTTAGATGTTCCTACAATGTTGCAGAAATATAAAACATACTATTTGGTTTTGACAAAAATATAAAAATGATCATACTTTTATCATTAGCAAAAAACGAAATCACCTTTTGTATGATAGACAATAAAATGCAGGCTTCTTTTTCCATATTTTTTTCTTTTAAATTTAACAAACTAACAGTTAATTTAGAATGATATTTCTGATGCTACATTTGCATTGAGAAAGATGCGTAGAATGGCCACACATTTGGAAATGGGCACACTAAAAAACAAATGTTTTATTGCTTCTCATTCCTGATGTAATGTAGAGGGGTTTTTTTTTTTAAATAATATTCTTTTCTTCTTCTTTTTTTTTTTTTTTTTGGCAATTTAAAAATTTAAGAAAAACCTGTTTTTAATTATCTATGTAAAAAAATGAGGTTTTAATACTTTAGCTTTGAAAAAACTAAGAAAAATGCAATAACATAGTTTGGAAAATTATTTTTGATTATTATTATTGAATGAAAATTATTTAATGATTCCTATTTTTCGCAAATACTGGTAATAAATGCACAAAGATTTTTTTTAAAAACAGCTCTGTAGTTTCAAATAAAATGAAAACAAAACATTTAACATTTTTTTAAAGAGCAATTTTAGAAATGAGTGAGACTAAATAGTGAAGAAATATAAAACATATTTGGTTTTGACAAAAATATAAAAAGATCATACTTTTATCATTAGCAAAAAACTACTATAGATACCATTAGAAATAGTTTTGGAATGGAATTGTTTTATAATTTTGAACTGGTGTGGGGAAATAAAAATTATTTAAAGGAATGATAAATACAAATTGAGTCCAATATACATTCTCAAAAATTATTTTTTAATAGATGATAGACAATAAAATTCAGGCTTCTTTTTCCACATTTTATCTTTAAATTTAACAAATTAACAGTTAATTTAGAATGATATTTCTGATTATACATTTGCATTGAGAAAGATGCATAGAATAACCACACACTTGGAAATGGTCAGATTAAAAAACAAGTGTTTTATTGCTTCTCATTCCTGATGTAATGTGGTGGTTATTATTTTATTTAAATGCTTGGCAATTTGAAATTTTACGACAAACCTGTTTTTTAATATCCATGTAAAGATAAATAAAGTTTTAATACTTTAGCTTTGAAAAAAACTAAGGAAAATGCAATAACATATTTTGGAAAATTATTTTTTGATTATTATTATTGAATGAAAATTATTTAATGATTCCTATTTATCACAAATACTGGTAATAAATCCACAAAGATTTTTTTTAAAAAAACAAGCTCTGTAGTTGCAAATAAAATGAAAACAAAATATTTAACAAATTTTTTTAAAGAGCAATTTTAGAAATGAGCGAGTCTAAATAGTGTAATGCCTTAGAATTTATCAAATGAAGAATCCTATTCAATTAATTGTTTTAGAATTTTGAACTTCTTTGGGAAAATAAAAATTAATTAAAAGAATGATAAATACAAATTGAGTTAAATATACTTTCTCAAAAATTAATTTAAAAAAATAAATAGGAGGGAATAAACATTCAATCAAATTTAAAAGAGTAAAAAATACTTCTTAATCAATGATATGGTGGTAATGTTTTTAAATATTGTTTTTATTTTTAATTAAAATCCAAAAAATATGTTCTTAGTAAATATTTTATGTCCTAGAATCAATTTCTTGCCATATTTCAAATTCCTAACTTTAATTATTTGCACTGCACATCTAGACACAGTAGTTTTTATTTTTATGTACACAAAACCTAAAATTTGTCGAGATGGATCCAACAAATATCAGTTTTCATATAGACAAAAATCATTTGATTTCAAAAGTTATTTAATTTTATTTTAAATGTATTGGCCCCCCTCTTCTGTTTTATTTATCAACTTTTGTTTTATTTGCTCTTTTCTAGAAAAATAAGCACTTTTAAGGTACTTAAAAATGATTTTAAAATTTCAGCACTATCGATGATGGTATGCACCTTTTAAGCTTAATTGAATGCACAACCACAAATCATTTTTCTTTTCAATATATTTTTGTTTTAAATTTAACATTAATTAGTTAAATTTATAGTAATTTATAAAATACAAACACAAAATCAGCATTTTTTTTTCTTGTCATTATTACTACAAAAATAATTACAAAACTGTTACTAAGAAAAATTAAAAAGTTCCATTATTTTACAGAATTTATTGTTACTAATTTTGATAAATTAGAAACAATTGCCATTATTACTACAAAAACTACTACTAACTAGTCATTATTACTACAAAAATAATTACAAAACTGTTAATAAGAATAATTAAAAAGTTTTATTATTTTTCACATTTCATTGTTATTGATTTTGATGAAAACATTACAATTAGTTGAATGGTACGATAAATATTTACAATAACTGACAATAAGATTGATACTATTAGAAATGAAAAAGACATTCAAAAGAAAAAATGGCTAGAAAAGTATTTTTAAATTCGATAAATGTGTAACTTGTCTCATTTTACAATCCTTATTATATTCATTGTATTAAGCAC